>CM076572.1:1457088028-1457417355 GCA_034641835.2 Pinus albicaulis | reverse complement strand
TTTGTTCCCATAGCTTTCTTGACCACTTCCTCCTCTGCTACTGTCTTTGGAGGAAATTCGACACGAATAGTCTCCAAAATAAAATGCTTCAGTGCATCAATAGAGCGTAAGGGCTCAAGACCGTTAAGAGAGAAATGATTAGCGCCAACCCTAGAAGTTGCTTCACGATCCGGCGCAATCCCTTGATTGTCAGAAGCGACAGAATTCGGGATGAATTCCACTGCCTTACTGGAAGAAACCCTTGACAAGAGGTCATGGCCTCGACCCCCATCCTCAACTATTTCAGCCGCGACCCCTGCAGTAGGGAAAGAGGGCAAAGAAACACCCGCCGCACCTTCGGAGGTAACCTTAGGAAGCCCAGTCTCTCCTTCAGGCGCGTGAGACCCTCTCAAAGCTGCTTGGAAAGGGGTCCCCTGTAAAACCAGACCTTCCGAGAGAGCAGCCCTTGGCAAAGAGGGGCCCTGCGAAAAAGGAACCCCTCTACACCCTAGCCCTTCGTCAAGACCTCCAGAAACAACAAAGGAGAGAGGGTTACCTTGAAAAGCCGAGGGCCGCGATTCCAAATCTAGATTGAAAGCTGATTTGAAAAGCTCTTCTGAGGTTTGCGGGTAGTTATTGTTGAAGAAGAGCAGATTACCAAAACTGGAACCACTTCTCGGCGCAAAGAGATTGTTACTAGTGCCCCCACAACCCGACGAAAACCCTTCCCAAGCTGGTTTCGCTGCAAAATTGAGCGAAGAACGATTGGGAAAATAGAGTTCGATGTTCTTCTCCGAGACTTCAACCCCCCAACAGGTAAGCAGATCCTCTGGCGACGGCTCTAACTCCACCGTTTTTCCACAGAAAAAAACGAACTTTCTATTAACAATAGATAGTTTCAGAGCATATGCATAGCATTTCTAACATAGAGCCATTCCCTTTTACAGGAGGGAATGGAAACAAGGCTACTAAAACACCTGAGAAGATGTTAGCACCTCAAAAACCATAAAGTAACCCATAGCAGACAAAAGTGCGTCTCTTTTTAGCTCATCATCGCCCAGAAAGAGGATGAGAGCAGAAAGAGAGGGTGCACAACAACCATAGCTGTACTATCAACCATAAGAGAGCTGGCAGTAGGAACTATCCCAGCCCTGAATACATGAACATCATAGAACAAAAAGGGAGCCCAGAACCTCCTTACATAAGGAAAACAGTTCTGGACTCAATATAGTAGCATGTTTCGAGTTTTTATAAGTCCAAAATAAACAGAACAGAAATAAATAGCATAATTACATAAAATATGGTTGTTCACGAACATGAACAGCCCCATCAACCACTTCAGTTACTGCCCAGGTCCCCAGAGCGAGGTGAGCACCTTCTTTAGATAAAAGATCTGCTTGTTGGTTTCTTTCCCTGTAGATGTGAACAACAGAAATTTCTCAGAAAAAAGATTTAATGCGAAGAACCTCCTTAAGTAAAGGTAGTAAAATAAAATTCCTGCACTGTTGAGTCCCATTGAACCAGTTTACTACATTTCTTGAGTCGCCAAAAATCTGAATCTGTCTGATATGAATAGAAGTAAGCCAACAGAGAAGATGATGGAGTGCTTTAAGTTCAGCGAAGTTATTTGTCCCTTGCCCAAGGCCGACAGAAGCTCGGAGAGAGTTTTCAGGGGAAAGATGGATGACCAAACCAGCTCCACAAAGATCATTGTCACCAGAAGCGCCATCAAAATAAGCCCAAGGAACTGACTGATTGATAGACTCCGGCTGAATATTGCGAGTGGAAACTGCAGCTGAAGGCGGAGGAATACTATCATAAATTGCAACTCCTTCTGCTGTCAGCCTGGCTAAAGGAAAGGGATTGTCGTTAAAGAGCATCTTGTTGCACGCAATCCAGGTTCCCCACGCAATAAGGAGAGGAAAGGCCCTTATCTTATCATCTGAAGCTTCCTGCCACCAAGAATTCCAAGCCTGAGAAAGGTCCTCTCCATGCCATCTCAAAGGGATATTCGTCAGCCGCAAAGATTCTGTCCACAGGCTGGAGTTGAAAGGACAAAAGAGGAAGAGATGCTGAAGAGTTTCTTCATCGGACTTACAGAGAGAACACCAACTCGGCCCCTTCTTACCTCGTTTTCTCAGAAAGTCCCAAGTTGGAACCTTATTATGCAAGATGCACCAGAAAAAAAGTCTGGTCTTAGCTGGGCTTTTAAGTTTCCAAAGAGATTTAGACCACCATCTGGGGTCCCCCCAATCTTCTTGTGTCATCAGCCATTTATACCCAAACTTTGGGGAATAGGACCCGGTTTGTGCATTCACCCAGCACAATTTATCTGCAGAATCCGAAATTCGAATAGCAGAATGAGAAAGATCAGCAATATAACTATTCCATTCTTCCATCCATCTGTTTTCAAGATGCAGATCCGTGCCTGACATCCAGCCTTGCTTAACAAAGGAAGTATTCCTGGGATCCGCCACCTGGTTCAAAAAATAAAAGCCTTCTGAATTAATATGAGTGACCAACTCCTGGGACAGAGAAAAGTTAGGCGAGCATCCGACCCAGGGATCACGTCCTACCCGCACCTGAGATCCATCACTGACCTGCCAAGCCAGACCTTTTTCAATTATCAGAACAGAAACCACAATTGCTTTCCAAACAATTGAGGCATTTTTGGAGGATTTGACTGGAGACCGAACCCAGTCCAGAACAGAGCCTTGACTGATATATTTGCGTTTAATAACAAAGACCCAAAGGGACTCCGTAAAGATCAGTCGCCACGCTAATTTAGCAGCCAAAGATTTAGCAAAGGAAAAAAGGTTTTTAATTCCCCAACCTCCCCACTCCTTTGGCTTAGAGATTTTGTCCCAAGCCACCCAAGGAGTGATCGTATCTTGTTTTGTCCCAGACCAAAGAAAGGTTCTGCACAATTTGTCAATGGAAGACAAAATACCTTTAGGTACCCAGGCCAGACTAGCCCAATAAACTGGGATGGCCATCAGAACAGACTTTATTAAGACCAGGTGGCCTGCCCTCGAAAGCCACCTGAAGCTCCAATGATTTAGTCTTTTTTCAATCTTAGCCAAAAGCCAATTCCAATCCCGGATTCTGTAGGAGTCAGGTTTTAGCAGAAACCCCAAGTATTTAAAATTTTCCTGTAAAGAGCGGACATCATAATTCAGCAGTCTTCGAGTTCTACTGATCTCATCTACGGACAGACCTGAAGGAGTGATTTTCGACTTAAGAGTGTTGATTTGAAGCCCAGTAGCCTTAAGGAAAAGCTCCAACAGAAACTTTAAAGCCTGACTGTCTTCCAAAGTTCCATTGAGAAATAACAGGATGTCATTGACAAACAGTAAGTGCGTGATCCAGAGATTAGTGGCCACTTCAATCCCTTTTATTTTACCCTGTCTTGTATCCTTATGAATCAGCAGACTGAGACCTTCAGCTGCCAGTAAGAAAAGCAAAGGCAACAGAGGGCAGCCCTGCCTGAGGCCTCGTTCAGGAGTGAAAAAGGAGGTAGCAGCATCATTGATCAGAAGAGCAATTTCTGTAGAAGAAACACAGCTCATGATCCATCTAAAAAATTCACATCTGAAACCAAGATGAGTAAGTAAAAGCCTTAAATATAACCAACTGAATCTATCATAAGCTTTAGATAAATCCAGTTTAACTATAAGCCCTTTCCTACCATTCTTTTTAAGGCTATGCAAAGATTCTTGAGCCACACCTACAGCTTCATGGATTTGGCGGCCACTAAGGAACCCAAACTGTTCCGGAGACAGATGCGAGGAGAGGAAAGGCTTAATCCTGGAGGCTCAGCAAAAGAAGAAGGGCAGTCAGACTTGGGTATCAAGGCAAGAAAAGTGGAATTCAAAGGACCAAAGATTTGACCAGTGACTCTAGATTCTTCGACAACAGCAACCAGATCGTCACCAAGCGTCTCGAAGAAATGCAGAAAGAATTCAACAGTCCAACCGTCCTGCCCTGGACTTTTGTCCTTTTGCATACCTTTAAGAATATCCTCGACCTCCTGCTTGGAGACGGGTGCCATTATAGCCTCATTACCCTCGTCCTCCACAAACCTTGGAAAGAACTGCGCCACCCGGATCACTTCTGCAATGGACACTTCAGCCGGGGCTTTGAAAAGATCTTTGAAATAAGAAGTACCCAAAGTAGACAAGTCCTCGAAAGAGGTGGCCACTTCTCCATTCCCTTTAGGCAATTCCCAGATAGTGTTACCCACCTTTCGACCTTTGGCGTAGTTTTGGAAGAACTTGGTGTTTTCATCCCCTGCTTGGAGCCATAATTCCCTGCTTTTTAACCTCCAACTCTCCTCCCTTAGCTGAAGGATTTTTCTTCTAGAGGCCTCCAATTCCAAAATTCTATTCCTTGCATCAATGGAGACATAGCCTCCTCCATCAGGGTCTTCTAAAAGAGCTAATTCAAAATTGACCTTAATAAGATCCTCCTCCTCCTTCTTCTTCAAGTTAGCAGCCCACTTCTTGGAGGCTTCTTTCATCATCTTCAAATTCTTCCAAAAGAAGGCACTCCTAGAAGAATCCAGCCTGACAGGGTCGACCTCCCAAGTTGATGCAAACAGTTCCTGATATGAATCATCTTTGAGCCAGACAGGGTTGAAACGGAAAGGCGCCCCAGGTTTATTTCCTGCACCTTTGATTTCAAGAAGGATAGGAAAGTGATCCGAAAAGCCCCCATCACCAATCCAGTGACGATAGTTCGAGAGAGATTCAACTAAATGCTCACTGAGCAGAAATCGATCCAACTTCTTCCCCACCCAATCCTGTCCAACCCTTCTGTTCCTCCAAGTAGGTTTTAGTTTCAGAAGAGGCATGTCCACCAAATGGACTAGAGCAAGGTGGTTGATGAAAAAATCAGATAAAGGGTCAGCTCTGGCCGACTCACCCTAGGATTCTGCTTCCCCTAGCGAGAAATTGAGGTCACCTCCAATAAGTAAGAACTAGTGATTTACCCAGGAGGAGCGAAAAAAAGAAGACCAGAACCGTTCCCTTTCCACACAAGGCCCATATATATTTAAAAAGAGAATGGAATGATTGATCTCATTGGAAAACAGTTCCATGGCTTTAACATTCGGAGAACCCCAAGAAGAAACAAACTTCAGTTTAGAAGGATTGTAGCCAGAGACCACACCACCAGATCTCCCCACAGCATCAAGGCCAAAAAAAGACCAACCAGGCAACATCTTTGATAAGACAGAGACGACCTCATCCCCATTGCCCAGAGTTTCTTGGAGCAAAACGATATCCGGTTTATAAGCACGCATAAGTTCTTTGAAGGCTAGCCTTTTGGCCTGGCTAGCTAAGCACCTGCAATTAAAGGAGAGGACTACCATGGCACATCACCAGGGGGTGGCCGCTCTGCTCTAAGCACCCGGGAGAGAGTCATCTGTTTTCCATCAGCAATATCAACAACAACTTTGGACTGGGCATGGGAAATATTGGATTTACGACCTCTGGTCTTTCTGGCCCCAACTTCTACAGGGTTAGAAGCGAGACCACCCACTACAAAGCCCGAACCCCTCTTATCAGCTCGAGATCTGAGGTTGTAAGGAGCAATAACTGACGGCCGAGGACAAGCGACAGAGGAGTCAGCTTGAGAAGAAGAGGAAGGAAGAGCAAAGGCATCGGGAACAGAGACAACGACACTATCCAAGGGGGGCGGGGAAAGATTTAAGGCCTTGAGGTCACTCAACAGCTGCCTGGAGGGACCAGGCTCCATGCAAAAAGAAACAGGAAAACCAGAAGATGACAGAGACAAACAAGTAGGAGAAGAAGACATACCTGCCTGAGTCGCCCTGCCAGGATCAGCTTCTGAGAGGGGAGCCAGTGGGTCAGCCATGTCGTTGAGAGGCAGAGAGGAAGGACCAGCAGCATCCGACGGGTTCCGGACCAAGACATCTTCGAAAGGAGAGGGATCATCCTGAGCAGATAGACCCTGAACTGCTTCCATAGGATCCTCTTCCTGGATTGAAACAGTCGATTTCTTCGCCCTATTCTGCCTTCTTTGTCCGTGTTTGCGTTGGTGACCCAACGGGCAGTCACGAGCCAAATGACTGGTTTTATGGCATCTATTGCACCTGAAGGGGAGGTGCTCGTAGTCTAAGGTCTGCATAAACTCCAGATCCTTATATTGTAGCAACATTATCTCTGCCAGACCCTCACGGGGATTGAGGCTCACCAGAATACGGGCCACGCTCTTATCCTTAGTTTGCAGGTAGAATTTGTCAGCTTCGAGGTAGGTACCGAGCGTGTTGCCTATAGAGATGAAGACTGAATCAGTCCAGAATTGGAGAGGAAGACCAGGCAGCTTCACCCACACAGGAGATTCCGCCATTTTCTCCTTTTGAGCATCAAAGAGGGGGGTCCATCTCCTAAAAAGAGCTGGCCTCTTTCCGAAGAATCAGTTCCTTTCTAGAACTCTGTCCACTTGTTCTTTGCTACCGAAGGTAATGCTGTACCATCCTCGCGCCAAGATGGTTATGTCGACTGGAAGGCCTGGAGAATCCTTCCACATTGAGCGAGCCCACTCAACAATGTATTCTGACGAAAAATTTCTACCCCGAACCCTTCCTACAATCATAATCTCAGATAAGTCCATGACGTTTTCAATACTAATGTCCGCTCCAAGCAAGCATTTCAGACATTCTTCCTTCGACTTGAGGAGCTTAGCTTTCTTCCTCTAAAGAGTAACATTGTAGATAACCTTAAAAACATTTGTTAACTATTTTTGTTTGACCATTTGATTGTGTTTGATATGTAGAACTCATGGAAGCTAGTGTTTATCCACTCATATTAAATAATTATTTCCAAAAGTTTCTTGTTACTATTACTTTAGGAAAACCACGAAGACTATGAATTTATTTCACGGACACTTCTGCCACTTGGCTTGTTGTTTATGTACTTTGAGCTCTACAAAAAAAATCTACAAAATTTGTCGATATAAATGACCACAAAAATATATACTTACCTTTATATTTCAAGAATCGTAATAGCATCATTTCTCACCTTCATATGATTCATGATTTCTTTATGGATTTGGGCACCCATTCCACACACTCTGGACAAAATTCACTAAAAAACAGTGTTAAAATCCCCATACGCGGTTATGCCCAGACTTTTCCGCGTGTATACGCGAGTCCACATGAACTTTTCCGCGTATGCCATTAAAATCATTAAAAAATATATAAAAAAATCCCTATTTTCGGGTTGGGTTGATGGTTACTCTGGTAGTTCAACCACCCCAGCACGTGGCCAACTGTTTCCAACTATTGAAACTACTTTGAGGGAGTATAAAAGCCCCTCATGTGCATGGCCTAAGTGAGAGAGAAATTATTGATATTATACTCTGTTGGTATTCCCTATCCAAGTCTGAATTCCCGTGCCTCCTGCACTTCCCAGTTCATTACAGGAAACCCTTGTTTCCTGGAGATGCTCATCTCCTTATATGTCATCTCGTATGCACCAGTTCGGAAGGAATCTTAGTGAGGCAAGGGTGGGACGGATCCGGACGACGGTCTGCTCGAAGATCGTGGAAGGATTCAGGTGATCTCTCCACTCGTTATTTCTGTACATGCTATTTATAATATAGAAGAACCATCTTGTTCCCGAAATATACGTGTTAGTGTCCGCTTGCATATGTGAGAATATTGTTATTTAAGCATTTATTATGGTTTATCTAATGTTTCACGTGGATTTCACTAACATTTAGAGTAGATATATGCTGTACAACCAGTTCTTCGTGCTTGTTTCTTCTTGTCTTTCAGGTTAAGAAGGAAGGACGGTTGCTGGGGGTTTGGACCCCGTGGGATCTGCTTCAACCATAGGACCTACGGGTAACTTCCTCGATCTACTCTATTTAGTTTTTCATGAACATGTATGGTTGTGTGAGTCCTTCTTAAGTAGCATGCCCCTGCTCTGTGGAGGTTTAAGCCCAACAAACCTCTAGGGTGATTTTCCTCGAAACAGAACTGGCGACTCCACTGGGGATCGCATTCTTGTGATTCCCCTGTTGGGTGGTTTCAGCTGTTTGATAGGTTTCCAACAGTTTTAACTTTTATTTCCAGTCCAGTTTACTCTTTCTTAGTCAGACTGAAGTCCTGGTTTCTTATCCAGGCTTGATCCTTTTTGTTTTTCATTATCTACCTTTATATACGCGGGTTTGTCTGCACACAGTCGCGTATACATGCATTTTTTGTTAAAGGGAGTCGTGTATACGCGTGTTTCCTTTAGCACAGTCGCGTATGCACGCTTGTTGCTAAACTGTAAAGTTGCGTATACCTAGGCAGATTTTGAAATTTTGGATTTCTTGGCTTTTTAGTCCTTTCTGTCTGTGGAGACCTGTTCCTGCAGTGTCTTTGTACCCTCTGGATTGTGAAGAAAGTGGTCTTTGGTCTTTTCTCTCTTTTGTTTGATTGAAAACTAGTCTTTTTGGCAAAGTGTTGTTTCTTGTGCTAGCATCTCTGGTTTGAGTACCAAGATCTCTTTTTGGGGATTCTTGGCTGTTCTGGTTCATCAAAACAGAGAGCTTCTGCTCATTTACTCTTTCCTATCTTTGTGTTTTGCTTTGCACTACGATTTTTGCCCGTTTCTTGGTTGTTTTTTTTTAGTTCAGTCGGCTAGGTCTTGTTGCAACTTTTGAGGAGTCTTTCTTGGTTCTTTGAAGTTTTTGTTTGCGGCAAGGTTATACTATTCTTCTAGGCTGAGTGGCTGAGTTTTCTTGTCTTCTTTTGCTCATATTGATCTTGCTACTAGTTAGCCCTATAAGATTTGGAGCATTTTTGAAGTTTTTTCTTGAAATTCAGTATTGTTTAGCTTGGGGTTTTATAGTTTTGCTTGGTCTTTTCAAACTCTTCCCTTATAAAACTCAAAAGCTCAAAATTTTTTTTGTTTTGTTGTTTGCTTTTGTTTTTGCATTTTTGTTTTCGTTTCTTTATATCTTTTGAAGCTTTCTTGAGGTTTCTTGCCTTTGGATTTTGGCTTGATTTTGGAAAGGAGTTGTCATTGATTTCTTCCTCTTGTTTTTAAGCATTTTTGGGTGTCTTCATATTAAGAGTTCTTGATTTTGGGAACTGACTTTCTGGACAACCAAAAAGAGATAAAACTGAAGGATTTTTGGGAAATTTCACTCTGCTTTAGGAGATTTTGCATCTTAGGATTTGCATGCTTGTAGTGATTTCCATCAGGTGCACTTAAGCATTTAGTCATTTTCATAGTTTTTGTGAGTGTGAGTTTGCTATCTGAAAAGAAAAATACAATTTTTAATCTCGTAGAACCTGTGTAGAAGTTGCTTTTCATCGAAAGACAAATAACTGCATTTGCATGTAGTTTGGTTTTTATTAATTTCTTTCTGCGTCAAAACACCATAAGTTTCATTTCCACATCCCTTTGACTTAACAGAACAGCCCATTAAAATAAGCGATATAATTTAAAATCAACTAGCAAGTTTTCTAAGTGTCATACACCAACTAGCTAGGTTGTAGGGCCTTGGATTAGGTGAGTGGAGAGTTAACTCTCCAAGGCTGCTCAAAAAAAACATAGAAGTTGATTAATTGAGCGAAATCCAACTCCGTTAGGTGGACCGGGAAAGCTCTCCTCCAGAGAGTCAAGCGCGAGGGGAAGTGAAGGCTGAGAAGAGAGATACCCCCTCTCTAATTAGCTGAATCTGACCTCAAGACCGTTCCGCCCGGCTTCTGACACGGATTGGTGCCCATAGTTGCCACTCCTAGGTTCCACACAGGTGACTGTGGGGGGGAATACCCGTGGTACCTGAGGCAGACGTCGTATCACTTTCAGCAGTACTTCTGGGGGGTGCCCTTGCGAAGCTTGGGTGCTTGAGCCGGCAAAGGCTGTCGTTAGGAGTTCGGCGTAACTGTTTCTGTTACCTTCTCTAGTAGGCCTAGGCCGTAATTATCCCAGACTGCTTTCGGAAAGTCCTATATTTCGCTTTCCTGTATTTTGGTGTCCGGTCCTCATCACCCGGAGCGGAAATACTTGAAGGCTGTTTGCTTGATTGTATCTCAGGGATTTTTCTTATAGTGAGTGCTCTTTGCTCCTAGCTTTCTTAGCTTTATATTTTTTGAGTCTAATTAAAATTTGTTAAAGTGGCTGATCAAGCGCCTCGTCGATCGAGGAGAATCCGGGGGTTATCTCCTGAGAGTCCAAAGCCTTCTTCGAGAAGGCGTAGGAGTGATTTAGCAGGTGGTTACCACCCTGTGACATCTGACGCAGTGGAGAGAGATCCTCCACAAGGGTCTGAAGGTTTCATAGCTGATTCTGGTGTCGGTTCCGAGAGGAGCATTCCGCTCACCTCGCGAGTTTTATTTCCTCAGGAAGAAGATTTTCAAATTGAGGAATTACCTGAACCTCCTGGGTCAGGTCCATCTCCTCTTCCTCCTGATTATCCATTCGTTGTTCAATACATCGGACCTGAGTCAGAGAGACCAGAAGATCCTCCGTATTATTCATACCTTTCGATGGCCACGACTGGGAACACGGCTTCTGCTGTGAGTACTGCAGGCATTCAGACTCCTGCTTCTGTTGAAGGAGGGGGCACTATTGCTTTATCTTCGATTGCTTCTAGTGCTGCTGTGTTTGGCTCTGGTTTCACCCAAGCACAAGCTTCTCATTCTGGTCCCTTCTGTTTCGGAATGCCCACTAGTGGGATTCCTTCTTTTTCCTTTTCCGCTGCTACAGCTGGATCTACACCTATGTCTTCCATGGCTAGTGGATCAGCTTCTTTTCAGGGGTTCTCCTTTGGAACTGGGCATATTCCTAGTTCCAATCCTTCTTTAGGGTCCTTTCCGTTTACTTCTCAGACCCAGAGTTTCAATCCTTGGTCTGGAGGTCAGAATTTGACCACTTTTACAGGATGGAACCCTGTATTCACTACAGTGGGGGCAGGGAATCAGTTTTACGCTGGTCACCAAGGGAATACTTATTTCCCTTCGTCGAGTGCTTATCAGACCTTTTCTCCTCTTTCTAATGCCTGGAACCCCTATCAGGGGCTTTCCTCTTCATTTCATACTTCAGCGGGGGGAACTGGTCTGGGCTTTGGTAACTCTGCGTTGGGAGGAGGTTCTTCTCCTTTTTCTACGAGTCCCTTTTGGCAACCTGGTGCCTCATCAAATCCAGGGTATTCTTTTCAGAATGTTGGGAATCCATCCCATCAAGGATGGAATCCTCAGGCTCCACCTCGCTTACCTTTTCTGGCAATGTTAAACTTGCCAGATCTGTCGAATTTGACTAATGATCCGATTCATTATAGTCCGGGGTGGCCTCCGGTTCCCACCAAACTTCCTTCAGACATTCCAAAGTTTGAAGGTAAGAATGGAGAAGATCCGGCTGACCACATTAATACTTTCCATTTATGGTGTTATTCGAACTCCCTGATCGATGATTCGATTAGGTTGAGATTATTTCAACGCACCCTAACTGGAAACGCTGCCAAATGGTATATTGAGCTAACTGGGGGTATTTTTGCTACATTTGGAGAACTGGCTGTTACATTTCTGAACCATTTTCAGTTACCTGTCCGATATGACGCTGGGACTGAACTCCTAGCTAATTTTAAGCAGGACGACGCAACCCACATTTCTGATCACATTCAGGAATGGAGGAGAAGGAAGAGGCTGATTAAAGCTCATATTCCAGGTGAATTCCTTTTGGAATGGTTTCTCAAATCCCTGCAGTCAGATATTTCGAAAGATGTATCCCTCTCCGGGGTATTTTCCGAGGAGCAGGCCATTTTTAGGGCCCAACAGCTTGAGTTGATCTATTCTCAGTCTGGGGTCCTTCACAAGTATTTGCCCAATGCTCCTCGCTCCAAATTAGATTTATCTAAAACTAAGCCCGGTCCTCATGGTGACGGACTGATTGGATCAATCAATAGTGGTGCAGCCAGCCTGCTTACTCAACTGTAGCAGTTGTCTTTGCAATCTGCTCCTTCTGGTCAGGCTGTGCCTGCTGAGTCATCACCTTCCCAGTCTTTGTCCATAAATGTTGTCCAAGCTTCTGATCCCAAAGGAAATCAACAATCCAAAGGGAAGAAGAAGGGACGAAATAATAAGAAAAAGGGCAAGAACGGGAAGGGTAATGCGAATAAAACCAACGAGCATGTTGGTGAGGGTCCAAAGGAGAAAAGGAAAGTGAAGTTTCCATGCAAGCTATGTGCTGGAGACCATCTTACACACCTTTGCCCTAAAATTCAAGATGTGCAGCGCTTGTTAGCCCAGCAGGGTTCTTCTAGTTCCCAGGCTGTGTTAACAAACCCTTTTCCCCAAGGGCAACAATTAGTTGTTGGCGCGAATCAAAATCCTGGGGCTTCCTCTGGGGGCACCCAGGAAGGGGAAATTCCATCGAACATTTTCATGATGAGTGCTCACGCGGATATTGCTACGAGATCCCGTGATTATGGTGGAGAAGAGTCTTCGAAAGCTAAGGATATTCCTGATGCTACTGAGCCGCTTCACATTACCAAGCCTACTGTTGAGTCTATGCCTCGGATGCCCAAAGCATCGTCTAAACGATCAACGATTAATCCAAATGCTAGGGCTGCCCAGAACTACTCGATTGTAGAAGATCTGGCGCAAAGTCCTTGTGCTATGTCAGCTTTAGAGGTACTCCAGTCTTGTCTGGCTCAGCGCAGTGCTTTACTCACTGCCATTGGGGCTACTGATCCAAAAAATTCTCTTCTGATTACTTTTGATATGTCTAATTTTAAGAAGAGACTTCCTCATCACATGGCTTTTCATATTAAATCATCGTACCAGAAGTGTAACATCTTTCGGACGGTTGTTGATGAGGGTGCTTCCACATGCGTGATGTCTCTCGCATGCTGGAAGACACTTGGATCTCCCAAAGTTGTTCCATCTAGCACTGTTCTTACTGCGTTCGATGGTCATTCTCACAGACCCCATGGTATTGTCCCAGCTTTGCCCATCTGTGTTGGGGGAAAAATTGTCAATATAGAGGTTGAGGTAGTGGATGCAAGCTTGGACTACAACCTTCTGTTGGGGAGAAATTGGATTTATGAGATGGATGCCATTGCATCCTCATTATTTCGCATTATATGTTTCCCCCACGAAGGGAGGATTGTTACAGTGGATCAACTGGACTGTCCTCCTGTAGACCCGAATGCGTCTACTAACTCATCTATTCCTAAGTTGGATAATTCTAAGGCGCCTGTTGAGAATTTAGGAGTTGGAATGTATTCTTCCTTGATGGGTACTTTCGATATTCCTCCTCCTGCGGTTCATATTAATGCAATTTCATCCTCCAAGGCTCCTCTTCGAAGAGAGTTCTTCAGAACTCATTATTTTTCGGACCCTTGGACCTTACCTTCCCCTACCGCCACATTAGCGGAAGGTCAAGTGGGTGGAATGGCATTTCCTATTTCTGCAGCTGAGATTGCTTATCAATCTATTGTTGACTCTACAGAATCCATCCTAGCTCCTCTTTCACTGGAAGAGTTGGATGGAGATGTGGCTCCGGCTTGGACACTTAGTTCTTCTTCTGCCCAGGATTGCCTTGATACCACTCTTCCATCTGAAGAGGCCATCTTGGAAGCCATGACTAGTATAGATAGACCGTGGGATGACTTGCATCATCGGTCTTACTTTTTACCTGACTTGAGCGAAGTTGAAACAAGTTTTCCAAGTCCTCAGTCTCCTGGTCCTGTTCACCCAGTCTTGAACCCTTTAGCACCAACACAAGTTTATGCTGAAGGGAACATGGCTGTGATTTCTCCTACTATCCCGGTGAACATTTCCAGGGATCCCAATATTATCGAGAATGTCTTCATCGGAGCTGAATGTTCCCGTGAAGAGGTTCAAATTTACACCGAACTCTTTAAAGAGTATAGGGATGTATTCGCTTGGTCTTATGAGGAAATGCCTGGTATAGACCCATCTATTGTCCAACATGAGATCAAGACTTATGAAAACGCTAAGCCGGTGAGGAAAAAACTTTGTCCGGTCAATCCTAGGAAGGCAGCAGCTATCAAAGCTGAGGTTGAGAAGCTGCTTAAGGCGGGATTCATTTTCCCTGTTCCTTTGACTGAATGGGTTTCAAATCCCGTTCCCGTAGATAAAAAGCAAGGAACGATTCGAGTTTGCATTGATTTCAGAGACCTAAATAAAGCATGTCCTAAAGATAATTACCCCACACCATTTATTGATCAAATCATTGACGAGTGTGCCGGTAATGAGATTTTCTCCTTCATGGACGGTTTCTCCGGATATAATCAGATTACTATCCGTCCTGAAGATCAGCATAAGACTGCCTTTATTTGTCCCTGGGGTACATTTGCATACAAGAAGATGTCTTTTGGTCTTCAAAATGCTGGGGCTACCTTTCAGCGGGCCATGTCTTATGCCTTCCATGACATCAAAAAGATTATTGAGGCGTACTTGGATGATTTAGCTGCTCATTCTCGAAAGAGGATGGATCATCCTACTCACCTCCGTCAAATATTTGAACGATGTCGGTTCTATAAGATTAGATTGAATCCAAACAAGTGTGTTTTCGCGGTACATCCGGTCGGTTATTGGGATTCATTGTGTCTAAGGAAGGGATTAGGGTAGATCCCTTCAAGGTTGAGGCAATACTTCGGTTGCCTCCCCCGTCCTCTGTCCGTCAGCTTCAAAGTCTACAAGGAAAGTCTAATTTTCTTCAGAGATTTATCGTAAATTATGCTGAAGTTACAAAGGGATTTATGAGATTATTGAAGAAGGGAGTTCCATTTCTTTGGTATGACTTCGCTCAACGCTCGTTCGATGCTTTGAAAAAAGCATTGACCTCTGCTCCTTTATTGAGTCCACCTGATTATAGCAGGGATTTCCTTTTGTATCTGGCAGCAGCAAAATATACTATTGGTATGGTTCTGGTTCAGGAGGATGATGCTCTTGCAGAGCATGTTGTATACTACCTTAGTTGAGGCTTGGTAGGACCTGAACTCCGGTACACTCCGATAGAAAAATTAGCTTTAGCAGCAGTTCATGCTATGCAACAACTCTGACATTACATTATTCTTTGCAAAACTTATGTTTTGGCAATAGCCAATCCATTTCAGTTTGTCCTTAGTAGGCAAGTGATTGGGGGCAAATACAATAGATGGATTTTGATTTTGCAGGAATTTGATCTTGAGTTTATGTCTGCTAAGTCCAAGAAATCATTAGTTTTCGCGGAATTGATCTCCGAGTTTCCCTGTGGGGAGGAGATGATCTATGATGAATCCTTTCCGGATGAACATTTGTTGCTTATCTCTTCACAGGATCCTTGGTACGGAGATATCATTGTGTATCTCCAGACTGCGAAGTTTCCCTCTACTTTTTTGAAAGATGAGCGTCGTAAGCTGGGTCACTTGGCCAAGAATTATTTGATTATTGGTGATGCTTTATATCGTCGAGGGGTTGATTCAATCCTGAGACGCTGCTTAACTCTCGAATAAGTTGAGGCTGTGCTGAATGATTCCCACATTGGAGCTTGTGGGGGTCATTTATCTGGGCTTGCTACAGCCCAAAAAATCTTGCATGCTGGGTACTTTTGGCCCTCGATTTTCAAGGATTGTATCGAATCGGTCAAAAAGTGTCATCCGTGTCAAGTCTATACTCGAAAAATGCGCGCTCATCCAGCTCCGCTTTTTCCAATCATTACTGTCGGTCCCTTTACAAAGTGGGGTATTGATTATACTACTTGTAACCCGCCTTCGGCTAAAGGTCACAAGTACATTATTGTAGCAGTAGACTACTTTACGAAGTGGGTCGAGGCTATGCCTACTTTTGGGAATGATGGTAAGACTGCAGCTCTTTTTCTTTTCAACCAGGTTATTGCTCGTTTTGGTATTCATAGAGAGATTGTCACTGATCATGGCAGTCATTTTCAGAATAGCATGATGGCTGAGTTGGCTCTTAAATTGGGTTTCTGGCAGGAGCATTCATCTCCGTATTATCCTCAAGCCAATGGGCAAGTGGAAGCCGTGAATAAATCCTTGAAGACAATTCTTCAAAGGAAAATTGATAAAGCTAGATCCAATTGACATATTATGCTATATCTTGCACTTTGGGCATACAGGACGTCAATGAAAACTGCGACTGGCTTTACTCCGTTTCAGCTAGTGCACGGGTTGGAATCCGTATTTCCCATTGAATGCGAGATTCCTTCTCTTAAATTAGCTGTTGAACTTCTTCCTGACACTTCTAGTCTTGAAGAACGACTCCTTCATCTGGAACATCTCGATGAGCAGCGTCGGATGCCGCCACGATGAATGAAGCACATAAAAACCGAGTTAAAGTTCGGCATTTATAAGGCGCTCAAACCTGTGGTTTTTTCGGAAGGTGACCTTGTTTTGGTCTATGCCCAAGAAAAGATGCCCTCAAAGGTGCTGGCCCATGTGGTATGGCCCCTTCATCGCAAAAGTCTTAAGAAAGGAGCGATGGCCCTGGTTGATTTTTTGAAGGAACGAGTCGTCGAGGCCCCGAAATGGGCTCTATTTAAAGAAGTATTATGCCTAGGCTTCGGCCTGGCATGTTTCTTTTGTATATAATAGTTTTGTTTTGTACATATCTCGTTGATTTTTTATCTTTGATGAGTTAGTGATGTTTTTGATCTGCTTTGGCAGGTTGTGTTGGATGTCATGAGTCACTTTGGTTTCACCGATGGTGCTAGTAGACACACCCGGAACTTAGCTTCCGCGGCTTGGGTGCTTCATTATCCTTCCGGTCAGCTGTTAGTATCAAGAGGGGTCTGCATTGGTCCTGCTTCTAATAATATAGCAGAATACACTGCAGTTGTTTATCTACTCTCGGAGGCAATATCTTTGGGTGTTGATTCGTTGGTAGTTTTCTTGGACTCTCAGCTGGTGGTGTCGCAGTTGAACAATACTTATCGGGTTCGAGATCCATTTTTATTACGATTGTTCTTGAGGGTACGTTTTTTACAAAGATCATTTCATTTTTTAAATTTCATTCATATTCCTTGAGCTGACAATTGGTTGGAAAACTCATTAGCTAATCAGGCACTGGATTGGCATATCAATCATTCCATACAATAAAATTTAATCATAAAAAACATCATACATTTTGATACATTTATCACATCACATCAAACATCGCTGTATATATATCATCAGAGTGTTCAAAAACTTTACAAAATTTGGATCCATAAGGTCATACAAAATTTGGGCTTATGCCCGATCATGTTCAGTCTCAAAAAATAATATACAGTCATCTAATACATAACATCTATCTACTCCCGAGGTCCCTGCCCAGAAGTCATGTTCCTATAGAACATAATCGCGGTGGCAACTCGGCGGAATAATCGTACCCAGTCTCGGGGCACTCCTACCACCCGTCTCTGGATGGCTTCCGGCAGATCTTCCACGGCAGCCATAGGTATTTGGCGGGTTAACCCCTCCAAGTTCCTCTGCACAGCCTGGAGGGTCCTGTCTGAATCCACTGTATCTGCTTCGCCCCTGCGACGCTTGTGGCGCGGGAAACCCTCAGGTCGAACTGGTCCAATATCTGTATCATGATCATGTTTACATTGTCAGTCATTATGAATCCAATCAAAAACATGTTTATTTTTATTTTTTCATACATATTTGAAAAAATCCAAAAAAAATTATATAAGTCAAAAAAAATTGCAAACTTACCGACTGTGCCCCATGCTGTGCTTGGTGGAAGAACAAGATCTGGATCTCCACGAAATTCCATCCCGGCATAGGGATAGTCGTCCACAGCAATGATTTTCTCTCCCCACCAAAGGAAGAACTCATCATCCCAAGTGGTCCGGGGAACTTCACTTCCCCCTAATCTCTTCATCATGTCCGCCCAACGGGAAATTCTTGGGTCTCTCGGGCTGCTGATGGTAGAGATAACTCTGGGTCTCAATGCTGGTATCTTCTCGAAGAAGAATGTCATCAAAATTGTACCGTATCCAAAGTGTTTTGTCTTTGCTTGGCGGATTGAGGTCAATTGTTGCTTCATGTTCAGTAAAAGGGCTGTGCACCAATCATATACATGAGTCAAGCATTCCACTGCTATGCTCATTTGCGTCCTGGATGCCTGATGTAGGGAGGCAGATCCTGCCACTCTGCCAATGGTGAAAAGGAGGATTTTCATGTGCAAATCCCTTAAATATTTAATTGCAATCTGAGTTCCAACTTTCTTGGAACCCTCTACGCAGTACACATGGACATAATCTTCCACGGTTAGCCCTCCCAAGGGCTTCCCGTGCAAGTCTACTGGTTCCCCCCTCCGGGAGAGTCCAGTGATAAAATATATGTCTTCCACTTCAATGCGTACTGGCATCTGATCTATCATAAAGCAGTCCTCTTCCGGTTCCCAATAATTGACGAGCATTTCTAGCAACCGAACATTGCTTTTCATATTTGGCATTTTGAAAAATTTGAACAATCCGCAATTCCAAAGAATATTTTGCGATGCTCGATCTTGCATGACCTCTTGATCAATTGCACTGTGTTCACGCTCTCTCCATGAGATTGTCATCTTGTCAAAATTCAACAAATCCTTCATTAGCCACGCATTTTTCATTTGGGCCTGCGCATACGCGGCTTTCTTTATGCACAGTCGCGTGTATACGCGACTTTCCTGTTACCAACCCGCGTATGCGCAAACCCGTGTTTTTTGGAAAGGGTTTCTGTGGTGAAAATCACTAAATTTTAATTTATAAATGGACAAAATGATTTGCAAGGATGATTGAGGAGCTTACCTGACAAATTCGGTGCGATTCGACGGTCGGTTGTTCCTGATTTGACGAAAGAAGTTTTTTGCTCCAAAGCACTTTTTTCCAAATCAGCAATGTAATAATGAACCAAATATGAGGTAATTTTCCTATTTATGCCTAAAAAGTTGAAAATTTTCGCAAAAATTTGTTATGCTTATTTTTTTTATCTATCTTAAGCTACATAACCCGGATGCTTGGAAGTGCCCAGTTTGGTATGTTTTCAAGTACATTTTGACGAATTTGAGATTTTTCCCATTTTTTATCCATGATTACCGACTCGTCACGGCAGGTATATGATCTTCACTAGCATATAGGTTAGGAAAATCACTTTCCGCTGCATCTTGCATACTAGCCTTCATACTGATCACTTGCCATAGGGTCGATCCCATCAGGTCATGACTATTACACCCATTTCACTCGCCGATTATTTAATCATGACTTGGTGGTAGAGCCTTCCTTTACATGGGCTTCCTAGTTAGTTCCTCGCTATCACTTGTTGCCCATGTTGCGTTTTATGTAGGCTCGGGAGTCCTCTTTAGTCCCACCATGACTTATGTGTTGAAGCTTCATTCTTCTTCTTCTTCACTATCATTTTTCTGGCCATTACCCTAGAGGCTCCCTGGTGTTGTTAAGTTGTATTATTGCATTGCATATTGGCTACTTGTTTATCCCGGCCTTTAGCCGGCTTCATTTTGGACTCGATGTTTAAGCCAAATTTTGACCTTGACTGTCTGTACAAGTTAACCATTGCATGCATTTAGCTATCGCGACTTGACACCCTTTTACCCATGGATGGAACATTCCTTTGAGTATCGCTTACCAGTTTCCGCCACCTTGCATTGAGCATAGGATCGTTCCAATCCCAGGAACTAGTGCATCTGATTTTTGATACTTGTTCTATCCATTGTACCATAGCATTCTTTTATTCTTTTTCAGGCTTATTATATGAAAAAGACAAAAAAATCAAATATAACAAAAAGAGCGGGAACGGGATGTATCTTCATTGTTTTGATGGCAGTACAGAGTCAGTTTGTCGCCCTTGAACAAAGCACATATACTTATATATTTCCTTCATTTGGGATGGTTTTAGTTTTTGACCTAGGTTCAACCTTTACCATGTTTCACTTGTCAGTCCTCCCCCGGTTGGTTATCTCTTCCAATCATATGGAGAGTTTGTTCTGCCTCCTGCATAACAGACTTATACAGTGTCACTTTTCACTGCCATGGTCATCACGAGTCGTGCTTTTTTTCAAGGGAAGTCTAACCAGAGTCGGCCATTCTGCGGTGTCTCTTGACTCATTATTCAGTCGGCCTTCCCGGTCTTGTCAGTATCTTGTTCTATCACATCAGATGTTTTGGTCTTCTGCTCGTGCTGGTTTGAGAAGGTCCCCATTGACTTCTTGCTGGCGGGTTTGTCTCTTATCGACTACGACACATTTCTCTGAGAGAAAACCTAGAGCCGCACCCTGGCCCTATTTCCATCATTGATAGGTGACCTTGTGCTCAGCATTTGATCATCATTATGGGTCTTTGACTGAGTGGTTTCCCCTGTGTTCGACGTCAGCATACATTATCACACTTGGGATTCGTGCAGTACCTTGATTTCCATTTGAACCTATTGGTGGATTTCTCGCCTCTGTGTCAGCTTTCATTATTGGTTGGTTCAGAGGGTTTCTTCCGTGCGCTAGCTTCATCTTGTGCATGTCGGAAACGTACTTAGGTTTTGGTTCCATCACTCTACTTCGTCCGATTCCTTCCAAATCTTGGCCTGCGGGTTACACTCGCGCTGGACTGATGTGGGATGCCTTAATGCCTTCCTTCCAGCAGATATTTTCCCATCGACTCTGACTCATTGCTCTGGGAATAAGGTCTAGAGTATTTTTGTCAGTACCTTAGGGTTTGCAGTCATCAGTGGTAGACTCTTCGCTATCGACAGTGGGGATTCATCATTGCCTCCTGATTGGTAGATTCTTTCAAGTGTTCGACTTCAACTCATTCATTCGCACTTGTTAGATTGTACTGGGGCACCTTGACACTCATTTTCATTATTGGTGGGTTGTCTCGTGTTGGTTAATGGTATACATCATTGACCGGTAATCCAACGATTTCTCACATGGTCGACTTCAGCTCATTTATTCCCATTGTGTAGAATTGTGCCATAGTGATCGGTGAAGACCTCAGGTTGCATCAGCATTCTTCGGTTCACTTTTGACAGTCCATTCAGTTTCTGCCAGTGATGTCGTCCGCCCTTATATGTTGCAGTTCAGTACAGCAGCATCTTATATGTTGGCTCCCGAGTTGCGTGATTGTACCGTTTGTTCCACCTCTTATGATTCGGTACTTGGAGATTCAGTTACTTATATGATCAGACATCCAGTTGCAGCGTCTTTGATCAGCTTTTTATATGTGATGCTTGGACATTGATTCAGACTTACACTTCCGGGCCATGCTCAGATGATTCATTGTGTACTTTCAGTTCAGCTATACTTGTATACATGTTGGATCTATTCAGTACTTTCTATATGATGTATTTTTGACTGAGCATGGGTATGCCCGCCTCAGCATGAGTTGACTCTCTGCTTTCTTTCATTGGTTTTTGGCAGGCTGAAATCTGGTGAAGTCCTCTCTTGTCCTTGCGAAGTTCTTTCTATGTGCATAATACATTTCGGCCATCATGTACCCCTTCTGACCTCATATATTAGGGGGCATCTGTTATAGCATCATTTCTCACCTTCATATGATTCATGATTTCTTTTATGGCTTTGGGCACCCATTCCTACAGACTTGGACAAAATTCACTAAAAAACAGTGTTAAATTCCCCATACGCGGTTATGCCTAGACTTTTCCGCGTGTATACGCGAGTCCACATGTACTTTCCCGCGTATGCCATTAAAATCATTAAAAAATATATAAAAAATCCCTATTTTCGGGCTGGGTTGATGGTTACTCTGGTAGTTCAACCACCCCATCACGTGGCCAACTGTTTCCAACTGTTGAAACTACTTTGAGGGAGTATAAAAGCCCCTCATGTGCATGGCCTAAGGGAGAGAGAGAAATTATTGATATTATACTCTGTTGGTATTCCCTATCCAAGTCTGAATTCCTGTGCCTCCTGCACTTCCCAGTTCATTACAGGAAACCCTTGTTTCCTGGAGATGCTCATCTCTTTATATGTCATCTCGTATGCACCAGTTCGGAAGGAATCTTAGCGAGGCAAGGGTGGGACGGATCCGGACGACGGTCTGCTCCAAGATCGTGGAAGGATTCAGGTGATCTCTCCACTCGTTATTTCTGTACATGCTATTTATAATACAGAAGAACCATCTTGTTCCCGAAATATACGTGTTAGTGTCTGCTTGCATATGTGAGAATATTGTTATTTAAGCATTTATTATGGTTTATCTAATGTTTAACGTGGATTTCACTAACACTTAGAGTAGATATATGTTGTACAACCAGTTCTTTGTGCTTGTTTCTTCTTGTCTTTCAGGTAAAGAAGGAAGAAGGGTTGTTGGGGGTTTGGACCTCGCGGGATCTGCTTCAACCGTAGGACCTACGGGTAACTTCCTCGATCTGCTCTATTTAGTTTTTCATGAACATGTATGGTTGTGTGAGTCCTTCTTAAGTAGCATGCCCTGCTCTGTGGAGGTTTAAACCCAACAAACCTCTAGGGTGATTTATCCCGAAACAATTGCGTTAAGTTTAGAATTGATGTTCAATTAATGTTTGTTGCTCCATTCCTATTTATTGTTCATTTATGATTCATAGGTTCAGAATTAGCAGAGAGATTATTTACAGTTGTTGTGTACCCATAGGAATTACAAGTTGATGTTCCTTTCCAACTCTTGTTATTTAGAAGAAGTTATTTTCAGTTATTTTCATCAGCAAGTAGTTCAAGTTTGATTTCATTTTGATTTCTTAAAGAACAGGACCATCAACTGTAGAGGACAGTGGTTACTGCTTCCAAGTCCCTAGATTGATTGTCTTGTCTCAGTGTGATTTCATTTGCATCGATTTCTAAGGGAATGAGTTATTGTTACTGTATCCCTGATTGATGTTTTGCAGAATGAGTAGTTAAGATTTTAGATTATTTTCATTCATGTTCTTGTAATTAGATTTCTTTACAAGCATCTGTTTACTCTTGTATCTAGCATATTGTACTACATCTTTCATAGCATTACTCTTAGTTAATTGCAGTCTTAGACAGAGTACACTCTTGAAATAAAAATTCGCACCTGGATTGATGATTAATGTGAGATAAATAGGTGTTTAAAAGATACCTTTTATGACCCAACATTTTGGGCTGAGCTGTCCGCTGCCTTTTCTTAGCGATGCGTTTGGATTTCCTTGTCCTTGGTAGGATTTGGTCTAACGCTGGAGGAACAGCAGTTGCATTTATCTCAGCCTTGCCTATGGTATAGTTGTTCACCTCGCCTAATTCCTATTTTTAGCAACAAAAAGCAATCTTTAGTCATCTTTTTACAATAAACAGAAATCTTTACGATTCTACCATAATTCTTGCAATAAATCATCTTTCTAGGGTAAAAAGGATTATGTCTAAAGTAAAAGAATGGGAAAACTCATAGTGAATTCATACATTTTCCACTTCTCAACATACCCCCCTGCTTACCATTTTTCATGTCCTCATGAAAACTATAGTTCACATGTAGAGCAGTTAAAGAATAAGCTGGATAAAGTTTTTCATCAAAAGGCCTAAAACCATGCATTGCAGCTAATGCTTCGAAGACATGCTCTGTCTGTCCTTCGGGTAGTTCATAAATGGATTTGTAGTCTGTAGCAGGATACCATGCAATGGGGCTTCGAAACCTACACCCTAGCCAGAATGGTCCTTCTTTCAAAATGAGATTACTATAGGAAACCAAGCGGTCTGCAGCTAGCCCAAAGTTTTTATAGTTAAATGGTTCTCTATTTTGCACATTCCGATTGGAAATTCCCCATTGAAACTTAGCTGATATGTAAGCCTGGTTTCTAATAGATAGGAAATAATCTATCCCATTCAAGATAATTAATTTATGGACAGGCCCCAATGCTTGGATAACACCTTCCTTTGTCATCAAATTCTTCTGCCTAGCCCATAGTTGTAATGGGTCCTTAGGTTCACTCCTAACCCACAAATTTAATTCATTTTCCTGCCTTTGAAAAACATTATAAGCTTTAAGCCATTTTAACTGATTAACAGCAAAGGAAATAAACGCATGGTATTGGATATCACCCACAAAAGAGCTAGGATTTGTCTCACTATCATTTTCCAATATTAGATTATTCAAATAAAACTCACACAAGAGGCGTTGTACCTTTACCCCATAGAGTTTGTAGCATGTTACAAAATCATCTATAGTTTTTAGCTCTATATATTTTCCCGCCTTAACTGCCTTAATATTTAGCTGTAAATATCTTTCTAATAAAAATAAAGTATAGTTCTTGGCAGGGCATCTACAAGCTACGACATCGGTGTACAATGAGCAAAGAGCGTCCATTCAATTCTGGGCTAATTTTAATTGATTCATTACCTTTTCAGCCTTCTCCTCTGCCTTTAGACACTTCTCGTGGGCTTCAGCCTCTACTTCATGGATGGTCTTCATTTGCTACTGCAACTCCTGATATATCCTCCTAGGGACAGTGTCTTCTTCCAACTTTTCCCTTTCCAATCAAGCCTGTGCCAACTCCTCTTGGAGTCTGGCTAATGTAGGGTCACTAAAAGTATTCTGACTACTAACTTGCATGTTTTCACTTGAAGTGGGTCCCTCTGGAATAGTTGCTTGCTATTCCGTATCTCCATGACTAGGCTCAGCCATAGCTTCTGCAACTTGGGGCTTCATCTTAGTGGCCACTTTCCTCTTTTTCGAAGCTCGCTTGGTGGCTATGCTTCTTCTCTTTGGGTTTCGCTTGGGCATTTGTTTCATTCTAAGAACCCTAATGGTTTTCCTGAGTTGTTCCATGAGTCTCTGAAGCTTCATTCGTTCCCTTCGAAGCTTTTTAATCTCAGTTATTTTCTTCCTTTTTCTTAATGGAACGGCTGTTCTTTTTTCTGGACTTACTTGCTCATCAGGGTTTTGTTCCTCATCAGCTATGCCTTGAGTTAAGCTCGCTTCTCTGTTTTATTCTTGGGGTTCTTCTTCAATATTCATATGCCCTTGGCTAAATTCTTCGGGAGTTATACCCTCAATTGACTCTGTAATCCCCTGAGGATTTTCAGGTTAGGATACTGCTTCAGTGTTCTCCTTTTCTTGTTCATGCTTCTCAGGGGAAGCAACCCCAGCTGATTCCATCATTTCATTAGGGTTTGTTGTTTCATCCAACATTTCTTCAGCCATTTCTTTGTTGACAGCAGAGTACTCCTGCAATTGGTTGATATCAATAATAAGGTCCAGAGGGCTATGAGGCTGCACATAGTCACTCATATTGGCCAGAATTTGGGCCAATTGGTCTTCTTGTAAAGGACTTCGTGGTGAACTTGCAGCAGTGTTTTCGGGAGGCTCTGTTCCTTCTCTTTCAATGCTATGATTGTCTTCATCCTCCTCGCAGGTATGGTAGCTACCTTCTTCCTCATCCGAGTAACGAATTTCTCCCTCAATTTCCTCTTCTTCATTATTTCCTTCTTCTGCACTGTTTTGTTTCTCACTACTAGTGTGGTGGCTCATTTCTTCTTCATCCGAGTAGCGAATTTCTCCGTCAATTTCCTCTTCTTCATTAGTACGAGGCCTTCCTCCTTTCAATTGTGGAGGCTGTTCATCCTCCGAACTGGGCAATTCCAAGGGTTGGCTACTGCTACTCGGAATTCCTTCTATCATTCCCCTACTTCTTTTTGAATGGGAGGACTGTCTACGATTTGATGGCTTGGCTGCTAAGCTAGCCATTCTCTTCCATTTTGGGGCAGGTGTGTAGTCAATTTAGCGTCCTAAATTGCTAACATAAATTATCAACCAGGGCTAGTATACTGATGAAGTGTGATGCACTATATGTGCTTAAGAAACCTACTTCTTACTTCGTCGTTTTGATGTTTTATTGATGTTTTTGGAGGTTTTGTCTTTTTAGTAATTAGTATGCTACTCTATGTTCAACAGATGAAATCAAATCTATTTCAAAAAGAAAAGAAAAAGAAATCTTAGACTCAAAACAGAGTGTAATTGTAAATTCTATCTCTAATTAGGAAAATGATGAAAAAACAAAACATTCTAACCCATGGATATCCTAGCTTGCAAATGAACATGAAATGTAACTCAACATAATACAACCAAATATCTTTCATCTAATATTGATATGTTGGAAGAGATTTTAAGAAAAAGAATGGTTGTAAGATAATGAGGATCTTTTAATCTAATTGCAAAAATGCTAATTAACTCAACATAATACAACCAAATCTCTTTCATCTAATATTGATATGTTGGAAGAACTTTTAAGAAAAAGAATGGTTGTAAGATAATGAGGATCTTTTAATCTAATTGCAATAACTTAAAACATTATAGTGAAATCTCATTCATTTAATAAAGGTTTGTTAGAAGAGCTTGAGAAAAAGATTACTATAATGTAGTAAGGATCTCCTATGAAATGTTGAAACAACTTATAACATTACAACTAAATCTCATTAATGAGTTAAAGGTTTATTGGAAGAGCTTTTTGAAAGAGATTAATCATAATGTGATAAGGATCTTCTATGAAGCAAAATAATCAATAACTCACAATACTACAACTTAGTCTCATTCGTGCATTAAAGGTTTTTTGGAAGAGCTTGTGAAAGAGACTAATTACAGTATAATGAGGAATCTGATCTTAAATTGTGTGAACAAAATATTTCTTATACAGAGATTGACAGTGGGGGATTTTACTGGTTATTTCACCTTTACTAGAAAGGATGAAACCAGAAGCTTCTGGCCCTCTTACTGAATCTGCCTAAAGAAATATAATATAAACACTAAAAACTAAATAACAGAAAATGAAATGCTAATAACTCAAAATATCACAATTGAATCCCATTCATTTAATAAAGATGTTTTGGAAGAGCTTGAGAAAGAGACTAACTGCAATATCATGAGGATCCTTTATCTAAGCAAATGAAATGAGAAATAATGCTAAAAGCTATGATTTCAGAAAGCAATCTAAGTAAGGAAATATGACAAAACAGAATTGAAAACAACTTATCTAGAAAACATGCAAAATCCTCCTTGGATAGCAGGGGCCCTCTGCTACCAATTTGGTGTAATCCTTAGCTCCTTGAAGATGTAATCAAAACAGCATCAAAGAACTTCTTTATTAAGAAAAACTCACAAATCTACATCCCATTCCATTTTAAGCTTTGTTACAAAAGATTCTCTATTCCTTTTCTCTCCTTCTCCTATTTCACTACTTTTTCATTACCCATGATAGGAGAAAGCTTCTCCTATTTATACAAAATATGAGGAGTTATCTCATTAATGGGAGTCCATGAATCTCTCCCTCCATCTCTAGAGTTACAATCAAAATAGGAAATGATAAGACACATGTCTTTCTAGAGTTTTAACACAACTTGAGGAATGAGACACATATCCTCTTAGAGTTTCAATAAAACAAGGAAGTGAGACACATATCCTCTTGATCCCATAATCTTCTCCAACCAAATTCGAATTTGGCTTTAGAGTGCCACATAAGGGTCTTCTAGAAGTCTCCCTTTGACCTACACATGTCACAAAACTCATAACACATATATAGATATATGAAACTATGTTAATTTTCTAGTTTCTAATCATAAATTCACTTAAAATACATAAAATAAATAACTTTGGAAAACAAGGATCCTAACCCATATATTTATGAAAATGGTTACTCGATGTAGGGTTTTAGGTCAAATGGTTATGAAATAAGAGCTAAATGGTTATGACATAATGGAAATATGTATGAATATGGAGAACACTTTTGAGACTCAACATACCCCCCAACTGAAGTTGTTGCATGTCCTCATGCAACTATTGCAATGATTCATTTGTCCATGAGTTGATCTTTTATGAGTTTTGACTCATATAAATTCGTTCCAAACTTTGCTTCTTGATATTTTCTTTTTGGCAAAGTATAATACATTTGATTGCAACATTTTTTTAATGGTTGGTTCTTGTGTGACAACCAATTTTTTTGAGCAGTGGTTCTTGTGTAACAATGCTTTATTTTCTTTGTTGCATCAAAGTTCATGAAAACATTTAGAATCAATTACTTTATCAATGAATTGATCATTTGCAAGGCATATAATATTTTGGATCATGTTGCAACAATAGTTGGTTGGGAAGTATATGTGGGTAGAAATGAAATGAAAATGTGTGATAGTGTATGACATGTAGATATGAAATGATGTCCCTTCCCCCCAACTAAAGATATAACAATGTGAAAAAGGGAGAGGAATTTTTCCAAAGTTACAATTTTAGCATTCTAATGAATTACATGACTAAAAATTAGAAAACAACATACCTTCACTTACCTTAAATGTGGATGAGTTGTGTATGTGTGGTGGCTGCAAAATTCTGATCATATTCTTCTTCAAGTGACTGAACAAGAGGAGTTATGGATAAAGAGATAAGATGACTTTTTATTGATCCTACTAAAACTTGTTGAATCTGCTCCAAAATGCTGAAAATAATAGTCTTCATGTCTTCAAAACTCATTGGCACAATTCCTAATATGTGAAAAGATGTTCTGATGTCAAACATAGTAGAAAATTGTTGACTTAGTGGCCATTAATGGATGCCACTAGTCAACACGAGAACTCTCACCATTGATGACAATGAGAGTCAAGATGCCCAAACACATCTTGCTAGGTACGAATGATTTTGCTGATGTCGAGTCACCTAGAAGATCTGACAAACAAAGGACATTAATGTATTCCCATTGTTTGTCAGCATGAGAAATTGCCATTAAGGCATGCAAGCCTCAAGGTGTTTTTACAAAGAACTTAGACTCAAAGGACTATGGACTCAATAATTTGCATTGAAGAAGGGCTTATTTGCGGAATGAAAATGACAAGAAATGGAAGATGGCAATGGAGAGTAGAAATGGCAATGGAAAATAAGCATGTGAATGAGCCTCTTGCTTTTATTTATGGGTTATGAATGGACAAAAAGAAATGGAAAGTGGATGTGAATGTTAATGGAAAATATGAAGTGGAATGAGGTGAATGGTTTATTATGAAGTATGGATGTGATGGAGACAATAGTATCTGAAAGTTTTTCAAGTGTTTGGATCTGATTTTACATCAGCATATTTATTCTTTGTTGTTGATCATCCTCTTATGAAACAAATTGGTCTCTTAGAGAAACACCATTCTCTTGTAGTCATTTGTCCTTCCTCCTGGAACCTGCAAAAAAAACTAATACTTCCTCTGCAATGGAATGTAAGATTATCAAAAGAGAGAGGTGATCAATCTCTCTAGTTATGATATTTACATACAAAACTAAGAATTTGTATTAATGAAACAAGTTCTCAAAGGAAAAATCAAAAGAATTTATATATGTTTTGGAATTAGTGCATCAAGTTGAATGTTGTTTCTTTTCAACAATTTATTTCATTTTTTTACCGTTTCAAACTCTAATGATGGATTTCTCACTGTGTAGATCTTGTTGATACCTTTCCAACGATACTTAAATCATCAAAATCTGATTTTGTCTGAGAAAGTTAGGCTGATTTGAACAATGAGGTTTTTTTTCGGCTGCTAAAAATCTTAAATAAAAAGTTAGCCATTCATATTTCATCATCAGTCCAAAATTAATCAATACCTTCAGAAAAGTGAGCAAATAACTTATTCATTTTATTGATTCAATTTATTTATTTTATTTTTTTGTATTTTTTTTTTTTGAATTTTGTGAATTTTTTTTTTTTTTAAAAATGAAATAAAGCATTGATGAAATAATTGTCCTTATGAATATTTTTGAAACAAATTCATGCCAATGCCTCTTTCATGCAAGATAAAAATAAAAAGCTTGAAAATTCTAAAGTCAAATTCTTAACTATGAAGGAGATGAAGGCAGAGTCTTTTTCAATTTATACAACTTGCATTTGATGAACATGTGATAATGTGTTTGCCTCAAATAATCCATTTGTCACTCATCATGTGCCACCACACATGAATTCTGCCACATTTTCCCTCAAATAAGGAAATCAGTTCCTTGATTATTTCTCAAAATTGAATTTTCTAAAACCGTGACTGTTTTCATAATAAATAAAAAAAAACATTTTTCTCTCACGCACACTGCAAATTAGTGCTCCGAAGAACCCTGAATTTCTCTCAAATGGCTGCGAATTTCAGAAAGTTATTATAATATTACCTAATTCACCCCGTTCCCGAAAAAACCCATATTTGAGTTTTTTCTAATTCGCCTCAGTTTGCTCAAAAAATTCGTTTTAAAATCGGGTGTTTTTGACAATTACGCATTTCATTTTCTGGCAATTACTTGTGGTTTGATTTGTTTTTATTTTGCAGGTTTTGAAGTGTAATGGCTTGTATCTCACAGAGAAGTTCAGATTGATCTTCCTCATTCCAATTACTTGCAATGGAATCTACAATCTTCTCTTCATCAACAGTCTGAAATATTTTCTTCATCAGCAATTTCTTCATATGATACACTTCCATTGTATGTCCCTACAATTGAATTTGTAATCTTCTCTTCATCAGCAAATTGCAATCTTCTTCTCATCAAAAATTTGCAATCTTTTCATCATCAACAGTTTCTTCATGTGATATACATTCATTGTGTGCAAAAAAAAAAATTTAAATGATTTCTAATAACTGTTGTTTGAAGAAAAACGAATATGAAAAAGAGAAGGTTTTTTTTTTTTTTTTTAATTGCAGTGCATGGGTATTTGTGTAAATTGAAGGTCTGCATATATGCGTAAAGCCAAACCAAAGAATGGCCTCATGCGTATGCGTGGGTCTTATTTCCATGAGTGTTTTTTTTTTTTTATTGAATCAATTGAAATGATGAAGTTTATTTTGTCTCATTTTTTTCTTTTTTTTTTCTTTTTTTTTATAACAATTCTTTTTCTGATCTTCCAGATCACACAAAGTGCAAGAGGAGAGCATACTCAAAAATTATTAAAAAAAAAAATTTACATAACAATCATTTTTCTGATCCTCCAAATCACAGAAAGTGCAGGAGGAGAGCATACTCAAGAATTATTAATTTTTTTTTTTAGATGTAAGAAATAAGGTCTCCTAATTACACTTCCCCGGCAACGGCGCCAAAATGTGTAGTCAATTTAGCGTCCTAAATTGCTAACATAAATTATCAACCAGGGCTAGTAAACTGATGAAGTGTGGTGCACTATATGTGTTTAAGAAACCTACTTCTTACTTCGTCGTTTTGATGTTTTATTGATGTTTTTGGGGGTTTTGTCTTTTTAGTAATTAGTATGTTACTCTATGTTCAACAGAGGAAATCAAATCTATGTCAAAAATAAAAGAAAAATAAATCTTAGACTCAAAACAGAGTGTAATTGTAAATTCTATCTCTAATTAGGAAAATGATGAAAAAACAGAACATTCTAATCCATGGATATCCTAGCTTGCAAATGAACATGAAATGTAACTCAACATAATACAATCAAATCTCCTTCATCTAATATTGATATGTTGGAAGAGTTTTTAAGAAAAAGAATGGTTGTAAGATAATGAGGATCTTTTAATCTAATTGCAAAAATGCTAATTAACTCAACATAATACAACCAAATCTCTTTCATCTAATATTGATATGTTGGAAGAGCTTTTAAGAAAAAGAATGGTTGTAAGATAATGAGGATCTTTTAATCTAATTGCAATAACTTAAAACATTATAGTGAAATCTCATTCATTTGATAAAGGTTTGTTGGAAGAGCTTGAGAAAAAGATTACTATAATGTAGTAAGGATCTCCTATGAAATGCTGAAACAACTTATAACATTACAACTAAATCTCATTCATGAGTTAAAGGTTTATTGGAAGAGTTTTTTGAAAGAAATTAATCATAATGTGATAAGGATCTTCTATGAAGCAAAACAATCAATAACTCACAATACTACAACTTAGTCCCATTTGTGAATTAAAGGTTTTTTGGAAGAGCTTGTGAAAGAGACTAATTACAGTATAATGAAGAATCTGATCTAAAATTGTGTGAACAAAATATTTCTTATACAGATATTGACAGTAGGGGCTTTTATTGGTTATTTCACCTTTACTAGAAAGGATGAAACCAGAAGCTTCTGGCCCTCTTACTAAATATGCCTAAAGAAATATATGTAAACACTAAAAATTAAATAACAGAAAATGAAATGCTAATAACTCAAAATATCATAATTGAATCTCATTCATTTAATAAAGATGTTTTGGAAGAGCTTGAGAAAGAGACTAACTGCAATATCATGAGGATCATTTATCTAAGCAAATGAAATGAGAAATAATGCTAAAAGCTATGATTTTAGAAAGCAATCTAAGTAAGGAAATATGACAAAACAGAATTGAAAACAACTTATCTAGAAAATATGCAAAATCCTCCTTGGATAGCAGGGGCCCTCTGCTATCAATTTGGTGTAATCCTTAGCTCCTTGAAGATGTAATCAAAACAGCATCAAAGAACTTCTTTATTAAGAAAAACTCACAAATCTACATCCCATTCCATCTTAAGCTTTGTTACAAAAGGCTCTCTATTCCTTTTCTCTCCTTCTCCTATTTCACTATTTTTTCATTACCCATGATAGGAGAAAGCTTCTCCTATTTATACAAAATATGAGTTATCTCATTAATAGGAGTCCATGAATCTCTCTCTCCATCTCTAGAGTTACAATCAAAATGGGAAATGATAAGACACATGTCTTTCTAGAGTTTCAACACAACTAAGAAATGAGACACATATCCTCTTAGAGTTTCAATACAACAAGGAAGTGAGACACATGTTCTCATGATCCCATGATCTTCTCCAACAAAATTCGAATTTGGCCTTAGAGTGCCACATAAGGGTCTTCTAGAAGTCTCATTTTGACCTACACATGTCACAAAAATCATAACACATATATAGATATATGAAACTATGTTAATTTTCTAGTTTCTAATCATAAATTCACTTTAAATACATAAAATAAATAACTTTGGAAAACAATGATCCTAACCCATATATTTATAAAAATGGTTACTTGATGTAGGGTTTTAGATCAAATGGCTATGAAATAAGAGCTAAATGGTTATGACATAATGGAAATATGTATAAATATGGAAAACATTTTTGAGACTCAACAGCAGGTAAGGCTAATCCTCCATCAATGGAAAATATCAACTCTTCCCAACTGGTCTGTTGTTGGGCGAGACTATGACTCACTATTAATCTGATTAGGCAATGGTGGCTTACCACCATATCTGCGTGCTAATATTTTCTTATACTACGGGCAATATCATGCAGTAAGGAACTAAAAATGCAAGCAAATTTACAGTGCATTTCTGCTTTAATACTGCTAATAATTTAAGGTGGCGAGGTCTTACCACGTCTTTCCTTCCATCGCATGTTATATAAGCCTGCACTATCTTGGCCAATTCCGTCCATGGTTCTCCCAATGATGCTAGCTGAACTCCTTTGCCTTTGACGACCAATGTCTGTCCATCATCCTAGAAAATCTTCATGGCTTATTGAAGCCTGACCTTTTCCTGAGTCCATATGGTTCCTTACGCTCGTAGACCAGACACCTCTACAATTATTTCATCTATTACAGCTATCTATCTTCCTCTAACCATGGAGTATCCTTCCTGCAAATTCTGTAAAAACTCGGTAGCCACTATTTCATGGGGTTGTTGCATCCTCGTGAAATATGTAATCCATCCCAATTTTTCCAGAATCTCTCGTGCAGCATCAAAAACAACTAGCACTTGCGGCTCACTACGAATTGGTTGTCCTCCCATCGTCTCCGCACACTGTTACTTCTTTCCAAACACAGAGTGATTGTAATGGAACAGCACAGCATGGTGAATTGGAATAATATCGTTAAGTTTTTGTTATTCCCTATAATGTAGGGATTTGATTCGCATACAGGTAAAAGAATATAGGGATTTGATCTGCATGTAGTGATTAAGAGACATCCGTGCCCCCCTGAAGGATGATAGGTTGTCCTCGAACGTCAATTAAGAGAGGCAAGTACTGCACAGCAGTTGTACAGCAGGAAAAAAACAGGCATAGTTATGATACAATCAATCAAATTATGGCATTTACTGAAATCGATGCGTGTGATAAATCGTAAATAGATATAGAAACGTTTTGTAATGATTAAAGATAAGGAGAAGGGACAGCTTAAGATGAACATAAGTACAGATGCGTTATTACCCACTCAAACTAATGTGATCGATTTATGATGATTTTCATGTGTAATAGGTTTGAAATCAAGGGTTAAGGATTCATATTTTCATTTGATATTTAGATAGAGATATAGGAAAAATGGATTAATATTACTATTGATGTGTACAAATGTGACTCCAATACCATCAGCAGAGCTCTATTGCCCACAGGTGTCCGTAACCTTGACAAAGTTTCTTTTTCACCCTTAGAACCATTGTCCTTTATTTATGTTAAGGAAGTGCTTGTTAAATTTCATAATGGAGGCCATTGTGTTGGCTTGGTGACCAGATAAATCACAATGCCATTCACCGGGAAGAAGTGAAAAGTGGGCAGGCCGGCTCATGATGAGACCTCCTGTTCCAAGGACTTTTTAAATTTTTTCAATTGTCCATTGGACCATATCCCTGCTGTGGTGGCCATGATGGAAATGCCACTTCACTTGCTTCCTTATGATCATGGTAGGCTGGCTCTTGATGAGACCCCCTATCCTCCATCTGCCATATCATAAAATTATTAGTGAAATATATAAATATTTTTTCTTTTTCATATAGCACTTTCCTAATTATATATAAAGGATAGCTCAGCACTCCTTAAGAGTAGGGATGGTGGAAGAAGTCTGAACATCTCAATAGAAAATAATATGCCTTTATTCCTACTCCATAAGTAAAAATAAAAGAAAGTTATAAAATATGGGGAAGAACCAACATGATAAGGATAATCGATCATATTAATTCTAGTGCTAGTAAGACAGCAAAGTCATGTTATTGATTATGTCCATTTTTCCTTTTTCTTATCATTACCAAATAATTTTCTTAAAAATGACGATTTCTTTTGATTTGCTGATTCCAGTAAGCTTTAATTTGTATGATTGTATGTAAATATTATGTTTGCCTTTAGAAGAGTCATTAGAAATCCTCAAAATGTTGATCTAAAACAAAAAATAATCCACTCAAAAGGTGTTGTTCCTTTTGAAAAGAACAACATAAACAATCTACGAAAATGTTGTTCCTTCCGAAAGGAACAGCAACAAGAACCTGTGAAACTGTTGTTCCTTTCGAAAGGAACAGAAAAAACACTCTTAGCAAAGTTGTTGTTCCTTTCGAAAAGAACAGCAAAAGTGTTGTTCTTTTAAAAACGAACGGAAAAAACTCAAAATAAACGAAATAAACAGAATTTTGAAAAAAACAAAATTCCATGAAACAAACAATCAAAATAAATGAACAATCTTTATGTACAAATTTTAAAGAAAAGAAATGAATTAATAAATGGGTGCCGAGGAGGAGTTATCCCCTTCAGCCAGAATTTTCATGGTAGAATCTTCTCGTAATTGTTGGTAGAAGGATTCTCGAATAAGCGGTTTATGATATAATCGTACTCGATGACCGTTTACTTTGAAGGAATGTCCAGATCCATCAATGGTGGTTAATGTAATAGTGCCATTATCATGCACTTTTTGTATTTCATAAGGTCCGAGCCATTGTGTCTGGAGTTTCCCTGGAAAATCCTGAAACCTAGAATCATAGAGGAGTGCCCAATCTCCTTCGTGGAAGATCTTTTCTTTGATAAGGGCGTCATGCCATTTTTCTCTCTGTTGTTGAATTAATGCTGTGTGCTGAAGTGTAGAGAGCCTAATTTCATCTAACTCATTAATTTGCTGCATTCTTTTGGCCTGGGCTTCATTTAAATCTAGACCCACCTTTTGGGTTGTCCTTAATGTCTGAATTTCAAACTCTATTGGAAAGATGGGCTCTTTTCCAAATACCAATTGATATGGTGAATATCCCATAGTGGCTCTCCATGTTTTCTGGTATACCCACAATGCTTCTGGCAATCTGTAGGCCCAAGCATGTTTGTGTGAGGCAACAGTTTTTTTTAATATCGATTCAATCACTTTGTTCGTGCTCTCTACTTGGCCATTTGCCTGTGGGTGGTATGGAGTTGTAATCTTGTGTTGAATGTGGTAATTCTGTAGTGTTTCAGCTAGTTTATTACCCACAAACTGCGGTCCTCCATTTGTGATTATGTCCCTCGGGAGGTCATATCACACAAAGATTTGGAAAATAAATTGTATTATAGAGTCCTCTGTAGCTTTTGAAAGTGCCTCTGCTTCAACCCATTTAGTGACATACTTGGTTGCAACTAGGATGTATGTTTTTTGGTTTGATGGGGGGCTAATAGGGCCAAAAAAATCAAACGCCTAGTATTCAAATGGTTCAATTACTAGTTGAGGGTTCAAAGGCATTTCGTTAGATTGCCCAGGGTGACCTGCCCTTTTGCAACTATCACAAGCCTGCACAAATTTTTTGGCATCTTTAAAAATGGTAGGCCAATAATAGCCTGTCCGTAAAACCTTGTGGGTGGTTCTATGATCTGCAAAATGTCTGTCACACAGCCCATCATGGCATGCTTTCAAAATATCAAATACCTCGTCCTCCCGGACGCATCTCCTAATTTTCATATCTGACCCTGTATGAAACAGGTAGCCCCCAATCCAAGAGAATTGAGTACTACGCTGTATTATCTGCTTCGATTCATTAAGTGTTAGATGTTTAGGTAATTTACCTATTGCCAAATAATTTTCTATATCAGCATACCATGGGGTTCTGACAGTAACAGCAAACAAATGTTCATCTGGGAAGTGGTCTTCAACTGCTTCTGTATCTATTGGCTTTGGCATTCTTGACAGAAAATCAGCTACAGGGTTCTCTTTTCCAGATCGATCTTTAATCGTGATGTCGAATTCCTGCAATAAAATCAACCATCTTGTCACTCTTCCATTTGTAACAGGTTTATTTGCTAAAAATTTAATGGCAGAGTGATGAGTATATAGTACTACAAGATATCTAGTTATATAATGTCTAAACTTATTTACAGCATGTACTACAGCTAAAAATTCCTTCTCAGTCACAGTATAATTTAGTTCAGCAGGAGATAGATTTTTGCTAATATAATAGATTGCATATGGTTTTTTATCTTCCTCCTGCCCAAGCACTGCTCCAATCACTGTGTCTGAGGCATCAGATGAAATTTGGAATGGCAAATTCCAATTTGGGCCCCTCAGCACTAGGGCTGTTGAAACAAGATTTTTCAGATCGTTGAAGGCATTGTCACATTTATTTGTCCAAATAAAATCAACATTTCCAATTAGTGCATATAAAGGTGCAACTATTTGAGAATAATGTTCTATAAATCTCCTATAATAACCAGAAAATCCAAGAAAGCTACATACCTCTGTTTGTGTGGTGGGTGTGGGTATTAACAAAATTATCTGAATTTTGGCTGGATCCTCCTGAATTCTAGTTGCTGAAATATAGTTCCCTAAGATAACTCCTTCGGCCATCATCATATGACACTTTTCATGGCTTAAACAAAGCCTAGTGTCAATACATCTTTGCAACCCCTTTTCTAAATTTTCTAATGCTGGCTCAAAATCATCTCCGTAAGGTGTGAATTCATCCATATATACTTCGAGCCCTTCATTTATTAAATCTGAAAATATGCTAAGAATGGCCCTTTGAAATGTAGTAGGGGCATTGCATAGGCCAAAGGGTAAGACTCGGTAGGAAAATGTCCCCCAAGAACAGGTAAAAGTAGTTTTGTCTTGGTCTTCAGGGGCAATCTGGATTTGATTGTACCCACTGAGCCATCGAGGAAGGAAAACAATTTCTTTCCTGCAATTGTGTCTAATACCTGGTCAATGAAAGGAAGGGGAAAGTGGTCTTTCTGGGTTGCCTTGTTAAGTTCACGGTAATCTACACATATTCTCCACTTCCCGTTCTTCTTTGGTACCACTACTAATGGAAAGACCCACTTGCTATCAGATATTGGTTAGTTGAAATTAACATCCAATAGTTTCTGTAATTCATCTTTCACAATATCTTTAAGGTGAGGGTTTAGTCTTCTTTGGGGTTGGCGAATGGGTCTCGCATCTTTTTTGGTATATATGTGGTGTGTGCATAATTGGGGGTCAATTCCCTTCATGTCTGGATAATCCCATGAAAATGATGCTTTGTATTTCCGTAGTAATTGGACCAACTTCTCTTCTTGTTCAGCAGTCAGATTTTTGTTAATGTTTAGAGTTTTTCCCAGTTCAATTTCTACAATCTTGCTATTATACACAGAAGTAGTGGGTATTACTTGATCAGGAATGTCTTTCAGAGGATATTCTTCTTCTTTATTATCAAATGCTACCTTGACCATGTGACATTGTAGATGGGATCTGATTTGTGGTTTATTAATAAAACTATTAATGATATCATCCTCTGTTTGGTCTTTAAAATCAAGGGCATATTCTATATTTAGAGGTGATCTCATATTTTCCATAAGATATGATACAGGTTGTTTCCTTATTTTGATTATTGATAGGCTTGGTTGGGCTGGGGGATATAAAGCTAAATTCTTGACATAATTTCCCCTTGTTAGTGTCATGTTGCATTGTCGGCATCCAATATAAGCATCGGCAATTGCCAACCAAGGTCTACCTAGGATTAACGGGTGTCCATCTAGCCGGTTCTTTGGGTTGATAACCAGGAATTCAGCAGGGTATTCCCAGAAATCTACAGATACCATTACATCTTGTAGCGTTCCCTCTGGTTTGACTACCGATCGGTTAGCCAATTCCAATAAGGTTGTTGTTGGTTCAAGCGATGTAATGCCAAGTTTTTGACAGGTAGTGGTTGTTAAGATATTGATTGCAACTCCCAAATCAACTAAGGCATTTGGAAACAATTTCTCATTGATTTGTACTGTAACTATAGGATTTCCTGGGTCTTCATATTTTACAAGTGTTTCCATTCCTAATAATAAGTTAGATAGAGTACTGACTATTTGGACATTTGGGTTGGTGGTTTTTCTCCTCTTTGGCTTCTTTATGCATAATTCCTTAATGGTTTTTGCATATATAGGGATGTCTTAGATAGCTTGAAGGAGAGGGATTTTTATACACAAATTTTTTAATTCTCTCAGAAGATCAAAATCAGGATGTTCTAATGGGCGTGGTATGATTAATCGTTCTGGGAATGGTGGAGAAGAGGTTGTTACTTGTTGTTGATTTTGTTGTTGAACCTCCTTCTCTTTTTGTAATGTTTGTTCTACAGGTAACGGATCTTCAATATGAACATTTTTATTTCTCTATGTTTCTACTATGCGCCCAGACCTTAATTGAAGGTCATTGCACTCCCTCGGTTCAGTTTCTAATTCTGGGGGTTCCATTATTTGGACAGACTGAACCAGCCTATTGTTTGGGTTTGGATTGGGTTGGGCTGGAAGTTGTGGTCTTAAGTTGGTCTGGGGGTTTGTATAGGGAGTTGGTAGTGTAGGTTGAGAGAGAGGAATTGTTCCAACTGGCTGATTTTTAGGCCTTTCCCAGTTTGACTGCCAAGCCTAACTCTGTGAAGTAGAGAGGGACCATTGTGTTGGATAGGCATTGTTTTGCCAAAATGGTGGGCAGAAAGGAAAATTTGGCCAATTGGTTTTATTTGTTTGATTTGGCCACGATGGTGTAGGGAATGGTTGTTGTGACCAATTGGGGAAAGGTGGTTGATTTTGCCACATTCCATTATATTGCTGAGCATTGTATTGAGGAGGCTGAAAAGAAGAAAATGGATCAGTTGGCATACCTGATTGTCGTGGATGCCATTGTCGGCGCTGATTAAGTAGACATACCACTTCTGATTCTTCTTCTGCCTCCTTATAAACTACTTTTAGGCCAGGAAGCGAGGGACATCCTTCTGTGGGGTGATCTTTCGTGCAAATGGCGCAAACTTTGATTACATCCAGTGAGCACTCTTTGTGGTTGTGTTTATTCATGCATCTAGGACAGAATACTGCCAAATTTTTCTCTGCTTCTACTTGCTTTTGTTTGGCTTGCATAATGTCGAACTACGTTGTTAGAGTCCCTAGTATATCTGTTTTAAAATCTTCCAACAGGTTTCCAATCTCTGCACGAGTTACACCTTCATTGGAGGTCTTGTTTTCCCTTGTAATCATGTCATGTTCTGCTGATTTTAGCCTTGTGTTACCCCTCGAACTCCTGATACACAAATCAATGATGTTAGCATATCTTTCCTGATATATATCACCTTTTCCCAAAATATTCAATGTTTCAACCCATTGATCTTTCATTCCCCTAATTAATGTAGGTTTCAACACATTATCACGTAAGGGTAAGTATGCATAAGGAGATATCTGAAGATTGTATTGAAACCGTTCCACATATTCTTCCAGGGTTTCATTTGGTTTTGGCTGTCATTTGGAATATTTCATCTTTTAGTTCCCAAGACCTGCAATAATCTTGATATTTCTTTAAAAACGCAGCTTTCATCTGATCCCAATCAGTTATGACACCCCCACCTAACCCCATAAACCATCGTAAGGTTGCTCCTTTTAATGTGGAGGGAAATAATTTTAAATTTTGGGGATAGGTGGTATAATCATACCCCCTATACAACACATCGAATTCAAACAAAAATGCATCTGGATATTCTGATGTTAAGCCATGAAATGTGGGAATATATTGAAGGGGAATGGCTTTCATAGGTGCATTAACTACAGTATCTACTATAGGATATTGCAGCGTAGAGGTTTGTTGGGGTGTCTACTAGTTCTGGTTTTTCTTCTGGGCCATTTGGTCAAAGATGTGCCAATATCCTTCTGGGATCTCAATGGAATTCCTAGGCTGATTGGAAGGAGTAGGAATGGCCTTGACAGCACTTCCCTGGTCTGGAACAATAATTATTCCTTGCTGACCTACTGTTTGAGGTGATTCAGGACCTTGGTTTTGAATGAGTTTAACATCACTTTCCTTATCTGGACTACTTAATGTTTAGACTATTTCAAGAGAAGATTTTGGTTCTTCTGCTTCTCCTGTTTCCCCTTCTCCTTCACGGAGATTACTAGAGTTCCCTTCTTGAGGGGAAATTATGCAAGGATTCTCAATTTCTTGGGAATATTGCTCAATTCCCACTGTTTGACTATGTATCTCAGCAAAGGCTTCAGATTGTGACTCTGTAGCCTGAAGGGAACTAGTAGGCTGTCTAGAGATAACTTTCCTAGGTCCTACTGATGGCTGAGATTCAGTCTTTTTAAGGATTTCGTCAATAAAAGTTGTTCACCCAAGGGTCACCGGTCCCTTAGGTTTTTCAGATTTAGGAGGAATTTTGTTTTGCTTAGCTTGTTTATTCATTCAAGAAAACAAGCCTTCATTCCTACCTAAGGAAAGAAGCTTACCTAATTCTGCTGTGAAGCGGGCTGTGAGCAAGTGTGTTCTATGCCCGGTGCATAGGTTCTTACCTTCCGTCTTTAATACCCAATTCTTCGCGAGCAGAATAAAATAAATTGTGCATCACTCCTTTGAAATGGCATACACTCTCCCCGGCAACGACGTCAAAATGTTGGGGCATAAAAGGTATCTTTTAAACACCTATTTATCTCACTTTAATCATCAATCTGGGAGCGACTTTTTATTTCAAGAGTGTACTTTGTCTGAGACTGCAATTAACTAAGAGTAATGCTATGAAATATGTAGTACAGTATGCTAGATACAAGATTAAATGGATGCTTGTAAAGAAATCTAATTACAAGAACATGAATGAAAATACTCTGAAATCTTAACTACTCATTCTGCAAAACATCAATCAGGGATACAGTAACAATAACTCATTTCCTTAGAAATCGATGCAAATGAAATCACACTGAGACAAGGCAATCAATCTGGGGACTTGGAAGCAGTAACCACTATCCTCTACAGTTGATGGTCATGTTATTTAAGCAATCAAAATGAAATCAAACTTGTACTACTTGCTGATGAAAAGAACTGAAAACAACTTCTTCTAAATAACAAGAGTTGGAAAGGAACAACAACTTGTAATTCCTATGGGTACACAGCAACTGTAAATAATCTCTCTGCTAATTCTGAACCTATGAATCAGAAATGAACAATAAATACAAATGGAACAGCAAACATTAATTGAAAATTAATTCTAAACTTAATGCAATCAGGCAACTAATCTTCTTAATACTTCAACCCTATCGACAGCCAACACTACGAAACAATCAGTCAGAATGAATCATAAACCAATGGAACAGCAACTAGAATTAAGTATATGTTATAGCATCATTTTTCACCCTCAGGTGATTCATGATTGTCTTTATGGCTTTGGGCACCCATTCCTACAGACTTGAACAAATTCACTAAAAAACAGTGTTAAAATTCCCGTACGCGGGTATGCCCAGACTTTTCCGTGTGTATACGCGAGTCCACATGTACTTTTCCGCGTATGCCATTAAAACCATTAAAAATATATATAAATTCCCTATTTTCGGATTGGGTTGATGGTTACTCCAATAGTTCAACCACCCCAGTATGTGGCCAACTGTTTCCAACTGACTGAAACTACTTTGAGGGAGTATAAAAGCCCCTCATGTGCATGGCCTAAGGGAGAGAGAAATTTTATAGACATTATACTCTTTTGGAATCCCAATTCAAGTCTGATTCCCCGTGCCTCCTACACTTTCCTAGATTTATACAGGAAACCCTTGTTTCCTGGAGATGTTCATCCATTTATATGCCATCTCGAGTGCACAAGTCTTGAGAGTTTCTTAGCGAGGCAAGGGCAGGACGAATCCGGACGACGGTCTGCTCGAAGATCGTGGAAGGATTCAGGTGATCTCTCCACTCTTTATTTCTGTACATGTTGTTCATAATAATGAAGAACCGTCTTGTTCCTAAACTTCTGTGTTAGTATCTATTTGTATATGTGGAAATATTGATCGTTAAGCAGTTATTATCGTTTATATCATATTTCAAATGGATTACACTAACGTTTAGGAGAAATATATGTTGTACAACTAGGTTTCCGTGCATGTTCTTTCTTGTTTTCCAGGTTGAAGTAGGAAGAAAGGTTGCTGGGGTTTGAACCCCGCGGGATATACATCGAACGTAGGACTACGGGTGAGTTCTGCTATCGTTGTTATCTAGTTTTTTTCATTCAAGTATGGTCGTGTGTGAGTCCTTCTGAATGGCATGCCCTGCTCTGTGGAGGTTTTGACCCAACAAACCTCTAGGGTGATTTTCCCTGAAACAGAACTGGTGACTCCGCTGGGGATCGCATTCTTGAGATTCCCCTGTTGGGTGGTTTCAGCTGTTTGATAGGTTTCTAACAGTTTTAACTTTTATTTCCAGTCCAGTTTACTCTTTCTCAGTCAGACTGAAGCCCTGGTTCCTTATCTAGGCTTGATCCTTTTTATTTTTTATTATTTACCTTTGCATACGTAGGTTTGTTTGTACACAGACGCGTATACATGCAGTTTTTGTTAAAGGGAGTCGCGTATACGCGGGTTTCCTTTAGCACAGTCACATATGCACGCTTGTTGTCAAACTGTCAAGTAGCGTATACCTGGGTAGATTTTGAAATTTTGGATTTCTTGGCTTTTTAGTCCTGTCTGCCTGTGGAGACCTATTCCTGTAGTGTCTTTGTACCCTCTGGATTGTGTAGAAAGTGGTCTTTGGTCTTTTCTCTCTCTTGTTTGATTGAAAACTAGCTTATTTGGCAAAGTCTTGTTTCTTGTGCTGGCATTTCTGGTTCGAGTACCAAGATCTCTTTCTGGGGATTCTTGGCTATTCTGCTTTATCATAACAGAGAGCTCCTGCTCATTTACTCTTTCCTACCTTTGTGTCTTGCTTTTCACTTCGATTTTTGCCCATTTCTTGGTTGGTTTTCTTGAGTTCAGTCGACTAGGTCTTGTTGTAACTTTTGAAGAGTCTTTCTTGGTTCTTTGAAGTTTTTGTTTGCTGCAAAGTTGTACTATTCTTCTAGGCTGAGTGACTGAGTTTTGTGTCTTCTTGTGCTCATATAAATCTTGCTACTAGTTAGCCTTATAAGATTTGGAGCGTTTTTGAAGTGTTTTTTCTTGAAATTCAGTGTTGTTTGGCTTGGGATTTGATAGTTTTTCTTGGTCTTTTCGAACTCTTCTTTTATAAAATTCAAAAGCTCAAAAAACATTTTGTTTTGTCATTTGCTTTTGTTTTTGCATTTTTGTTTTCGTTTCATTATATCTTTTGAAGCTTTGTTGAGGTTTCTTGCCTTTGGTTTTCAACTTGATTTTGGAAAGGAATTGTCATTGGTTTCTTCCTCTTGTTTTCAAGCAATTTTGGTGTCTTTATATTAAGAGTTTCTGATTTAGGGAACTAGCTTTCTGGACAACCAAAAAGAGATAAAACTGAAGGATCTTTGGGAAATTTCGCTCTGCTTTAAGAGATTTTGCATCGTAGAATTTGCATGCTCTTAGTGATTTGCATCAGGTGCACTTAAGCATTTAGTCATTTTCATAGTTTTTGTGAGTGTGGAGTTTGTTATCTGAAAAGAAAAATAAAAATTTGTTAGTCTCGTAGAACCTGTGTAGAAGTTGCTTTTCATCGAAAGACAATAACTGCATTTGCATGTAGTTTGGTTTTTATTAATTTCTTTTCTACGTCAAAACACCACAAGTTTCATTTTCGTATCCCTTTGACTTAACATAACAGCTGATTAAAATAAGCGATATAATTTAAAATCAACTAGCAAGTTTTCTAAGTGTCATACACCAACTAGCTAGGTTGTAGGGCCTTGGATTATGTGAGTGGAGAGTTAACTCTCCAAGGCCGCTCAAACAAAACATAGAAGTTGATTAATTGAGCAAAATCCAACTCCGTTAGGTGGACCGGGAAAGCTCTCCTCCAGAGAGTCAAGCGCGAGGGGAAGTGAAGGCTGAGAAGAGAGATACCCCCTCTCTGATTTGCTGAATCAGACCTCAAGACCGTTCCGCCCAGCTTCTGACACGGATTGGTGCCCATAGTTGCCACTCCTAGGTTCCACATAGGTGATTACGGGGGAGAATACCCGTGGTACCTGAGGCAGACGTCGCATCACTTTCAGCAGTACTTCTGGGGGGTGCCCTTGCAAAGCTTGGGTACTTGAGCCGGAAAAGGCTGTCGTTAGGAGGTCGGCGTAACTGTTTCTGATACCTTCGCTAGTAGGCCTGGGCCGTAATTATCCCAGACTACTTTCGGGAGGTCCTATATTTCGCTTTCTTGTATTTCGGTGTCCGGTCCTAATCACCCGGAGCGGAAATACCTGAAGGTTGTTTGCTTAATTGTATCTCAGGGATTATTTTTTGTAGTGAGTGCTCTTTGCTCCTAGCTTGCCTAGCTTTACACTTTTTGAGTCTAATTAAAATCTGTTAAAGTGGCTGATCAAGCGCCTCGACGATCGAGGAGAATCCAGGGGTTATCCCCCGAGAGTCCAAAGCCTTCTTCAAGAATGCGTAGGAGTGATTTAGCAGGTGGTTACCACCCTGTGGCATCTGACGCAGTGGAGAGAGATCCTCCACAAGGGTCTGAAGGTTTCATAGCTGATTCTGGTGTTGGTTCCGAGAGGAGCGCTCCGCTCACCTCGCGAGTATTATTTCCGCGGGAAGAAGAAGTTCAAATAGAGGAAGTACCTGAACCCTTTGTGTCACTTCCATCTCCTCTTCCTCCTGATTATCCATTTGTAGTTGAATACATCGGACCCGAGTCAGAGAGATCGGAAGATCCTCCTTACTATACATACCTTTCGATGGCCACGACTGGGAACGCGGCTTTTGCTGTGAGTGCTACAGGAATTCAGACTCCTGCTTCTGTTGAAGGAGGGGGCACTATTGCTATATCTTCGATTGCTTCTAGTGCTACTATGTTTGGCTCTGGTTTCACCCAAGCACATGCTTCTCAATTTGGTCCCTTATGTTGTGGAATGCCCACTAGTGGGATTCCTTCTTTTTCCTTTTCCGCTGTTGCAGCTGGATCTACACCCATGTCTTCCATGGCTAGTGGATCAGCTTATTTTCAAGGGTTCCCCTTCAGAACTGGACACATTCCTAGTTCGAATCCTTCTTTAGGGTCCTTTCCATTTACTTCTCAGACCCAGAGTTTCAACCCTTGGTCTCGAGGTCAGAGTTCCACTACTTTTACAGGATGGAACCCTGTATTCACTACAGCGGGGGCAAGGAATCAGTTTTACGCTGGTCACCAAGGGAATGCTTCTTTCCCTTCATCGAGTTCTTATCAGACTTTTTCCCCTCTGTCTAATGCCTGGAACCCCTATCAGGGGCTTTCCTCTTCATTTAATACTTCAGGCGGGGGAACTGGTCCGGTCTTTGGTAACTCAGCGTGGGGAGGAGGTTCTTCTCCTTTTGCTACGAGTTCTTTCTGGCAACCTGGTGCCTCATCAAATCCAGGGTATTCTTTTCAGAATTTTGGGAATTCATCCTATCAAGGATGGAATCCTCAGGCTCTGCCTCATTTACCTTTTCTGGCAACGTTAAACTTGCCAGATCTATCGAAATTGACGAATGATCCGATTCGGTACAGTCCGGGGTGGCCTCCGGTCCCGACCAAACTACCTTCAGACATTCCAAAGTTTGAAGGCAAGAATGGAGAGGATCCGGCTGACCACATCACCACTTTCCATTTATGGTGCTCTTCTAACTCCCTGATCGATGATTCGATTAGGTTGAGATTGTTTCAACGCACCCTAACTGGAAACGCTGCCAAATGGTATATTGAGTTAACTGGGGGCAGTTTTGCTACATTTGGAGAACTGGCTGTTACATTTCTAAACCATTTCCAGTTGCCTGTCCGATATGATGTTGGGACTGAACTCCTAGCTAATTTTAAGCAGGATGACGCAACCCACATTTCTGACCATATTCAGGAATGGAGGAGAAGGAAGAGGCTTATTAAAGCTCATATTCCAGGAGAATTCCTTTTGGAATGTTTTCTGAAATCTCTGCAGTCAGACATTTCTAAAGATGTATTCCTGTCTGGGGTATTTTCCGAGGAGCAGGCCATTTTTAGGGCCCAGTAGCTGGAACTGATCTATTCTCAGTCTGGGATCCTCCATAAATATTTTCCCAATTCTCCTCGCTCCAAATTAGATTTATCCAAAACTAATCCTGGTCCTCATGGTGATGGACTTATCGGCTCGATCAATAGTGGTGTAGCTAGCCTGCTTACTCAACTGCAACAGTTGTCTTTGCAATCTACTCCTTCTGGTCAGGTTGTGCCTGCTGAGTCATCGCCTTCCCAATATTTGTCGATAAATGCTGTCCAAGCTTCTGATCCCAAAGGAAATCAACAATCTGAAGGGAAGAAGAAGGGACGAAATAATAAGAAAAAGGGCAAGAATGGGAAGGGTAATGCGAATAAAACCAACGAGCATGTTGGTGAGGGTCAAAAGGATAAAAAGAAAGTGAATTTTCCATGCAAGCTGTGTGCTGGAGACCATCTCACACACCTTTGCCCTAAAATTCAGGATGCGCAGCGCTTGTTAGCTCAGCAGGGTTCTTCTAGTTCCCAGGTTGTGTTAACAAACCCTTTTCCCCAAGGGCAACAGTTAGTTGTTGGCGCAAATCAAAATCCTGGGGCTTCCTCTGGGGGCACCTAGGAAGGGGAAATTCCATCGAACATATTCGTGATGAGTGCTCATGTGGATGTCACTACGAGATCCCGTGATTATGGCGGAGAAGAGTCTTCGAAAGCTAAGGATACTCCTGATGCTACTAAGTCGCTTGACATTACAAAGCCTACTGTTGATTCTATGCCTTGGATGCCCAAAGCATCTACTAAGCGACCGACGATTAATCCAAATGCTAGGGCTGCCCAGAACTACTCGATTGTGGAAGATCTGGTGCAGATTCCTTGTGCCATGTCGGCTTTAGAGTTGCTCCAGTCTTGTCTGGCTCAGCGCAGTGCTTTGCTCACTGCCATTGGGGCTATTGATCCAAAAAATTCTCTTCTAATTACTTTTGATATGTATAATTTTAAGAATAGACTCCCCCATCATATGGCTTTTCATATTAAATCATCGTACCAGAAATGCAACATCTTTCGGACGGTTGTTGATGAGGGTGCTTCCACATGCATGATGTCTCTCACATGTTGGAAGATGATTGGATCTCCCAAAGCTGTTCCATCTACCACTCTTCTGACTGCGTTTGATGGTCATTCTCACAGACCGCATGGTATTGTCCCAGCTTTGCCCATATGTGTTGGGGGAAAAACTGTGAATATAGAGGTTGAGGTAGTTGATGCAAGCTTGGACTACAACCTTCTGTTGGGGAGAAACTGGATTTATGAGATGGATGCCATTGCATCCTCATTATTTCGGATTATTTGTTTCCCTCACAAAGGGAGGATTGTTACAGTGGACCAACTGGACTGTCCTCCTGTAGACCCGAATGCATCTACTGACTCATCTGTTCCAAAGTTGGATAATACTAAGGCGTCTGTTGAGAATTTAGGGGTTGGAATGTATTCTTCCTTGATGGGTACTTTCGATATTCCTCCTCCTACGGTGCATATAAATGCAATTTCATCCTCCAAGGCTCCTCTTCGAATACAGTTCTTCAGAACTCATTATTTTTCGAACCCTTGGAACTTACCTTCCCCTACTGCCACATTAGCGGAAGGTCAAGTGGGTGGAATGGCATTTCTGATGTCTGCAGCTGAGATTGCTTATCAGTCTATTGTTGACTCTGCAGAATCCATCCCAGCTCCTCTCTCACCGGAAGAGTTGGATGGAGATGTGGCTCCGGCTTGGGCACTTAGTTCTTCTTCTGCCCATGATTGCCTTGATACCACTCTTCCATCTGAAGAGGCCATCCTGGAAGCTATGACTGGTATAGATAGACCGTGGGATGACTTGCATCATCGGTCTTACTTTTTACCTGATTTAAGCGAAGTTGAGACAATTTTTCCAAGTCCTCAGTCTCCTGGTCCTGTTCACCCAGTCCTGAACCCTTTAGCACCAACACAGGTTTATGCTGAAGGGAACATGGCTGTGATTTCTCCTACTATCTCGGTGAACATTTCCAGGGATCCCAATATTATTGAGAATGTCTTCATCGGAGCTTAATGTTCCCATGAAGAGATTCAGATTTACACCGAGCTCTTTAAAGAGTATAGGGATGTATTCGCTTGGTCTTATGAGGAATTGCCTGGTATAGATCCATCTATTGTCCAGCATGAGATCAAGACTTACGAAAACTCTAAGCCTATGAGGCAAATTATTTGTTCGGTCAATCCTAGGAAGGCAGCATCTATCAAAGCTGAGGTGGAGAAGCTGCTTATGGCGGGATTCATTTTCCATGTTCCTTTGACTGAATGGGTTTCAAACCCTGTTCCCGTAGATAAAAAACAAGGAACGATTCGAGTTTGCATTGATTTCAGAGACCTTAATAAAGCATGTCCTAAAGATAATTACCCCACACCATTTATCGATCAGATTATTGACGAGTGTGCCGGTAATGAGATTTTCTCCTTCATGGACGGTTTCTCTGGATATAATCAGATTACTATCCGTCTTGAAGATCAGCATAAGACTGCCTTTATTTGTCCCTAGGGTACTTTTTCATACAAGAAGATGCTTTTTGGTCTTAAAAATGTTGGGGCTACGTTTCAACGGGCCATGTCATATGCCTTCCACGACATCAAAAATATTATCGAGGCATATTTGGATGATTTAGCTGCTCATTCTAGAAAGAGGATGGATCATCCTACTCACCTCCGGCAAATATTTGAACGATGTCGTTTCTATAATATTAGGTTGAATCCGAACAAGTGTGTTTTCGCGGTTACATCCGGTCGGTTATTGGGATTCATTGTGTCTAGGGAAGGGATTAGGGTAGATCCCTTCAAGGTTGAGGCAATACTTCGGTTGCCTCCCCCGTCTTCTATTCGTCAACTTCAAAGTCTAGAAGGAAAGTCTAATTTTCTTCGGAGATTTATCGTAAATTATGCTGAAGTTACCAAGGGATTTATGAGATTGTTGAAGAAGGGAGTTCCATTTCTTTGGGATGACTTCGCTCAACACTCATTCGATGCTTTGAAAAAAGCATTGTCCTCTGCTCCTTTATTGAGTCCACCTGATTATAGCAGGGATTTCCTTTTGTATCTTGCAGCAGCAGAATCTACTATTGGTATGGTTCTGGTTCAGGAAGATGATGCTCTTGCAGAGCATGTTATATACTATCTTAGTCGAGGATTGGTAGGACCTGAACTCTGGTACACTTCGATAGAAAAGTTAGCTTTAGCAACAGTTCATGCTGTACAGCGACTCCGACATTACATTATTCTACGAAAACTTATGTTTTGGCAGCAGCCAATCCATTTCAGTTTATCCTCAATAAGCGAGTGATTGGGGGAAAATACAATAGATGGATTGTGATTTTGTAGGAATTTGATCTTGAGTTTATGTCTTCCAAGTCCAAGAAATCATTGGTTTTCGCGGAATTGATCTCCGAGTTGCCCTGTGGGGAGGAGATGATCTATGATGAATCCTTCCCGGATGAACATTTGTTTCTTATCTCTTCACAAGATCCTTGGTATGGAGATATCATTGTGTATCTTCAGACTGCGAAGTTTCCCTCTACTTTTTCGAAAGATGAGCGTCGTAAGTTGCGTCACTTGGCTAAGAATTACTTGATCATTGGTGATGCTTTATACCGTCGAGGGATTGATTCAATCCTGAGACGCTGCTTAACTCTCGAAGAAGCTGAGGCTGTGCTGAATGATTGCCATAGTGGAGCTTGTGGTGGTCATTTATCTGGGCTTGCTACAGCCCAAAAGATCTTGCGTGCTGGGTACTTTTGGCCTTCGATTTTCAAGGATTGTATGGAGTCGGTCAAAAAGTGTCATCCATGTCAAGTTTATACTCAAAAAATGCGCGCTCATCCAGCTCCGCTTTTTCCAGTCATTACTGTCGGTCCTTTCACAAAGTGGGGTATTGATTATACTACTTGTAACCCGCCTTCGGCTAAAGGTCACAAGTACATTATTGTAGCAATAGACTACTTTACGAAGTGGGTCGAGGCTATGCCTACTTTTGGAAATGATGGTGAGACTGCAGCTCTTTTTCTTTTCAACCAGGTTATTGCGCATTTTGGTATTCCTAGAGAGATTGTCACTGATCATGGCAGTCATTTTCAGAATAGCATGATGGCTAAGTTGGCTCTCAAATTGGGTTTTCGGCAGGAGCATTCATCTCCGTATTATCCTCAAGCCAATGGACAAGTGGAAGCCGTGAATAAATCCTTGAAGACAATTCTTCAAAGAACAATTGATAAAGCTAGATCCAACTGGCATATTATGCTATATCCTGCACTTTGGGCATACAGGACGTCAGTGAAAACTATAACTGGCTTTACTCCGTTTCAGCTAGTGCACGGGTTGGAATCCATATTTCCCATTGAATGTGAGATTCCCTCTCTTAAATTAGCTGTTGAACTTCTTCCTGACACTTCTAGTCTTGAAGAAAGGCTCCTTCATTTGGAACATCTCGATGAGTAGCGTCGGGATGTTGCCATGATGAATGAAGCGCATAAAAACCGAGTTAAACCTCAGTACGATAAGGCAGTCAAGCCTAGGGTTTTTTCGGAAGGTGACCTTGTTTTGGTCTATGCCCAAGAAAAAGATGCCCTGGGGGCAGGAAAATTTAAGTCTATGTGGTATGGCCCCTTCATCGTTAAAAAATTCCTTAAGAAAGGATCATATACCTTGGTTGATTTTGAAGGGAACGAGTTGCCGGAGCCCAGAAATGGGCTCTATTTGAAGAATTATTATGCCTAGGCTTCGGCCTGGCATGTTGCTTTTGTATATAATAGTTTTTCTTTGTACATATCTGGTTGATTTTCAATCTTTGATGGGTTGGTGATGTTTTTTGATCTGCTTTGGCAGGTTGTGTTGGATGTCATGAGTCATTTTGGTTTCGCCAATGGTGCTAGTAGACACACCCGGAATTTAGCTTTCGTGGCTTGGGTGCTTCATTATCCATCCAGTCGGCTGTTAGTATCAAGAGGGGTCTGCATTGGTCCTGCTTCCAATAACATAGCAGAATACACTGCAGTCGTTTATCTACTCTCGGAGGCAATATCTTTGGGTGTTGATTCGTTGGTATTTTTCTTTGACTTTCAGCTGGTGGTGTCGCAGTTGAACAATACTTATCGGGTTTGAGATCCATTTTTACTACGATTGTTCTTGAGGGTACGTTTGTTACAGAGATCATTTCAATTTTTAACTTTCATTCATATTCCTCGAGCTAAAAATTGGATGGCAGACTCATTAGCTAATCAAGCACTGGATTGGCACATTAATCATTCCATACAATAAAATTTAATCATCAAAAACATCATACATTTTGATACATTTGTCACATCACATCAAACATTGTTGTATATATATCATCAGAGTGTTCAAAAAACTATACAAAAATTTGGATCCATAAGTCATACAAAATTTGGGCTTATGCCCGATCATGTTCAGTCTCAAAAAATATACAGTCATCTGATACATCATATCTATCTACTACTGAGGTCCCTGCCCAGAAGTTGTGTTCCTATAGAACACTATCGCGGTGGCAACTCGGCGAAATAACCGTACCCAGTCTCGGGGCACTCCTACCACCTATCTCTGGATGGCTTCCGGCAGATCTTCCATTGCAGCCATAGGTACTTGGAAGGTTAGTCCCTCCAAGTTCCTCTGTACAGCCTGGAGGGTCCTGTCTGAATCCACTATATCCGCTTCACCTCTGCGACGCTTGTGTCGCGGGAAAACCTCAGGTCGAACTGGGCCAATATCTATATCATGATCATTTTTAATTGTAATTCATTGTGAATCCAATCAAAAACATGTTTGTTTTCCATTTTTTCATACATATTTGAAAAAATCCAAAAAATTATATAAGTCAAAAAATTGCAAACTTACCGACTGCACCCCATGCCGCGCCCGGTGGAAGAACAAGATCTGGATCGCCACGAAAGTCCATCCCGGCATAGGGATAGTCGTCCACAACGATTATTTGCTCTCCCCATCAAAGGAAGAACTCATCATCCCAAGTGGTCCGGGGAACTTCACTTCCCCCCAATCTCTTCATCATGTTTGCCCAATGGGCAATTCTTGGATCTCTAGGGCTATTGATGGTAGAGATCACTTTGGGTCTCAATGCTGGTATCTTCTCGAAGAAGAATGTCATCAAAATTGTACCATATCCAAAATGCTTTGTCTTTGCCTTTCGGATAGATGTCAATTGTTGTTTCATGTTCATCAGTAGAGCTGTGCACCAATCATATAAATAAGTTAAGCATTCCACTGCTATACTCATTTGCGTCCTGGATGCCTGGTGTAGAGAATTTGATCCTGCTACTCTCCCAATGGTAAAAAGGAGGATTTTTATGTGCAAGTCTCGTAGATCTTTGATAGCAATTTGAGTTCCAAATTTCTTGGAACCCTCTACGTAGTACACGTGGACACAATCTTCCACGGTTAGCCCTCCCAAAGGCTTCCCGTGCAAGTCTACTGGCTCCCCCCTCCGGGAGAGTCCAGTAATAAAATATATATCTTCCACTTCAATGCGTATGGGCATCTGATCTATCATGAAACAGTCTTCTTCCAGTTCCCAATAGTTCACAAGCATTTCGAGCAACCGGACATTACTCTTCATATTTGGCATTTTAAAAAACTTGAGCAATCCGCAATTCCGAAGAATATTTAGTGATGCTTGGTCCTGCATGACTTCTTGATCAATAGCACTGTGTTCACACTCTCTCCATGATATGGTCATCCTGCAACATTTCAATAATTCCTTCATTAGCTACGCATTTTTCATTTGGGGTTGCGCATACGTGACTTTATTTGTGCACAGTCGTGTGTATACGCGACTTGGTCATTACCAACCCGCGTATGCGCAAACCCATGATTTTTAGCAAGAGATTCTACGGTGAAAATTCCTAAATTTTAATTTATGAACGGACAAAATGAATATCAAGGATGGTTTATGAGCTTACCTGACAAATTCAGTGCGATTTGACGGTTGGTTGCTCCTGTTTTGACGAAAGAAGTTTTTTGCTCCAAAGCACTTTTTTCCAAATCAGCAATGTAACAATGAACCAAGTATGAGGTAATTTGTCTATTTATGTCCAAAAAGTTGAAAATTTTCGCAAACATTTGTTATGCTTATTTTTTGATCTATCTTAAGCTGCATAACCCGGATGCTTCAAAGTGCCCAGATTGGTATGTTTTCAGGTACATTTTGACGATTTTGAGATTTTTCTCGGTTTTTGATCCATGATTGCTGACTCGTCGTGGCAGGTATATGATCTTCACTGGCATATAGGTTAGGGAATTCACTCTCCATTGCATCTTGCATACTAGCCTCCATACTGATCACTTGCCATAGGGTCGATCCCACCAGGTCATGAGTATTACACCCATTTCACTCGCCGATTATTTCATCATGACTTGATGGTAGAGCTTTCCTTTACATGGGCTTCTTAGTTAGTTCCTCGCTATCACTTGTTGCCCATGCTGCGTTTTATGTAGGCTCGGGAGTCCTCTTTAGTCCCACCATGACTTATGTGTTGAAGCTTCATTCTTCTTCTTCCTCACTATCATTTTTCTGGCTATTACCCTAGAGGCTCCCTGGTGTTGTTGAGTTGTATTACTGCATTGCATATTGGCTACTTGTTTATCCTGGCCTTTAGCCGGCTTCATTTGGACTCGATGTTTAAGCCAAATTTTGACCTTGTCTATCTGTACAAGTTAACCATTGCATGCACTTAGCTATCATGACTTGACACCCTTTTTTTTCCCATGGATGGAACATTCCTCTGAGTATCGCTTACCAGTTTCCGCCACCTTGCATTGAGCATAGGATCATTCCCATCCCAGGAACTAGTGCATATGTTTCTTGATACTCGTTCTATCCATTGTACCATAGCATTCTTTTATTCTTTTTCAGGCTCATTATTTGAAAAAGACGAAAAAATCAAATATAACAAAAAGAGCGGGAACGGGATATAACTTCGTTGTTTGATGGCAGTACAGAGTTAGTTTGTCGCCCTTGAACAAAGCACATATACTTATATATATTTCCTACATTTGGGATGGTTTTAGTTTTGACCTAGGTTCAACCTTTACCTTGTTTCACTTGTCAGTACTCCCCTGGTTGGTTATCTCTTCCAATCATATGGAGAGTTTGTTCTGCCTCCTGCATAACAGACTTATACAGTGTCACTTTTTACTGCCATGGTCATCACGAGTCGTGCTTTTGTTCAAACCAGAGTCGGCCATTCTGCAGTGTCTCTTGACTCATTATTCAATCGGCCTTCTCGGTCTTGTCAGTATCTTGTTCTATCACATCAGATGTTTTGGTCTTATGCTCGTGCTGGTTTGAGAAGGTCTCCATTGACTTCTTGCTGGCGGGTTTGTCTCTTATCGACTACGACATATTGCTCTGAGAGCAAACCTAGAGCCACACCCTGGCCCTATTTCCATCATTGATAGGTGACCTTGTGCTCATCATTTGATCATCATTATGGGTCTTTGACTGAGTGTTTTCCCCTATGTTCGACGTCAGCACACATTATCACACTTGGGATTCGTGCGGTACCTTGATTTCCATTTGACCCTATCGGTGGATATCTCACCTCTGTGTCAGCTTTCATTATTGGTTGGTTTAGAGAGTTTCTTCCGTGCGCTAGCTTCATCTTATGCATGTCAGAAACGTACTTTGGTTTGGTTCCATCACTCTACTTCGTCTGATTCCTTCCAAATTTTGGCCTGCGGGTTACACTCGCGCTGGACTGATGTGGGATGCCTTAATGCCTTCCTTCCAGCAGATCTTTTCCCATCAACTCTGACTCATTGCTCTGGGAATAAGGTCTAGAGTATTTTTGTCAGTACCTTAGGGTTTGCAGTCATCAGTGGTAGACTCTTCGCTATCGATAGTGGGGATTCATCATTGCCTCCTGATTGGTAGATTCTTTCAAGTGTTTGACTTCAACTCATTTATTCGCACTTTTTAGATTGTACTGGGGCACCTTGATGCTCATTTTCATTATTGGTGGGTTGTCTCACGTTGGTTAACGGTATACATCATTGACCGGTAATCCAATGATTTCTCACATGGTCGACTTCAGCTCATTTATTCCCATTGTGTAGAATTGTGCCATAGTGATCGGTGAAGACCTCGGGTTGCATCAGCATTTCTCGATTCACTTTTGACAGTCCATTCAGTTTCTGCCAGTGATGTCGTTCACCCGTATATGTTGCAGTGTCAGTACAGCAGCATACTATATCTTGGCTCCCGAGTTGCGTGATTGTACTGTTGTTTCCACCTCTTATGATTTGGTACTTGGAGATTCAGTTACTTATATGATCAGACATCTAGTTTCAGCATCATTGATCAGCTTTCTATAAATGTGATACTTGGACATTGATTCAGACTTGTACTTCCGGGCCATGCTTAGATGATTCATTGTGTACTTTCAGTTCAGATATACTTGTATACATTTTGGATCTATTATGTACTTTCCATATGATGTATTTTTGACTGAGCATGGGTATGCCCGCCTCGGCATGAGTTGACTCTTTGTTTTCTTTCATTGGTTTTTGGCAGGCTGAAATCTGGTGAAGTCCTCTCTTGTCCTTGCGAAGTTCTTTCTATGTGCATAATACATTTCGGCCATCATGTACCCTTCTGACCTCATATATTAGGGGGCATCTGTTATAGCATCATTTTTCACCCTCAGGTGATTCATGATTGTCTTTATGGCTTTGGGCACCCATTCCTATAGACTTGAACAAATTCACTAAAAAACAGTGTTAAAATTCCCATACGCGGGTATGCCCAGACTTTTCCACGTGTATACGCGAGTCCACATGTACTTTTCCGCGTATGCCATTAAAATCATTAAAAAATATATAAAAATTCCCTATTTTCGGGCTGGGTTGATGGTTACTCTAGTAGTTCAACCACCCCAGCACGTGGCCAACTGTTTCCAACTGATTGAAACTACTTTGAGGGAGTATAAAAGCCCCTCATGTGCATGGCCTAAGGGAGAGAGAAATTTTATAGACATTATACTGTGTTGGAATCCCAGTTCAAGTCTGATTCCCCGTGCCTCCTGCACTTTCCCAGATTTATACAGGAAACCCTTGTTTCTTGGAGATGTTCATCCATTTATATGCCATCTCGAGTGCACAAGTCTTGAAAGTTTCTTAGCGAGGCAAGGGCGGGACGAATCCGGACGACGGTCTGCTCGAAGATCGTGGAAGGATTCAGGTGATCTCTCCACTCTTTATTTCTGTACATGCTGTTCACAATAATGAAGAACCATCTTGTTCCTAAACTTCTGTGTTAGTATCTATTTGTATATGTGAAAAGATTGATTATTAAGCAGTTATTATCGTTTATATCATATTTCACATGGATTACACTAACGTTTAGGAGAAATATATGATGTACAACTAGGTTTCCGTGCATGTTATTTCTTGTTTTCCAGGTTGAAGGAGGAAGAAAGGTTGCCGGGGGTTTGGACCCCACGGGATCTACATCGAACGTAGGACTACGGGTGAGTTCTGCTATCGTTGTTATCTAGTTTTTTGCATTCAAGTATGGTTGTGTGTGAGTCCTTCTGAATGGCATGCCCTGCTCTATGGAGGTTTTGACCCAACAAACCTCCAGGGTGATTTTCCCTGAAACAGTATAGCAAGATGAGTAAGACAGTAAATATGATTCTTGCTAAGATAGAATAGTAGTGCAATTCATTAATATTCACAGCAAATCCGAATTCAATCCAACAGTAATCAATCAACTCTGTAATCGTAATGAATCTAAACATGATTATCACATGATAGTAAGCAAAGAATAGAAATACAAACAGCAGAGTAATTCCACCAGGGCCAGGCCCTTAGCACCAGTGAAATACTGCTGGGTTACTTCAGCACTTGAAAGAGGAAATGAAATGCACCTTTATATTAATCAAGCATAGAGTATTACAGAGATCGCTCTCTAAAGCCGAGAGTCAATAAAATGCAATATTACAAAAGAAATGTTTTCTGAATCCAAGGATCTCCCCTCCCCTAATCACTAAAGGTGTTGCCTTATATATCAGACTCTGATGGACAAGACAAGGAATAAGATGAGGCTTGAACAACGATCCCTCAGGATGATTCGTTTCCCTTCTTTTAGTTATCACATGATTTACTTTGACCGAAGCCGAGCTGTCCCCTGCCTTTTCTTAGAGATGTGTTCAGATTTCCTTGTCCTTGGTAGGATTTGGTCTAACGCTGGAGAAACAGCAGTTGCATTTATCTCAGCCTCGCCTCTGGTATAGTTGTTCACCTTGCCTAATTCCTGTTTTTAGCAACAAAAAGAAATCTTTAGTCATATTTTTACAATAAACAGAAATCTTTACGATTCTACCATAATTCTTGCAATAAATCATCTTTCTAGGGTAAAAAGGATTATGTATAATGTAAAATAATGGGAAAACTCATAGTGAATTCATACATTTTCCACTGCTCAACACAATCCAGATCCACAACCTGCTATCATAGTAGATAATCCTGACATAATTGTAAAGAAAAGTAAAAAAGTAGAAAGTTTAAGTAATAATATTTCATTAATCAAAGAAAATTCTCTTCCAAATAATTTATCAAGTTTACAAGACATTGAATTTGATCTAGCTTTTGAACAAACTTTGTTTAGAACTAAATCAAAAAGTGACATACATAATAGTGTAATAGATCCTGATTTCATTTCATTTATTGAAAGTAAGAAGGAAATTGTTTCACTGGATTCAGATGAAAAAGTCTTAGAAGTTTATGATAAAATTGATGCTATAACTACAACTTTTATTAAGGAAATTGATGAAGCTTATTCACAACATTCAATTGAAATAACTGCTTTATCATCCTATACCCCTAATCCTTCTGCAAGTCATTTAGATACCAGTCTTTTAGAATCTGTAGGATCATCCTTATTTACTACCACTTCATCCATTTTTTCCACCACACTTCATTCCACGGATTATTTTTTTCCCAAGAAACCATTTCAAACTAGAGTTTTATTTCCATCCTCAAATAGTTCAAGTTCATCCCCTAGAATTTTTGCTGCATTTTCCAATACTTCATTCTCATTTCTAGGCTCTTCTTCTAGCATCCCAACTACATCTTACAATATCCCAATCTCATCTGCAAGTGCATTAACTACATCTGCAAGTACCTCAAGTTCTTAACCAAGTACTTCAAACTTACCTCCTAGCCAAGCTAGAATCCAAGCAATGGTTGTTAGATATGCCCCATTGGTCCTACAAGCCCCTCTAAATTCCATTCCCCAAGATTATCAAAGAAAAATCCCTCAATTTGATGGAACCACTCACTACACTGCACAACAGCATGTTAATAAAATGACATACTACTTTGAATTGCATGAATTAGATGATGTTGATGTTCAAATGAGACTTTTTGCGCAAACTTTAGCTAGTGATGTTAAGAAGTGGTTTAAAGGTTTACGTGCTGGTAGTATAGCTTATTTAGAATTTTTCCATAGGATGTTTCTTAATAGATGGGAGAAAAAGAAGAATCCATTACAAATTTTGTCTGAATTTGAAAATATAAAAAGAGCACCAAATAAAACAGTTCAAGACAATTGTACAAGATATAACAGTATTTACAATGCAATCCCTGCTAATCTTAAACCTACTCCAGACTCTGCGCTTATCAAATTCCCTGATGTATTTGATGCAGATATGGCTTACCAATTGAGAGAGATAACTCCAGAAACCTTAGAGAAAATGCAAATTAATGTTGTAAGTGTAGAGGCAAACTTGTTAGCAAAGAAAGCTAGATTAAGAAATGAAAGGAGAGTGACAATAAAAGAGGAAACATCAACTTCAAATTTGAAAATAGATAACTTAGAAAAAACATTAGAAAGAATTATGGATAGGTTAGATAACATGGAAAAGAAGCCACTGTGGGATAACCAACAACAAGGACCCCAAATTAGAAATCCCAATTTCAGGAAAAATAGCAACACTGGAAAATCTAGAGAATCGACACTTGACCAAACAATAAGACCACCTTTCCAAAAGAACTATGATGAAAGTTCTCACCAAAATTAAAATGATGAAGACACTCAGATCAATCTAATGGGCATTAATGATGATAAAACCATTTTTCTTACACAAGAAGAAAAAGATTTATATGAATTACAACAACTACAATTAAATTATGGTTAGTCTTTTGATTACAAGCAAGGTTATGAGTTTGCAATTAATGAAGTTAAGTTCATAAGCAATATAACCTTAGGAGCAAGAAAAATGTAGACCCTTCAACTAAGAAATCTGCCCAAACTCAAACAAAGAAAACATTAGAGGCTCCTACCACTAAAGTTCTGCAAATCCTCCCTAGGGAAACCCAGCAAAACTCTAGTTCAACTCAGAAGAATTCAAATCCCAATCAGAAAATTTCAAGTCCCAAAACTACACCCAGTCCTAAAATTGCTGACATGACAAATAATGTTGTTCAAACATCAGTAGATCCTCAAACATTTGCTACTTCCAAGACAAAAAATTCTATTAAAACAGAGATTTCAGATCTAAAAACATCTACTGCTGATCCAAAATTAGCTGATTCTAAAACAACCACTACCAAAACAGCTGCTGAAATCACAAAATCTGCCAAAACTTCCACTGCGTCTCAAAATATTTGTAATATTCCCAAATTTTCACATCATATTTGGAATATTAGAGTCCTTTACTTTCTTAATAAATTAAGTAAATAAAATGGTGGAGGGACCCACAAACCTCAAAGGTGAATAAAATCCACTTTTAATGTGTGTATGTGGATATTTTAGATCTAGATCTAGAATCATGGAGTAGTGGAGCAGCTCCATTAATAGAGATCATGTCTCATTTATGAGATATATTATGGAGGATGAATCAGTAAAATAAGATCATGCATCTTAAATATAAAATCATGAGGATCTTTGATAAGGTCAACTAAGATCATAGTGCATTCAAAGAAGATCATGAAGCACTTATGATAAGATAGTGGAGGAAGTGGTGCATTTAATGCACATGTGATGGAGAGGGTGATCATCCCATGTGAACATGATGGAGGACATGAGGCTATAGTGCAGTCAAACATGGAGACTATGTCCACATGTACAACACAGATTTGGAGTGGGACCAGGCTATGGAAGGCTCATGCATATAATGAAGGTGAAGGCACAAAGGGAGGCATGATTTGGATTATTCATTTCTTGATCTGTTTAGATCTAGATTTTTCTTAGGACATTTCTATGCAAGCTTGGGTTGTTTAGTAGAGTTTGTAGTGTTGTTTAGCACAGGGTGTTCCCGAGCAGGAATCCCACCTCTTTCTTTGAGTAGCTCTGGAACGAGGATTGTTCTTCATTCCATATCAGGCATTGGTGCCATCTTCAGGAGGTTGTTTCTAGCATTCAGCTAGGAAACCAGTGGAGGATTCATCCTACCACTTTGTTCTTCAGATCCATCCTTTCAGGAGCAGCAAATCTACATTAGGCATTCATGCCATTGGGTTTTACCTCCATGCAGCAGCAGTCCCTTCAAGGATTGCGTAGTTCAGCCCTGTAGATCTATTGGAGGAAGGAAATTTCCAGTATTGCAACTGGAAATCATGTGAGGGATAACCTCCTCACATTGTCTATTGTTTCTATCACTCAGGAGCTGATTTGACATATTTGGCAGTAGGCTAATGAGCCTCCCTATCCGACAGCGTAGTTTTTTGAAGTTGTTGTTCATCCAGCAACTATTTTTAGTGGAGGAGATTGGAGGAGCTAGATCTTGAGCTTTTTTCCCAGGGATCTAGTGAAGGGATCAGCCCTTCTTGCATAGATCTGATTGTACATCATTGCAACCATCATATCATCAAATCTAGATTCAGATCTTCATTCCTAGTAGCATACATTTGAAGCCCTAAGAGGGTGGTTTTCTTAGACTTACAGATCTGAGAAATCTCATTTGGGTTATCTTGGGAATCCATCATTGAGCCCAGATCTATAATTACAGCATCATCAGAGCTCCCATTCTTCCTAGATCTAAATTTGTATCTTTCAGGTAGTTGTAGCAGGGACAGCGCAGTTTACCTTCCAGCAGAGCAGCAGTTACGCAGTCCCTATTGGGAAATCATTGCAGGGTCATTATAGGCCACCCTTGTGGCTTGAGTGTCTCATATTTTGAGCACTGTTGTACTTGCTTTTTGCACTTCCAATATAATAAAATGGCTCAGCTATTTCTGTGCATTCTGATGTGTATATAGATTTATCGTTTACTTTTTTGCAGTTCTTATATTGTGTTTTAGTATTACTTAATTCTCCCTTTTGTGATATTACAGTGGTATCAGAGCATGATCTTTGGCTCAGCTTGTGGACACTTCATCTTTTACATCAAAAGAAGAAGCAGATAGATGAGATCTATCATGGAGGATGATAATTATGCCACTCATTCTAGAGCATTCAAGGAGAAGCTAACTCTCCCACAGTTCTTCAAAATCAAAGAAGAAAGAGGATCCTATAGCAGCAATAGAATAAAAAGGCGTAATAGATTCTATTTGCCTACATTTGATGGATCTTCCTCAAGCACTATTAAGGCTTGGAGGAGAGATTTAGATGCATTTTTCAGGCTACATCCTATAGCTGAAGGAGAGGTTGTTCAAATTGCAGCACTTCATCTTTTAGTTGAAGCCAATGATTGGTGGTTTGGTCACATGGAGCATGCAAAGGTGACTAAATATTCAGATTTATTTCACAAGTTGAGGAAGGAATTTGATGTGAGAAAACCAGAGATGTGTCACAAAGTGACATTCCCTAAGAAATCAAAGGAGAATGTCAATCTTGTCACTCTAGACAAGAAGTCACTACATTCACCACCAGCTGCAAAAGTACTTGCATCCGAAGAAGAGACACTTGCAATCTTGCAATATAGTCTTGAGCTCTTGACACATAGAGTCTTATGCATGATTTAGGAGATGCATGAGGAGAACGACGAATATTCCAGTGCTGGTACACTTGGAGAAGAGCATTCATCACTCTTACCAACAGTTAGAGACATTATTGTCCCGATTGGAGGAACTCTTGTGTTCTGGCAAGAGGTTTCCACGCATTATTTGATCCAAGGTATGCATGAAATTTTATCACATATTTTTTCAGTAGATCTTATTGGAACTTATGAGGACATGCCATCAAGGCCAATGCATAACCAAGGGTTAGAACAAGATGCTGATTTGAAGCAGCAAACTATCACAATGCAGAGGACCCTTGGTCTAATCAAGGAGGAGATTAATAACTATCCCAGTTCATCATTGATGAGCTACATTCAACCCTTTGAGTTGAAGTGTAGAGTTTCAGAAAATGGGATGAGCATGATCCTATGTACAATATCTGGTTATGAGATCAGTATTGTGCCTTGCTTTGAGACAGCACATCTATTACCATGCAGATCTACAACGTTGTCACTTAGTAGCTATGAAAATGAAGAGGCCCCATCACTCTTCGATAATTCTAAAGGTAGCTTCACTCATGAAGCAATGGAGGTAAAGATGACAAATGGTAGACATCTTGAGATGAGAAACCTTTTCTCCTTTCTAGAAGACCCTTTCTCAATGAGCATCTCACAGCTTAAAGAGAGACTTCTACCTACAGCAGATCCAAAATTTCTTTGGGTTTGGAGGGCCTTTGGTGAAGAGAGAATCTCATTAAGAGATCTCATTGGAGGTGCATTTCAACATTTCGTGAAGTGAAAAACTCTTCATCAGTTTCGGGAGGATGGTATTCTACAAAGGGAGGATAACATGATTATGAAGCACATCCTTCATCATCCACATTGGGATGAATGGCTGAGGATGATAAGCAAGGGTTTTCATGACCACTTGCAGATTTATGACATAGGCCAGCAATCTTGGTTACGTTGGTTGCCCTTGGGAGATTTATGTCACTACCCAAAGGTTCCTATTTCTTTGATCCATGCCTTGAAAAACACTTATGAAATGAAGGAGGCATGGCTGCGCTAGCTTCTTTTGGGTGAGTATGGTTACCACCCAATAGCTCATATTTTTCTGATTCATGCCTTGTGTATCAATGATAAAATGTAGCAAAATAAGGCATGTTCATTTTGGTTTCCCTTGAGAGAGTTTTGCCACCACATGACATCTCCATGTCTATGTGTTTTGTATTGGGTAAAGCTAGGCATGATACTCTCATGATGTGTATTGATGGTGTTCATTTGTATTGGGCTGATGTGACATTCCACATGTCTATCAATATTTTTTTACTCCATGATGCACATGAGGAGGAGAGAAAGTAGCAAGATCTCTTGTTGCTTTGGTTGCTTTTGGGAGAGTTTGGCTTGACCATCTTACATGGAGAGGATGGAGGATGGTAGCAAAGGGCCTTACTCCGGTGGTTACTATTAGGAGAATATGGTTTGACATCTTTGTCTACCCATATAACTCCTTTCCTTCTTCTTTTTCATAACGTTGGAATGATTCTTGGATCCAACAAGGCCAACAGGGCTAAGGATGAGAGCATATCAATTCTCAATCAAAATCATAAAGCATGGGATGAAGAGATGTATTGTGAGATGGAGTTTTTCCTTTGTGGGAAGAGCCAATTTATTTTATGTATCTCATGTATTAATGATGATTTTGGACATCATATGGTTTTCACTTGGTACTTCATGGTGGAAGGAGGACATCTAACCATGCAGTTGGAAGTCATTCTATATAATTTTGAAAGAAAAAATTGGAACCAAACATGCATAATACATTTTAGAAAATGGAGGAAGCCTTCCTTATGTGGATGTCATTTGGAGGGGAATAGATGGCTTTGCATCTACTTTGGAGTTGCTTGAGGACAAGAAACATTTTTTCAAGCGGGACTGTAATATTCCCAAATTTTCACATCATATTTGGAATATTAGAGTCCTTTAATTTCTTAATAAATTAAGTAAATAAAAGGGTGGAGGGACCCACAAACCTCAAAGGTGAATAAAATCCACTTTTAATGTGTGTATGTGGATACTTTAGATCTAGATCTAGAATCATGGAGTAGTGGAGCAACTCCATTAATTGAGATCATGTCTCATTTATGAGATATATTATGAAGGATGAATTAGTCAAATAAGATCATGCATCTTAAATATAAAATCATGAGGATCTTTGATAAGGTCAACTAAGATCATAGTGCTTTCAAAGAAGATCATGAAGCACTTATGATAAGATAGTGGAGGAAGTGGTGCATTTAATGCGCATGTGATGGAGAGGGTGATCATCCCATGTGAACATGATGGAGGACCTGAGGCTACAGTGCTGTCAAACATGAAGTCTATGTCCACATGTATAGCGCATATTTGAAGTGGGCCCAGGTTATGGAAGGCTCATGCATATAATGAAGGTGAAGGCATGATTTGTATTATTCATTTCTTGATCTGTCTAGATCTAGATTTGTCTTAGGACATTTCTATGCAGGCTTGGGTTGTTTAGCAGAGTTTGCAATTTTGTTTAGCAAAAGATGTTCCCGAGCGGGAATCCCACCTCTTTCTTTGAGTAGCTCTAGAAAGAGGATTGTTCTTCATTCCATATCAGGCATTGGTGCCACCTTTAGGAGGTTGTTTCTAGCATTCAGCTAGGAAACCAATGGAGGATTCATCCTACCACTTTATTCTTTAGATCCATCCTTTCAGGAGCAGTAGATCTACATCAGGCATTCAAGCCATTGGGTTTTACCTCCATGCAGCAGCAGTCCCTTCAAGGATTGCGTAGTTCAGTCCTGTAGATCTATTGGAGGAAGGAAATTTCCAGTATTTCAGCTAGAAATCCTATGAGGGATAACCTCCTCACATTGGATCTATTGTTTCTATCACTCAGGAGTTGATTTGACATATCTGGCAGTAGGCTAATGAGCCTCCCTTTCTGACAGCACAGATTTCTGAAGTTGTTGTTCATCCAGCAGATATTTTCAGTGGAGGAGATTGGAGGAGCTAGATATTGATCTTTTAGCCCAAGGATCTAGTGAAGGGATTAGCCCTTCTTGCATTGATATGATTTTACATCATTGTAGCCATCATATCATCAGATCTAGCTTCAGATTTGCATTCCTAGCAGCATACATTTGAAGCCCTAAGAGGGTGGTTTTCTTAGACTCACAGATCTAAGAAATCCCTTCTGGGTTATCTTTGGAATCCATCATTGAGCCTAGATCTATAATTCCAGCATCATCAGAGCTCCCATTTTTCCTAGATCTGAATTTTTATCTTTCAGGCAGTTGCAGCAGGGACAGTGCAGTTTACCTTCTAGCAGAGCAGCAGTCCATATTGGGAAATCATTGCAGGGTCATTCTAGGCCACCCTTGTGGCTTGAGTGTCTCATATGTTGAGCATTGTTATACTTGCTTTTTTCACCTCCAATATAATAAAATGGCTCAGATATTTCTATGCATTCTGATGTGTATATAGATTTATTGTTTACTTTGTTGCATTTCTTATATTGTGTTTTAGTATTACTACATTCTCCCTTTTGGGATATTACACTATCCCTGAAAATAAAATTAAAAGCAGTAAAATAGTGGAAATACAAACAGAAAATGAAAAACCAACTCTAGAAAAAGAAGATAAACCCACCCAAACTACAGTTACAAAAGAAGAAATAATTCAGTTAGGAAAATCACAAGCACCATTCAACAAACAAGCTAAATTACCAAACTAAAGATACCAATTCCTTTGACAGAGTTGCTAAAACATGACCTATATAAATCACATATCACTGAGACTTTAAATATGAATGATGGAGAAGATTCACTTAATTTGAGTGATGATCAACTAGAACTAATATTTGGTCCTGAAGTTAATGGAAAACACACCAAGAGGGAGTATTTCCTCCTTTCTACATTATCTTAACTATTCATGATCATATTTCACATAATGCAATGCTAGATTCAGGGGCTTCACATAATTTAATGCCAAAATCAATAATGGAAACCTTGAATTTAGACATCACTAGACCTTATAAATATCTCTTCTCATTTGATTCCAGTAAAGTGAAATGTTTAGGCTTGATCAAAGATTTATGTGTTACTTCAGTTCAATACCATGGAAAAATCATAGTCATGGATATTGTAGTAGCTGACATCACTCCTATTAGTATGAATCTTTCGTCGTAAAAGACCACTTTAGCTATGCATAAAAAATAGCCCTAACATCAATTATGGTTGCCAATATCTTTAAATCTGCAGTTAGTTGATCCAAATAATGTTGCACAAATCCAGATCTAAACATAAAAGACATTAAGCAGTAGAAATAAAATGTCACTCCATGTATCCAATAGACAAGACAAGAACAATCTATTTGAAAGAATTTTTTATATTAAAAAGGGGGCACCTGAGAGGAAAACAAGAAAGGTGTTTCCGATTCTCCTCAATGGGATGGGTTCTTGAAAGTCCTCAGCATTTCAGATCTAAAATTTCTCTCTCTTGTTGGTGTAGAAAACCCAGACAAACATAGAACTCAAAGGGAGCTCACAAGGAAAAAATGGAGAATGTGACCAAGTATAGATCCAGAGTGATCTAATGCAATGAATGGTGACTAATGAATGGGGAAAACCCTTCTATTTATAACAAAATATTAGGGTGATCTAGAACTTGGTGCATGAATAAATATTATTAATCAAATTCTAGAACCACCCTTTAGGAATATTTTATTATACTTGTTGGAGGGAAAAGGATTTTTGACTTGGGTCAATTCCTTTATTTATAAACAATAAATAAATAAATGATTTATTTATTATTTTAAGGAAATGGTGGGAATATAATTAAATAAATAATGATTTATTTAATTATTTAGAAATGATTTAGTCAAATTTAACTAGAAATATTATTTAAATAATGATTTAAATAACTTATTTCTAGGAAATAATCAAATAAATAAGGATTTATTTAATTAATTTCCTTGTTTTGGGTTAAATATGACCAGGAAATATAAAAAAATATAGATTTGTTTATTATTTCCTTTTGGGGTTTCCTGTTTAGACCATAAACAACTTAATAAAGGTGTTTTACTAAGTTATTTCACATAGTGAAAGCAATTTTACTTAGGGTAAAATTTGTCTTACATGGTGTACTTGGGTTTATCTAATGATAATAGGTTAGATGAACAAAAAATGGTGTAACAGATTTCCCCCCAACGTACGTGTTAGGAGCAAATCGTATGACTGAAGTACGTTGTAAGAACTCAATCACTAGATAGCAAGAGGGGAGTCAGAGAGAGAGATGTAAGGTAGTCTAATGTGCTAAAGGACTAGAGCCTGAGGAGATGAGACTTACAGGTGCAACAAGTCTCTAGTTTATGAAGTGGTACCTGTGCTAAAGGCAGCAGGGGAGGAATACCTATGCCCGCCGAGACAAAGTACAAAAGAATAGGATGTCCAGTAAACAAGGAACCGAACCATAAAGTACATGCTGGCATAAATACAAGCCAAAAAAATAGAATGATGAATCCCACATACATGTTGTGCCTGGAATAACAGTGAGGACTTATACAATAATATTTTAGTACATGAGATACAAATACAACCCAAATGCCCACTACACACGAGGAAGGGCTCACAAAATCTGACTGATACATGCAAATTGAAGAGGCGCTGCAAGTGGCTGAGGCCGATATCATCAAATGGAAGGAGCTACATCAAGGGCTGAAATGAAGAAGACATCCGGGAATGTGGGGGGCTACCTGCAGGGCCACCCCCTCATGAGGGTTGAGACATCTCACACACACCCGAGAATCACCAATAGCGGCTGCTGCATCACTGGACCATCAAGTATACAGATCGCGATCATGCTGAAAGGAGCTCGAACAAAGGTAAACTTCCCTTTAGACTTGGCTTATGGAGTAAATTAGCTGATGTCGATAGAAGGAGGTCTGCAATAGGTGAGGCAATAAGGGATCCCCAACTAAGGCGCGAGAGAAAATAGTAGAGCAACTACCAAAAAGACACTAATGATGATGATGAAATGAGGGATACTGAGTAGCAGATGGATGACTTCCCTTGTTAGAGCATAAGGGGCATGAATGGCTTGGCAGCGACTGACACAATATCATGGGGGATAGGGGAAAATGGTACTGAAGGCCATAATGTGCAACACAAGAGAGGGACCAAGTAATGAAGGATGGAGGACTATAGCGGGATACAAAGGAACTCGAGATAGACTCCATGATGGATGATGACTCAACTCGGAGGCTCTAAACAAGGGCGACTCGATGCTGCTGCCACACAGTAAAGGTCCAATGGGGGACCATAAAAACATGAGTACAATAAGGTACCTCATGACCAAAATCAACACAAACAAAGACAAGTAAGGAGGAAAAGTGGTGCCCCAAGTACAAGTGTTGTAAGTGAAGAAATTCGATTGGGAGGAGAGGTGAATAAACCCTTCGTGGACAAAATGTATCGTGGTGATGTATCAAAACATGAAAAACTAACAGATACCCATTTGAGTGCTCGGTGAGAGCTTTCTAACGGTGTAGATGGTGTGTCAAACAGGGCTACGTTTTGGTCGCAGCGGACAAAAGAAAAAACAGGGGTTTTCTTCTAATAAGGAATTTTCCCTCCAAAGTCATTCATTTGCTTGTGTAGCTATGGTGAATGTGGAGAGGAGAGAAGGCCCTAAATCTTGCGGCGATTGTAGCGGCCAAACCGACCGTTGGAATCGAGATCTGTCAGTTGTAGGTAAGAGGCCTAATACTACTCTTTGTTTTTGATGGATTAAAAGTTCAGATTAGGGTCTTAAATCTCAGTAACAGCTCTTACCTCATCATTACAGCCAGGTCACATTTTTTGGGGCAAAAAATGTGACCTGGGACACAGGTTTGGGCCTGAAAAGTGCGACCGGTCCCAGGATTTGGCCAAAAAGTGCGACCTGTCAGATGGAGGTGGTTTCAGTGCTGTTATGGGCTGAGATTTAGTTTTGGTGTGATTGAATGCAGTTTTTCTTATCTTTGGACTGAAAAGGATGATGGTTTTGTGCAGATATGGCAGATATACGGATCAAGTGGAGAGAGAGAGAGACCTAGGTACATTACGGATGGAAATCCAAGCGGATCATGGTGTCCATCATGCATTGGCCAGGTTTGGGGTTCTGAAATTTGTGGAGAACTCGTTGATGAGGGCTGGGGAGCCCTTGTTGGCCTGGATTGTCAGTTATTGGGATCCAGATCATGAGTTGTTTATAGTGCTGGGGCACAGGATTGAGTTGACAGTCTAGGATCTGTATTTCCTGACTGGTCTCCCACCATTAGGGATGGTGGGAAATACACAGCCAATGTTACTGTGGGGGCGTAACATCATGGAGTTCGTAGAGCGACATTGTCGACCAGGTGTCCAAGTCAAAGGGACTCGGATATCGATTGGGGATCTAGAGAGGTTGGAGACCTGGGCAGTGGCGGCAATAGTGCTGTGGATCTTGGGCAGTCAGGCACTCCATCACATCACTGGAGGGCAAATGATGATTGTAGAAAGTGTGTTGAGTGGGACCTACTATGGGTGGGCCTAGATGATGTTGGTGTCGTTGAAACGATAGATGTCGCTATGTAAGCGGCAAGTGAACCATGATTGTACTTATGTGACTATATGTGCTCTTTCTTTTTTGAGAAGATCCTGACCTTACGACCTCATGTACAGCTACCTGATGGGGGTTCGAGAGAACCCAGGATGCGGCGGTGGGGATGACTACTGTGTAGAGGAGGGGGAGGGTCGGTCAGACGGGTGTTCCAACCAGAGCTCTTCGCCCATTGGTATCAGATGCCATTGTACATAGATGACTATCCCTATAGTGGGATGAGTTATTGGGGAGATCCGGACTTGCCGCTTCCGCCTGGGTGAGTATGGGGGCCTGATGGTAAGTGAAAAGTAACTAATTTATTATGTGCATGCTAAAGTTTGTGAATAGTATTTATGGTACTGATCCTTATACTTTTTGGAATGCAGATATAGCTCCGGTGAAACCAGCCGGATATATGGGACAACCGGCAGCAGCTGGAACTACAGGTGCTAGTGGATCAAGGACGACACATAATGAGGATATGGCCATTATTTTGGAGGAAATTCATCGTAGATGTGAGGGGCTGCTGAATGGTGTGTTAGAGCGTGGTTGGAAGGATTTAGATGACCAGTACATAGAGCTATGTATTGGGCTACCCTCGGAATGGTGAGGTATCATGCAACGCATGGCGATGGTCGGTCATACTGTGCGTGATCTACGAGCTGCGGGAGTGGAGCCATTGGCTCGGGATCCTCTAGAGAGTGATTATATGTGGGGCAGGTGGTGCCCCCCAGTGTGTATGTAGGGGCAAGTGGTGCCGCCCATCTTTTTGAGTTTTATTTTTTGTAACATGCTATGGGCATGTCAGATGTTTCAGAGTAGATGGACTCTAAAAACATGTTATATGATATATATTATATATATGCATTGTGTTGATGGTTTTAAATGTTATTGTCTTATGTGTGATAAATTCCAGTCTAGAACATGATATGAAATTCTATCTACGTAGTGATTTTGGCTTCGAGGTACATGGATGAAAGTAATGAATCTAAAGTCACGTATCAAAATTTTCACTCGTAAATATTGTCTAAACAGGATAGGGTTATGCACACGATAGACACCATTGAGTTGTAAAACAAGTAGCAGGGAATCTAAACGAACATGTAGATGGAGGATGCGATGAGAAAGAGCATCGGCTAGGAGACCACGTACTGCATCATATTCGGCCTGATTATTGGTGGCATTACCAATGCAGACCCCATTCAAAAGAACGAGGGTATGCAAGGGGGTAAAGATGGCCCATGCGGCTGAGGCGAGATTCCGAGAATAGTGACTTGCCCCATTGGCATAGCCAATATAATGTGTGGATGACAGGTCCGGCGGAATAGTGTCACAAGCCAAGAAATGGGAGGGATGAGAATAATGATGGCAGTGTGAGTATAGGATAGACATCAAACGATGACTATGGGAGGAAGTAGTCTAGGTATGATGGCTAGGACTCATAGATCGACTAGAGGGTGATGAATGAGAACTATGGGAGGAAACGTGGGAGCTCATGCTGTGAAGGACATCGTAGATACGGATGGTATCATCCTGGTTATGGGAGGAAAGGGAAAGGTCGAGGAAACCACATGACGCTGCAAAGCTACCTAAATCATCACCATGGGAAGAAAGGCACACATACGGATCGTCACGGAGAATAATGGAGGAACAAGTAAGAAGATGGTCAAAGCATGTAGAGCCCACGAATGTTGTTGAAGGGGGATCCATCGAAATAGATGGAGTGGATTCAGAAGGAATATACTCCGACATTCGTGTGAATGATGAAAGGTAGAGAAGGGGGGCAGCAAGTTCTGACATCTCAACATCAGGGGGAGGAATGTCAATGGTAGCAGGGGGATCCTTGAGTAAGCCTGACGCATATTGAGCAAGGATGGGAGAGGCGGATTGATTTTTTTCAACTTCGTATTCGTGAATGACTTCTAAAGAGGCTTGGTAATGCGTAAGGTGAGGGAAATGGTGAGAATAATGGCCATGGACACCACACAGAGCACAGGGTTTGTTGGTGCGAAGAGTCATTGGGTTCTTGGTAGCGGACGAGGAAGAAGCAGAGGGTTCAGGGACCGTAGATTCAGGGAACGTGACCTTAACCATGGGTTGGATACGGGGCAACTCAGGACAACTATGGGTGGCATGACCGACACCATCACACAAGGCACAAGGTTTGGGGGGTGGGGGAGGGGTAGGGTCAGGTGTGGTGGCCTTGTCTTTGGGTGCCCCCTTGTGAGCTTTTATTTTCTTGCTCATAGTTGACACGGCATGAGGATGGTCTTGCGGAGGGGCTAGGGGCACTGTAGGAGCGAAGGGAATTGGTTGAACTGGTGTCACAGCAAGGTATGGTCTGGGGTGGCCGGGTGGGGTCTCGGCTGGAGGAGTAATATACCATACAGGAATTCTCGAGGTCAAATTAGGGAGGGACAGGGTGGCCATGATGGGAACTAAATAGACTCTGGGAGGGGGAGCAAGGAAAGGTATCTGACCGGCGAGGTAATGGCCAGGAGGGACGGTTCCCATAGGGTGTAGACCTGGGGGAACTGACTCAGGAGGGAAGGGAGGTTCCTGAGTGCTAGGTGGGTGGGAAGGTCCCAGCGAAAGAGGTTCGGTCAGCTGAGGCGAAGGGTTAGGAGTAGGTTTCGGTGGGTGAGATTGAGGTTGCTGACTAGCCGAAGCAGGCTGTGAAAGGTTAGCCTGAGACGATTGCATCATGCAAACATTCGCTAAGCTGGGATCAGAGACAGGAGGAGGGGGAGGACCCAAGAAGGTGCCAAGCAAGGAGGAGTCTTTGTAGATTCCAGGGGAAACACTGGTCAACGAATCAACAGTTTGCTTATTGGTGACAGCAGAGATAGTGGACTCAAGGGAAGTCTGAGATTTTGGTTCATGATATGTCAGCTGGTCGATGGTGACAATCTTTCCATTATGCGGGAAAAACATCTTGCGGTGGACTGTGGATGGGACGGTATACATGGCATAGGTGTAACTACACCCCAAAATAATATTCTAGTCAAGAGGGGCATTGATAACTTCAACGTCGATACAAATAGTCTTGCAAGAAACATGCTGGGTGATACGGACGATGGACATGCAGTAGGCCAATGAGGGGGAGGCATGGCCATCCCACGAACGAAGGGTGATTGTGGAAGGGGCCAGCTTAGGAGATCTGAGTTTTTTCCAAACCGAAGCAGACATCACACAGTTAGATGCCCCCTCATCAATAATACATCGAGCGACGTTGGCATTTCGAATTTTGACTGGGATTTGGAAAGCAACAGAAGCAGGAAGGGGGGGATGGTCTGACTGACGGGCATCGAAAACAATCAATTGGTCATCAACAGGATCTACAACACCCATGGAAAATAGTAGAGCCTTCTTTTGAGAAGGACATGACTGGAGGAGTTCCAGTGTTGAAATTGAAGCAAGATATTGTGCCAGATCATCTACTATGCTATATGAATGGGAAGCCTGACCAGAGGCAACATTTCAGCATAATGGGCCCTTAGGAATCTTGGTATGAACCTCAGATTTGGGCAGAGGGATTTTCAAGGGACCATTGGGTGTCGACAGAGGCTCTGTAGGACCTGAAGATGGGGACTCGGAGATGGATGGAGCGGGAGGCATGGAGTACTGACGAGACCGAGTTTGAAGGTTAAGGTCGACGGTGAGAGGTTGGTCAAAGGCCATCATGAGAATCTGGTAATCTGAGGAACCAGAAGGGGAAGGTTGAGTGGATACCGGGGCATGAGGTGGTTGAGTAGCCACGAATCCTTGTTGAGGGAAAGGATCGATAAACAAAGTGGGTTGAGAAGTAGCTGTATTGGGAGGGACAGTAGGGGAGGAATGTTGTCCCCGCACGGTGGCCTGAGACTCCCACATTTGCCGCATTTGTGGTAATAGGGGACAATCATGAGTGTAATGACCATAAACATCGCAACACGAACAGGGCTTATTGGTGCGAAGCGGCCTGTCCGGCTTGGGCTGAGAGCCCTGTGGCTGGTTGGCAGTGTTAGAATCAATACTAGAAGGATTGGATCCACGATTACCAGAGGCAGATTTATTGTCTTTCCTCTTTCTTTGAGAAGGAAGAGAATTAGTCGTGCCCTGCTGCGCAAATACTTGCCCTAGAGGGGGAAGTAAGTGCAGTTGCGGCGGTGGAGAAGGCAAGGGAGTGGGAGGTCCAAATGCTGGAGGAGCTGGGACTCTAGGTTGTGGGTAAGGATAAGGGTTAGGATGGGCAACATTGAGGTAAGCAAGAGTGTGGGAAAAAGGAGGAGGCATGCCGTATCCTGGATACATGCTACTTGGAGGAGGAAAAGTGTTGGAGGTGCTAGCCCCTCTTGGAGGGAAACCATAGCCCATGAGAGGTTGAGCAGAGGTATATGAAAGAGCTCAAACAATACCGTCGGTAGAGTGAGATGTCCCCAAGGCATTAGGGCCACCGGGTTTGGGGAGGTCAGGAAGGACGGTATAAACATAACCAGATTGAGCATAGATAAGGTCATATTTCAAGGCTATTTGGAGGGCGGATTCTTCGGTTTGGGGAAAGTGGGATGCGACATCTTTGCCAATGGGAGGTAAGAGAGAGTGAAGGAACCATTCCATATAAACCCGATCTTCAAAGGTGGGAGCTCGAAATAAGCTCCGTCTTCACTGCCATTCCTCGACATGAGCGGAAAGGCGGGTTGAAGAGGATTGACGAAAAGAAGTCAAGAGTTCTGTACCAGTGTCGTATCAGAGAGGGAGCTGGAAATAAGATAAAAAGGCTTGGGCAATGGTCGCAAAGGTGGTATGGGAAGAGGTGGCATGATCAACATACCATTTGGAAGCTTCGTCGGTAAGCGTGCATTGGAACAGTCTAAGACGGATGGAATCATCGTTAATGGAATTGGATGAACACCACATGTGGAAAGATTAGATATGGTTGGAGGGATCTTCACTAGCAAGGCCTTCGAACTTGGGAATGTCGGAGGGGAGCTTGGTTGGCATAGTAGGCCAACTGACATCATGGCGAATAGGATCATTGATCAGTTGATTGAAGTCGGGGAGACTAAGACTGGCCATATAAGGGAGCAAAGGGACAGTCGAGGTAGGTCCCGTAGTGGTTCCACTGGAAACGGATCCAACAGTAGAACTGGGGTTGCCACTAGTGCTAGGCCCTGAACTAGACATGGTGAAGGTAACAGGGGGAGAACCAGGAGTTGGGGGAGAACCCAAACAATCAGAAGAAGAGTCGGAGTGCGGACTCAGGGGAGGACTTACTCAATGACGACGGGAAGGAGGAAGTCGACCAACCGAAAACTGAGGGTGAAGGCCAAGAAGTCTCCGGGACAAACGCCTTGGAGGCGCAATGATGACGGGAAGAAGAAAAACTGACAAGGGCAGGGAGGCGCAAAATCAAGTGAGGTCAATGTCGAAACAAGGGCAGAGAGGTGCAGTGTCAATTGATTTTAAAGTCTTTTCCAAGCGGTGTTAACCAAGCTCTTCTTCACTTAGGGTCAGTGTGTGGCGTGCGTTAATTTTAATTTTTAAACTCAGACATTTTGAGAGTAAAAGAAAAAGTGTGCTGCATAACTGAAAAGAAATCTGCAGTAAATAAGACTGAAATAACAGAAAATTAACAGCTAACAATGCATCAATTTAACCCAAGAAGGTGGGTCTCTCAAAACTATTCTATAAGACGGAAAAAATCTAATCAAAACACGCTAAAAAGAGGCCAATAGATCTAAGGTCAGGAGGGACAGGGATCTAAAGGAGAAATCTATTGAAAAGAGGTGCAGAGAACAGTAAAGAGGCAGAGGCAAGGTTGCTGCTACAAAGGAGAGAATCAGCTAAAGTAGAAGGGAAAAGGAGGTGGCCCTAGATATAAACCCAAACAAAACTAAATGAGGTGATTTGAAAGGGAGAAGAGATGATCTAGAGGGATCTAAAAATGAGGTATCAGAGCTGAAAAGAAGAAGGTTGAAAATCTGAAATGGCAGACGTCTGAAACAACTAAAACTCGCCCACAAAAAGTGGAAGGTACTAAAGCCCTAAGGGGAAATATTCCCACTTAGTTGAGTGAAACAGATCAGAAACAGGTCTAAACGGGCAGAGACGGAGGCTAGAAAACCCTGACAGAAGCTTCAGAAAAAACCCAAAAAAGTTGCTAGAAAATTGCAGAAAAAAGTGCAGATCGCAGGTTCTGACCTATTTTCAGTCCAAGTCACAGTTTTGGGGCAGAAAAGTGTGCCCTCTAGTCTAGGTCACATTTTTTGGGCCGATAAGTTCGCCCTACAGATCCGGGTCTCTCAGCAGCAGATTTCAAAAAAAGTTGTCATCTCAGCTGCGGCTGATGTCTGTCACCTGCGCAATAGGGCCAAAAACACACGAAAGTTAAAAATTTTAATGGTTGAGGGTTCTAGAGGTGAAAAGCACCATAAAAATAGGAAAAATAGAAAATTTAAGAGAAACCCTAGGGTCTGAAATAGCTGGATATGCAGGAATAGATAAAACGACAGTGGTCGCAAAAGAAAACCCGTTTGGAGTCGCCAATTGTTAGTATGAATCTTTCGTCGTAAAAGACCACTTTAGCTACGCATAACAAATAGCCCTAACATCAATTATGGCTGCCAATATCTTTAAATCTACAGTTAGTTGATCCAAATAATGCTGCACAAATCCAGATCTAAACATAAAAGACATTAAGCAGTAGAAATAAAATGTCACTCCATGTATCCAATAGACAAGACAAGAACAATGTATTTGAAAGAATTTTTTATATTAAAAAGGGGGCACTTGAGAGGAAAACAAGAAAGGTGTTTCCGATTCTCCTCAATGGGATGGGTTCTTGAAAGTCCTCAGCATTTCAGATCTAAAATTTCTCTCTCTTGTTGGTGTAGAAAACCCAGACAAACATAGAACTCAAAGGGAGCTCACAAGGCAAAAATGGAGAATGTGACCAAGTATAGATCCAGAGTGATCTAATGCAATGAAAGGTGACTAATGAATGGGGAAAACCCTTCTATTTATAACAAAATATTAGGGCGATCTAGAACTTGGTGCATGAATAAAATATTATTAATCAAATTCTAGAACCACCCTTTAGAAATATTTTATTATATTTGTTGGAGGGAAAAGGATTTTTGACTTGGGTCAATTCCTTTATTTATAAACAATAAATAAATAAATTATTTATTTATTATTTTAAGGAAATGGTGGGAATATAATTAAATAAATAATGATTTATTTAATTATTTATAAATGATTTAGTCAAATTTAACTAGAAATATTATTTAAATAATGATTTAAATAACTTATTTCTAGGAAATAATCAAATAAATAAGGATTTATTTAATTAATTTTCTTGTTTTGGGTTAAATATGACTAGGAAATATAAACAAATATAGATTTTTTTATTATTTCCTTTTGGGGTTTCCTATTTAAACCATAAACAACTTAATGAAGGTGTTTTACTAAGTTATTTCACATAGTGAAAGCAATTTTACTTAGGGTAAAATTGGTCTTACATGGTGTACTTGGGTTCATCTAATAATAATAGGTTAGATGACCAAAAAATGATGTAACAGATTGCCCCTCAATGTATGAGTGTGAGGATCAAATCGTATGACCGAAGTACGTTGTAAGAACTCAATCACTAGACATCAAGAGGGAAGTCAGAGAGAGAAATGTAAGGTAGTCTAATGTGCTAAAGGACTAGACCCTGAGGAGACGAGACTTACAGGTGCAACAATTCTCTAGTTTATGAAGTGGTACCTGTGCTAAAGGCGGCGGGGGAGGCATACCTATGCCCGCTGAGACAAAGTACAAAAGAATAGGAAGTCCAGTAAACAAGGAACTGAACAATAAAGTACATGTTGGCATAAATACGAGCCTGAAAAATAGAATGATGAATCCCACATACATGTTGTGCCTAGAATAACAGTCAGGACTTATACAATAATATTTTAGTACATGATATACAACTACAACCCAAATGCCCCCTACACATGGGGAAGGGCTCGCAGAATCTGACTGATACATGCAAATCGAAGAGGCGTTGCAAGCGGCTGAGGCCGATATCATCAAATGGAAGGAGCTGCATCAAGGGCTGAAATGAAGAAGTCATTCGGGCATGTGGGGGACTACCTGCAGGGCCACCCCCTCATGAGGGTTGAGACATCTCACACACACCCGGGAATCACCAATATTTGCTGCTGCATCGCTGGACCGTCAAGTATACAGATCGCGATCATGTTGAAAGGAGCTCAAACTAAGCTACACCACCCTCTAGACCTGGCTTCTAGAGTAAATTAGCTGATGTCGACAGAAGGAGGTCTGCCATAGGTGAGGCAATAAGGGATCCCCAACTAAGGCACAAGAGAAAATAGTAGAGTGACTAACAGATGGACACTAATGATGATGATGAAATGAGGGATATTGAGTAGCGGATGGACGACTTCCCTTGTTAGAGCATAAGGGACATGAATGGCTTGGAAGTGACTGACATAATATCATGGTGGATAGGGGACAATGGTACTGAAGGCCATAATGTGCAACATGAGAGAGTGACCAAGCAATGAAGGATGGAGGACTATAGCGGGATACAAAGGGACTCGAGATAGACTCCATGATGGATGATGACTCAACTCGGATGCTCTAAACAAGGGCGACTCGATGGTGCTGCCACACAGTAGAGGTCCAATGGGGGACCATAAAAACATGAGTACAATAGGGTACCTCATGACGAAAATCAACACGAACAAAGACAAGTAAGGAGGAAAAGTGGTGCCCCAAGTACAAGTGTTGTAAGTGAAGAAATTCAATTGGGAGGAGAAATGAATAGACCCTTCGTGGACAAAATGTGTCCTGGTGAAGTATCAAAACATGAAAAAATAACAGATACCCATTTGAGTGCTCGGTGAGAGCTTTCCAACGGTGCAGACGGTGTGTCAAACGGGGCTACGGTTTGGTCGCAGCGGGCGAAAGAAAAAACAGGGGTTTTTCTTCTAATAAGGCATTTTCCCTCCAAAATCATTCATTTTCTTGTGTAGCTGTGGTGAATGTGGAGAGGAGAGAAGGACCTAAATCTTACAGCGATTTTAGCGGAAAAACCGACCATTGGAATCGAGATCCGTTATTTGCAGGTAAGAGGCCTAATCCTACTCTTTGTTTTTGATGGATTAAAAGTTCAAATTAGGGTCTTAAATCTTAGTAACAGCTCCTACCTCATCATAGTAGCCGGGTCGCACTTTTTGGGGCAAAAACTGTGACCTGGGACTCAGGTTTGGGCCTGAAAATTGCAACCTATCCCAAGATTTGGCCAAAAAGTGTGACCTGTTAGATGGAGGTGGTTTTAGTGTTGTTATCAGTTGAGATTGAGTTTTGGTGTGATTGAATGTAGTTTTGCTTATCTGTAGACTGACAAAGATGATGGTTTTGTGCAGATATGGTAGATATATGGATCAAGTGGAGAGAGAGATACGTAGGTACATTATGAACGGAAATCCAAGCAGATCAAGGTGTCCGTCGTGCATTGGCCAGGTTTGGGGTTCTGAAATTTGTGAAGAACCCTTTGATGAGGGCTAGGGAGCCCTTGTTGGCCCGAATTGTTAGTTATTGGGATCCAGACCATGACGTTTTTATAGTGCAGGGGCACAGGATTGAGCTGACAGTCCAGGATCTGTATTTCTTGACTAGTCTCACACCATTAGGATGGTGGGAAATACACAGCCAGTGTTACTGCGAAGGCGTAACATCATGGAGTTCGTAGAGCGACATTGTCGACCAGGTGTCCGAGTCAAAGGGACTCGGATATCGATTGGGGATCTAGAGAGGTTGGAGACTCGGGCAGTGGCGGCAGCAGTGTTGCATATCTTGGGCAGCCAAGTCCTCCATCACATCACTGGAGGGCAGATGATGATTGTGGAAAGTGTGTTGAGTGGGACCTACTATGGGTGGGCCCAGATGATGTTGGTGTCGTTGAAATGACAGTTGTCGCTGTGTAAGTGGCAAGTGAACCATGATTGTGCTTATGGGACTGTATTTTGCTCCTTCTTTTTTGAGAAGATCACGACCTTACGACCTCGTGTACAGCTACCTGATGGGGGTCCGAGAGAGCCTAGGATGCGGCGGTGGGGATGACTACTATGTAGAGGAGGGGGAGGGGTGATCGGATGGGTGTTCCGACCAGAGTTATTCACCCATTGGGATCAGATGCCATTGTACATAGATGACTATCCCTATAGTGGGATGAGTTATTGGGGAGATCCGGACTTTTCGCTTCCGCCTGGTCGAGTATGGGGGCCTGATGGTAAGTGACAAGTAAATAATCTGTTATGTGCATGTTAAAGTTTGTGAATAGTATTTATGGTACTGATCCTTATACTTTTTGGAATGCAGATATAGCTCCGGTGAAACCGGCCAGATATATGGGACGACCTACAGCAGCTGGAACTACAGGTGCTAGTGGATCAAGGACGGCACAGAACGAGGATATGGCCGCTCTTTTGGAGGACATTTGTCATAGATGTGAGGGACTGTTGACCGATGTGTCGGAGCGTGGTTGGCGGGATTTAGACGACCAGTACATAGAGCTATGTATTGGGCTACCCTCGGAATGGTGAGGTATCATGCGACGCATGGCGATGGCCAGTCAAAATATGTGTGATCTACGAGCTGCGAGAGCGAAGCCATTGGCTCAGAATCCTCCAGAGAGTGATTAGATGTAGGGCAGGTGGTTCCCCCCAGTTTTCTGAGTTTTGTTTTTTGTAACATGCTATGGGTATGTCATATGTTTCAGAGTATATGGACTCTAAAAACATGTTATATGATATATATTATGTATATGCATTGTGTTGATGGTTTGAAATGTTATTGTCTTGTGTGTGATAAATGCCAGTCTAGAACATGATTTGCAATTCTATCTACATAGTGATTTTGGCTTCTAGGTACATGGATGAAAGTAATGAATCTAAAGTCACGTATCAAAAGTTTCACTTCGTAAATATTGTCTAAAAAGGATAGGGTTATGCACACGATAGACACCATTGAGTTGTAAGACAAGTAGCAGGGAATCTAAATGAATGTGCAGATGGAGGATGTGATGAGAGAGGGCATCAGCTAAGAGACCATGTACTGCATCATATTCGACTTGATTATTGGTGGCATTACCAATGTAGACCCCATTCGAAAGAATGAGGGTATGCAAGGGGGTAAATATGGCCCATACGGCCGAGGTGAGATTCCGGGAATAGTGACTTGCCCCATCGGCATAGCCAAAATAATGTGTGGATGAGAGGTCTGGCAGAATAGTGTCACAAGACAAGAAATGGGAGGAAGGAGAATAATGATGGAAGTGTGAGTATAGGGTAGACATAAAACGATGACTATGGGAGGGAGTAGTCTGGGTAGGATGGCTAGGACTCATAGATCGACTAGAGGGTGGTGAATGAGAACTATGGGAGGAAAAGCGGGAGCTCATGCTGTGAAGGACATCATAGATATGGATGGTATCATCCTGGTTGTGGGAGGAAAGGGAAAGGTCGAGGAAACCACGAGACAGACACTGCCAAAGCTACCTGGGCAAACCATCACATGGGAAGAAAGGCTCACATACTGATCATCATGGGGGAACAGAAAATAAGAAGAGACAAAAGCATGTAGAGAGCCCAGAATGTTGTTGTATGGGGACTGCCAAACGATGGGAGTGGATCTCAGAGGTAATGTACTCCGAGGGCTGCGATGATGGGGAAGGTAAGAGGAGGGGGCAAGAAAGTTCTCGACATCTCAACATCGTGAGAGGAATGCTAATGGGGCAGGGGGATCCTCAGTGGAAGCCCGACGATACCGAGCAAGGATGGAGAGTGTGGATCGATCTGTTCAACTTCGTACTCACGAATGATCTCTGGTGAGGCTCCCAGAATGCATGAGGTGAGGACAATGGTGAGAATAATGGCCATGGACACCACACAGAGCACAGGGTTTGTTGGTGTGAAGAGTCTTTGGGTTCTTGGCTGCGGACGAGGAAGTAGCAGAGGGTTCAGGGACCGTAGATTCAGGGAACGCGACCTTAACCATGGGTTGGATTAGCTAATGGTGATTCTGACATTTTAAACCTTAAGAACAATTGTTTACCTAAGGGATTAGCCCCTTTAGAAGATCTTTTTTATTCAAAAGATGTTGCAAGAAAACCAAACATGGAACCATTAAGATCTGACATAGAAGAGTGCAATATAGGAACATAATTAAAGCTTAAGATGATAAAACTTTCAAAATATCCTCAAGAAGAAAAAGTGAAATACATAGCTTTGTTTAAGGAATTTTAGGATGTATTTGCATGGAGTTATGAGGACTTAAAATCTTATGACACTAGAATAATACAACACAAAATAACTATAAATTAAGATAAAAAACCTTTCAAACAGAAGCTTAGAAGAATCAATCCAGTTTTAATGTCTTTAATTGAAAAAGAGGTTAAGAGAATGTATGAAGCCCATATAATTACACCTATCAAATATTGTGATTTGGTTTCAAACCTAGTTCCCACTAGGAAGAAGATATGGGATATCAGACTATGTGTTGATTTCCGGAATTTAAATAAAGTTTCCTTAAAAGATAACTACCCTCTCCCCAAGATGGATCACATTTTACAAAGGGTTGTTGGTTCTTCCAAGATTTCATTGCTTGATGAATTCTCTGGATATAACCAGATTTTAGTTCAACCAGAAGACCAACCTAAGACTGCTTTTACTACTCCTTGGGGTACTTTCATATATGTGAAAATTCCTTTTGGATTAATGAATTCAGGAGCCACTTTTAAAAGAGCTATGGATATAGCTTTTGCTAAAGAAATTCATGATTTTCTTGTGATCTATCTAGATGATATTATTATATTTTCAAAAATTGATAATGAACATCTAGATCATCTCAGACAAGTGTTTATCAAATGCGGGAAATTTGGCATTTCTTTAAATCCTAAAAAGACTCTATTTTGACTTGAAGAAGGTAAATTGTTAGAACATATCATATCTAAAGAGGGAATTAGAATATATCCAACTAGAATAGAGGCCATTCTGAACATTTGTCATCCAAGGAATATTAAAGGATTGCAGGCTTTCTTAGGTAAAATAAATTTTCTCATAAGATTCATTTCAAACATAATATAAATAATTAGAGAACTCAATAACATGTTGAAAAAAGTCTCAGCACTTAAATTGACTATGGAGGCCAAACAATCATTTGAATCAATCAAACAAGACTTGAAAGAAACACCAATCCTAATAAGTCCTTATTTTAAAAAAGAATTCATTATTTTTTTTCCTTTGCTTCAGAACATACTATTGTTGCAGTCTTACTGCAGAAAAATTATAAGGGCTATGAGTAGCCCATTGCTTTTTTCAGAAAATCACTTAGAGATGCCACTTTAAAGTATAACATAATGGAAAAGCAGGCAATAGCTTTAGTGAATGCTATCAAATACTTTAGAGCGTACATCCTGTATTCACATATCACTGCTTATGTTCCAAATTTAGTTGTGAAGGACATTCTAACTCAAAATGGTCCTGATGGTAAAAGAGGCAAATGGATTGCCACCATTTTGGAATATTACATAAAAATTAAGCCCACCAAACTCATTAAAGGTCAAGGTTTAGCCAAACATATGGCTGAATCAAATTTTCATGCTTTAGATATAAATTTCAATGCCCAATTAGATGATTAGGAAGAGATGGCGACTCCAGAGATCAGTGAAGCCTTTTCAAACTCACCATGTTATGTAGATATTATATCTGCATTAATAAATTTACAAGCTCCTCTTGGATTATCAAGAACTAAAGCTATATTTTTAAATTTAAAGGCAATGAAATTTTGTATCATAAACAATACACTGTTTTGGAAAGATCATGGTGCAATTTTATTGAATTGTTTGTTTAAAGAAGAAGTTGATAAAGTCATGGAAGAGTTTCATACAGGTGAATGTGGAGGAAACCTTTATTGGAATAAAAATGTAGATAAAATCTTGAGAGTTTGTTTTTATAGGCCTACACTATTTGCAGATGTGAAAAATTATGTGACCTCCTATCACAAATGCCAAATTTTTGAAGGAAATAAAAAGCTACTACCTTTACCCCTTAAACCCATCTCCACAGAAATGCCTTTTCAGTAATAGGGTCTTCACTTCATTGGTGGAATTCACCCTCCATCCTCCGCCCAACACAAGCGGATCTTGACAGCCACAGACTATTTCACCAAGTGGATAGAAGCCATTCCTTGTAGGCAAGCCACTGATACTGTCATAATCTCATTCTTGGAAAATAATATACTATCTAGATTTGGATGCCCCGAGAAGCTCATTACTGATAATGCAGTTGCTTTCAAGTGCAAAAAGATGATTGACTTCTGTAATAAATAACACATTACCCTTGGCCATTCCACTGATTATTACACTCAAGGTAATGGTCTTGTTGAAGCCTCCAATAAAATTCTTGTAAATATCATCAAGAAACTACTAGAAGACAATAAGAAAACCCGGAACAACAGATTAGTGAATTCCTTATGGGCAGATAGACTTACCACAAAGAATTCCATTGGTACATCCCCTTATCAGTTGTTTTATGGGATGGATGTTGTTTTTCCATATTCTTTAGGAGTACCATTGATGAAAATAATACAAGAACTGTAGGTAGAAACTAATGATATCCAAATAAGGATAAATCAAACCATACACTTGCAACAAACCAGGGAATATCTCTATCTCAAGTCTCCAGTTTTTCAAGAAAATATTAAAAAAATATTTGACAAGAAGACTAAGGAAGATGATTATTATATAGGTGACAAAATTCTTAAGTGGGATTCTAGGAGAGGCGAGAAAGGTAAACATGGGAAATTTGATTTCTTATGGAAAGGCCCTTATGTCATTTATGGTTGCAGAGGTAACAATGCATTTTTTTTGAAGGATTTGGATGGATAAAATCTACCATGTGGACCTATTAATGGTAGAATGCTGAAGCATTACTATTCCCTAGAATAACATTAGTTCACTTTGTTTTCTTTTCTTGTTGTACATAACATTGCAGATTTTAGATTGGATATTTTTCTAGCAAAGTTGAAGCTCGGAGAGAAGGCCCTAAGCTTTGAAAGACAAAATATCATAAGTATGAATAATTCAGAGCTCAGAAAATAGTTTCAAAGTCAGCAACAGTCAAATTTAAAGGCTACTAGTCTCAAAGTTCTTGACATTTCACCAAGAAATGCCTCCCCCATGTGGAGCCACTACTAGGGTCCTATAATAATAGGATTCATAATTTTGAATCGACTTTGATTAGTCTTGTAATATGTACATACTTTTATTTCTGAAAAAAAATTTCCCATATTAGAAAAATATAAAATGTAAATAGGGTAAAAGTTCTAAAAGAAAAATCAAAGGAATTGAAATAAAAAATATCAAAAAAAATATAAAAATGGACCCCAAACAAAAAAGAGATAAAACTAAAACAAAAAAGTGATGCAAATCCAAATGCCACTACTATTTACTTTTACTGCAAAATAAAGATTGTGTGCAGCTTGTCAAAAATGGCACAATCCATGAAGGCTAAACAACTTAGTCTTAACCTTTCATGCTTTAAATTTCATGTTGTTAGATAGAGAATAAAGAACTAGCCAAATAGTCTAATATTGGTAGATCAATAGTTAGGTAGAGAATAATAAGGAGCTCAATAGTTTAATCTGAGCCCTTGGAAGAAATAAGGATAGAATTAGTTAGTTTTTTGTTTAAAAGAAAAATGGATAAGGGTTTTCAAGCTCAAATCCACCCATGTAAATGAAGGAAAATGTTAGGGTAGAAGATGGGTAGATAAAAGCAGTTTTCACAAGCATGGATAACATATAATTGGTCATTTCATTTACTAATTTCCCTCCAAAAATCATTTCCCTTGTAAAAATACCTTCTCCCCCTTCATTTTTCCTTTTCTTCTTTTCCCCCTTGAAAAAAATCCCTTTTCCTAAGTTAAAAACACATTTTACTTAAGAAAAGTGAAATCCTTTTACTAATTCCCCTTCATAAACAAAAAATACCCAAAAATACTTTTATCCTAAGTATAAATGTTGAGATGTTATATCGGGCCCCACTACGAATAAATCTATCCTCAATATCATTTTTTACACTATACTTAGTGTATTTACATATCCCACAGTTACATTACATTATTAACATCTAACCTAATGTATTAACTCCCTTGTAAACCTTTACCCAGTATTTTATTTAATTCCTGTATATATCATTCCCAACACATATTTTTATTTAAACCTATGGTTTTAAATCCCCACATGTTATATAATCTTGGTCCCACTATGTATTATCCCCGCCGGTTAACATTACACTTACCCGCATCCCATTGGTTATATTATAAAACCCCGACCATATCACACATAAACCAATAGTATAATAAGTCCTAACTATATGTATTAAACCTTATTTTTAATACATATTAACCCACCGCATAATTTAAACCTTGGGCCCCATGCCATCTATTCCCACAAATCCATCGCATCATCCTAGTCGTCTGATCTTCATCCACCAGATCCAATGATTATTAAACCTTATCACACGCATTTCATTGCCCAACTAGTTATGCACCCTAGACCTTGCGAAATATGCATTTTTCTGAGCTCCGCTCCAAGCTACGTGTTTAAATCTTATTGTATCGCATCGCCACAACCATTACTACTTACCACCTTTACTTATTGCAAAAACCACTCGGCAATTTTCTCTTACCAGTTGCGCAAACCTCCCTGTCAATTCAAAATTGACCGCAAATTAATGAAAATATTGTTGATAAAAATGCATATAAACCACTTAAATGTTCATTTTCATCATTTTTGTTACCATTTTCACGCAAAAAGTGCTATTCGGACCGAAAATATTGCTGTTGACTCCATCTTTAAGCCAAATTGAAAAATAATCCAACCATCTGCCGCTATAATAATTGCAGAAGTCATCCAAGTGTTTTTAAAGACCAACAGAGCTTTAGAAAGCTTTATGAATCCTAGAAACCTTATGCGCAGGAAAGAATCTTAATTTTTCCAAGTATTATTTAAAATAAAAGACCATATTCCTTTATCTAAAGAAGTAATACCACTAATTGAATCATTTAGAGCCTTTTATCGAACCTAAAGAAAGCCCTTTTCCTTCCTAAAAGCTCTTTTCTATAAACCCTGGACCTACTTGCATAGATTTTGAAGCCTTGGACTATTAAAGATCATAGATTGAATAAACTAAAGAAATTTAAGCCTCTGTAGACATGAAAAAAGCCTCCTGTGCCTTTCAGTCCATTTTCTGCAGACTCTAGGTGTCTTTTTACCAAATTCCAAGGTCTTGAGACTACTTTTTGTCACAAAAATTGCACTATAGGCCCTAGATATCTTTTGCAGAAACTCTAAGGCCTTTATATTACCTTTTATTAAATAGATTACAGTTTAAGTTAATTTAGCAAGTTTATACCTTTGCAGATAAAAGATAAGGCCCTGTTCTATCCAAATCCTTCTGCAAACTATTATAACTTTCAAAGGTGCTCCTACAGGCCTAAATCAGTGTTTCTAAAGTCAAAAGAGTAATAAAAATGATAAATCAAGCAAAGCAATGGCTTCCAAAAATTGTACCTATCAATTCTCTACAACCCCTATTGTAGATATAGAGCACATTCCATTACCTGACACAGACTTAAAAATTACTGATACAGTCACATAATTTAACCTTCTTGAGATCCACTGTTGGAGCCAAGAAAAATCCATATATTAGGCTGATGAAGTTTTCATCTGGAGTCTAATTTACCAAAATATGTTGTCCCTTAAACCTTTCAGTGCCTAGAAGTGATTAGACTCTGTGAATCCTGCTACTTCCCTGATCAGAGAGCCATCATAAACCCTGAAAAAGAAATCTTATTTACCATTACTGCTGAGTCAATTAATCATATGTTACAGATACAACCCAGGCCTGATGAATTCCCTTTATCCATTGAGGCTCTCACTCAGCTATCCCTCAATTTGGACTTCCCCAAGAGGTTCCAGATATTCCAGACTTTCATTCCTTCTTCTGTAGAAATTCCTAAGATAAATCCTCCACACCCCTCTGCAAAATTCTCTGAAAGGACAAGACATATCATCTCCATGTTGTCTTTCATTCTTAGTTATTTTACAGATGAACATGTTGATGTTGCAATGTTAGGTTTTTTATCTACTTTTACACCTGGTCAGCCTCCTGCTGCCATTTTTAATTTTTCCCAATATCTTTCTGACAGTATCCATGAAAAATTGGTCAAAATGTCTTCTGAAGGTGTTTTAAAGTATTCCTCATTCCTATTCCACATGTTCTTCTACTTTCAGTTTGAGAAATTTAATATAAACCTTCAGAAGCTTGATGTGGAAGGAAACCCACAATTAGTCATATTTTAGACTTTCTTGATAAGGAAAGACTCCAATGAATTCACTTATACATATTTTACCGATTCCTTCATTCATCCCATAGTTAATTTTTTGAACAGCAATAGGTAGCCCAGAATTTTTGAAGAGATTAAGAAAGTCCTACAATTTTCTGAGCATAATGGCACAGGTGATTGGTACTTGTACCAAAATCACACTGAAATAAGAGTATATGGATCAAGTCTGGTTCCATATAAACTGCCTAAATACCTCCCTATGAGGTTATTTTCCTTTGAATACATAAGGCATATTCTCAATTCGGATGCAATTAATTTCTTGGCAGCAATGAAGAAGACATAGTTCAAATTGAAAAATTTGGTTGGCCCTTTTATCTATAACAATAGAGATGCAGGTCTTGAGGCAGAAAAATGTTTACAGGAGTTTAAATTCAGTAAAAGTTTCCTGTGGTATTATGATCTCCTTGGAGTGATAAGTAAAATGAGAGTTAAATGGAAATTGACTCCATATGTACATGAAAATAAAACAGAGATAGAGAAATTATCCAATCAATCTGAATGGTTGGAGAATACCTTGGTAGAGGCAGAGAAGCAAAGTGATACTAGTCAAACTTTGCAAACTCCAGCCCAAGAAGATAGGAATGCAAAAAGAAATGGAGAGGAATGATCCTATACTACAGAGACTACAACAGATACTAAATTCAAATTGAGATACAGTAAATAGACAAAGTTAAATCCTACTAATAAAGAATTAGAAACCATAGAGGTGATTGATACAGAAATAGCAGCAAAAGACAATGCACCTCCTACAATAATTGAAGAAGAACAACAACCTACTACTCCAAAGACTCGGCTAATTCAGAAGCAGTAAAATATGGAAGTTTCCTCATCTAAAAAACCAGCAGAAAAGGATATGGATATCAAAGAAAGATACAAAGAAATCAAACCCAGAAATGAAGAAATTAAAACTGAAATATATTCCCAATATCTGAAAAGAAAAAAAAAAAAGAAAAAAAAAAACTCCTGGAATCCAGAATAGGCTACTTTCACACTTTGACTATAAGAATAAAAATATGTATATGACATTTCTTCAACCTACAGTTCAAACTCCTAATTGATCCTCTGATTACAAAAAGACAGATTTTGAAGTCTTGGCCCAGGATATTCATCCTCTGGACCAAATTGAGTTTCATAAGCAGGCAGGGGATATGATCTATTCTACAATGACCACCAAGGCCATGAGTGTACAAAAGCTGCAAAACACTCTTGCAAATGTCAGAGATCAGCTCAAATTGGAAAAATCATCTCACAGGCATAAGATACTAGAATTAAATCCTTGGAAGAGCTAGAAATTGAAGTAGGATATGATCCTAAAAATGTTAAAGTTGCAGAAGAATTGATAAAGAATAAAAATGCATACATTGTTGCATTAAAGAAGCAACTAAAGCTACCCCCTACAGAACATCCTCAAGCCAAGGAAGTCTTACAAGATACAAATCAGAAAGATGAGATGATGAATCTCATTTTACGGTTGACTGCTCAGATAAAGGAAATGGAGAATGAAATGGAAAAGTTGGTCCAAGAGAAAAAGGATTAAGAAGAAGAAATTCCAGTCACAGTGATTCATGTACTTACTACTGTTGTACCTTCCACACTAGTTGAATCACTAGCTCCTACAGTCCCCATGGCTACAGCATTACCTATCACTTCATCAACCACTTCAGCAACAGAGCCTTCAACAACATCAGCACAACATTCAGATGAAGCTAGAAATTTGGTAAAAGCTATGCAGGACATGTCTATTCAGACTAATGAGATAACAAACTTAAAGAAGAGCTTAAAATTCTTGAATATGAAAATAAACTTGCCAAGATAATGCATAAGAATTAAGAATAAAGAGAAAACAGATTAAATGATTAGTTGAAGAAGTTAGAAAAAGATCTAACATTGAAATAACCCATGGCTCAAATCAGACAACAGCTATGGGCCAATATTATTGAAGCAGTCAATGATATTTGGCCATCAGTCCAGGTTATATATGATCAGAAAGATTTAGTCAAATTAGAAAAAGAAGCAATCTAGAAGATCAAAGAAGAGCTTGGTAAGAAACCTGAAGAAGCCCTTGAAATCCTCAAGTTTCTAAATTATAAAAACAGGCAAGAGCTAGAATAAATTGGTATTAATGACATAATAGAAACCATCCTAGAAGTTAGGAAGTTAAATTCTAAAAATAATTTGATGATATAGTTAGAAGAAAAATTCTAAAACATGGAGGTGGTTATCACAAGGTTTATGATGAAATTTGATGTCCTAAGGCAGAAAGGCCTTCCAAATCTATTAGTTATTCATAAAAAACTAATGAAGCATGATGACTATGACAATAAAATGAGAGAAGTTTCCAAGGATCAGGTTAATATGCCTACCTCATATGGTATTCCAATAGGGAAGGTAATCTATAAGAATTTGGAGAATTTGTTTTACCTCCAGCATGAGGTGAAACACATATTTTTCAGCAAGTCCACATTCTCAAAGTATACTGAAGTTGATGAGATTTTTAGAAGGATGATGAAGATAAAACTGCCAAAGGTTGAACTTTGGGAAATTTTGACTAATTTACTACGAAATCAGATTGCAGTAAGTACAAAACATTAAAAAAAATAAAACCGAGCTTGTTGTTTTTACATTTACAGTTACAGAGCATCAATGAAAGAGTCTCAGGATAAAGGGCATCAGTTCAAGGTCAAAGTTTAAAGTAAATAAAAAATTACAATGCAGAGATAAAGCTGTCAGCATCAAACACACCTCACTATCCAGCTGTAGCCTTCGTTGAACAGCAAAGAGAGAAAGCAGTAAAAAAATCAAGACAGAAAACAAGTAATTTCAATAAAAAAGGGACAGCTAGCATTAGTTAGAAAATTGTCACTATCTTCTTGCATGAAGATATTTCTTTTCCATGAATAATTCCTAAGTTTGTTTTAGGATATTTTGTAAAGATTTTTTGTATAAATACTTCTCATTTAGAAGTATTGAGTGTGGATGAATTGTTGAACATTTCTATAGTTGTACTATTCTGAACCTAAGGGTGATTGTACCAGTTTCAAGTTAGCAGACTAGATTAAAGCAATAAAGCATCATATTATAGGATTCATGTGTTGGGCCACTATAGTGAAGTATTTTCACTTGTTTCTTTGTCAATTTCTTATGTTTTTCATCAATACTTGAATGTGTTCTAAATCTAAATGATAAATCAAGAACTGTTATTTCAGAATATGTTAAAAGCCCTATGTCTTGAACTATTTATCATTTACATTTTTTCTACTGATATCTAGACTAAGGAACCCTTATTTTTTATTGACCCTTGCCTTTTCACTCATTATCTGGATTTGAGAACCCCTAATTGCTCTCTTACCCCGATTGAAACCATTTTCACCATCAGCCTTGAAGATCTTATGTAACTCAGCTATCTTGCCCTGTAAATATTTTCCTTTAGAACTTGATCCTAATCTGACTGCTTGACACATTGACTCCATTATCCCAATGGAATACATACGTACATCTATCCATATAAGTAGGTGATTTCACCACCAAATCAAATCAAAATCGAAAACCAATTTACCCTACATAACTAGCCTAAAATCAAATACAATCAAAAAAGATAAACCATATAGAGAGAGCCCTCTCTAAGCATTAGGAAGGCTAGATACTAAGGCTTAAAAGTAGGTTTGTGGTTACCTCTAATATTGTTTAAACTAATCAACTAAAATCTTACAACTCTTGAAAATTATTGGAGTGATAACACCATCTACTATAGAAACTCCCAAGATAAATCCTCCATACCCTTCTGCAAAATTATCTGAAGGACAGGACATATCATATCCATGTTGTCTTTCATCCTTGGTTATTTTACAGATTAACATGCTGATGTAGCAGTGCTAGGTTTTTTGTCTACTTTCACACCTGGTCAGCCTCCTAATACCATTTTTAATTTTTCCCAATACCTTGCTGACAATATCCATGAACAGTTGATCAAAATGCCTTCTGAAGGTGTTTTCAATTATTCATCATTCCTATTCCACATGTTCTTATATTTTCAGTCTGAGAAATTTAATATAAACCTTCAAAAGCTTGATGTGGAAGGAAACCCACAATCAGTCATATTTTGGACTTCCTTGATAAGAAAAGATTCCAATGAATTCACTTATACAGATTTTACTAATTCTTTCATTCATCCTATGGTCAATTTGTTGAACAGCAGCAGGCAGCCCAGAATTAGTGAAGAGATTAAGAAGTGCCTGTAGATTTCAAAGCATAATAGGACAGTTGATTGGTTCTTGTACCAAAATTATACTGAAATAAGAGTATATGGATCAAGTCTTGTTCCATATAAATTGCCCAAATACCTCCCTATGAGGTTATTTTCCCTTGATGTTGTGAAACCAACTCCAAAAATAGAATAAAAGAGATATCAATGCCTTAGAAATAAGCCACTTCGAGGGGGAAACCTCCAATACATTACATGAATGAACAATTCTTGGATGATACAAATTATAAAACCTCGTTTCTATATATAGGAGTCCATGGGGCCACAATGTAATGCTAGCTGACCTAACAATAATAATTTAAGGGCACAATAATAACAATATGGGGGTTACGGGGGTACGATAATAACAATAAGGGGGTTACACTAACAACAATAAGGGACTATACTAGTAATATAGGGACCTAACATGCCCTTCTCCTTCAAAAAAGTGTTGTCCTCAACGCTTGAGTAGCTCTAGGTGCTTCTGTATGAAATTATCATCCTCCCATGTAGAATCTTCAGTGGGTAAGTTCTTCCACTTGATGAGATACTCTAAAATTGATCGATTTCGTAGCTATCGAGTTCTTGTTTTTGTGACTGCTTCAGGTTCCAATATGATTTTTCCTTCCTCACCAAGTTCTGGAAATATTGTTTGAACTGGAATATTTTCACCTATAACCTTCTTTAAGCATGAAACATGGAAAACTGGATTCACTTGTGAAGAAGCAAGAATCTCCAATTTGTATGCCATAGTACCAATATTTGCAACACCTTGTAAGGACCATAGTACTTTGGCGATAATTTATTATCCTTCTTAGCTTGCTTGAGCGACATTTGTTTGTATGGTTGTAGCCGTAAAAAAACCTAGTCTCCTACATCAAAACTTCTCTTGCTGTGATGTTGATCTGCATGTTGTTTCATTCGATTTTGTGTCAAATTCAGATTATCCTTTAAGAGTTGGAGAACTTCTTGTTGATGCTCGATGTGATCTTCCACTGCTTGAACCTTCGAATTTTCTATTAAATATGATGTGATGGACGGTGGATGATATCCATAAAGTGCCATAAATGGGGTCATTTTTGCTACAGTATGGAAGGAAGTGTTATACCACCATTCAGCGAGAGGTAACCACTTGACCCATTTTGTTTGTTTATCAGATAAAAAACAACAAAGATATCCTTCCAAACATTTATTTACTATCTCAGTTTGACCATCGGATTGAGGATGATAAGATGATCTAAGAGCCAATTGAGTACCCAAACAAGAAAATAACTCCGTCCAAAAATTTCCAGTAAAAATGGGATCTTTGTTGCTCACAATAACCCTTGGGTTTCCTTCTAGCTTTTTAATTGTGTCCATAAATGTAGTAGCAACTGTACTTTCTTTAAATGGATGAGATAATGCACAAAAGTGTGCATACTTGGTAAGTCTATCAACTAGCACCATGATGACACTCTTTCCTTCGGACTTAGGTAAACCTGTGATAAAATCCATTGAAATATCCTCCCAACGTTGACTTGGAATGGATAAATGTTGTAGAAGACCCGGGGTCTTAATTGTCTCAAATTTATTTTGCTGGAAAACCAAACATTCCACCACAAACTTTTGAATATCAGATTTAAGGCCATCCCAAAAAAATTCTTTCTTCACCCTGTGGTAAGTTTTTAAAAATCCTGAGTATCCTCCTAAAGGAGAAGTGTGCAATTCCAAAAGAATATTTTGTTTTACTTGGGAATTATTACAAAGATATAAGTGATCTTTGTACCATAAGGGATCATTTTTCCAACTAAATATATCAGATGTACTAGGATCTTGCTGCAAATTTTGAATGAGTGTCCACACTTCTTTGTCCTTCTTCCATTCACCACTTGCTTCGGTTATCCAATCTGGTTGGATAATAGATAAGGCACAAAGCAATGCTTCCACCTCTTCATTCTTTCTTGAGAGTGCATCTGCAACAACATTTAGCTTCCCTTTTTTGTAGATTATTTCAAAGTCAAAACCCAACATCTTTGTGACCCATTTTTGCTGCTCTTTTGAAGATAGTCTTTGTTCCAAAAAGTATTTAAGACTATCACGATCAATTTTTACCTTGAAGTGTCTTCCCATTAGGTAAGTTCGCCATTTATTTAGTGCATGCAGTATTGCTAACATTTCCTTCTCGAAAATAGCTTTCTGTAAATACTTTCCTTTGATTGGACGACTTTCAAAAGCAATGGGTCTTTCTTCTTGCATTAAAATAGCACCAATTCCATTCCCTGAGGCATCACATTCCACAATAAAGGTTTTTGTGAAATCTGGCGTAGTTAAGACCGGTGCTAGGCACATTGCTTCTTTAAGATGTTCAAAGGCCTTAGTTGCTTCAGGAGTCCATGAAAATGCATCTTTATTCAATAATTTTGTTAGAGGTGCTGCTATTCTCCCATAATTCTTAACAAACTTGCGATAATACCTTGTTAACCCGAAAAATCCTCGCAACTGCTTTATGGTTGTGGGGACTTTCCATTCCTTAATGGATTTAATTTTGTTAGGGTCTACCTTAACACCCTCATGAGATATAGTATGACCCAGATATTCCACCTCTTGTACTCCAAAGAAACATTTGGATGTTTTTTCATATAATTGTTTCTCCTGCAATAGTTTGAGCACCCTGTCAACATGTTGAACATGATCCTTCCAAGACTTGTTGTAGATTAGTATATCATAAAAAAATACTAGCACAAATTTTCGAAGGAAGGGTTTGAAAATGGAATTCATCAACCCTTGAAATGTAGAAGGTGCATTGGTAAGGCCAAAATACATGACCAAAAATTCATAATGACCCTCATGAGTTCAAAATGTTGTTTTCGGAATATCTTCAATTTTCATTCTAACTTGATGATATCCTGAACGAAGATCCAACTTTGTAAAATAAATTGCTCCATGTAATTCATCCAATAATTCATCAATCACAGGAATGGGAAATTTATCTTTAATGATGAGCTTATTGAGCTACCTATAATCTGGACACATGTGCCATGATCCATCCTTCTTGTGTACCAATACTACAGGAGTAGAGAAGGAACTTTGACTAGGTTGAATTATACCATCCTCTAACATTTTTGCAATCATACGTTCAATTTCGCTCTTTTGAACATAAGGATATCTATAAGGCCTGATTTTTGGAGGAACACTTCCTAGAATTAAATGAATAGCGTGATCATGATCACGAATAGGTGGGAGTCCTTTGGGAGTTTCAAACACCTTGGAATGATTTTCCAAGAATTTTTGGAGATCTGAAGAAATAGATGATTTTGATGTTGGAACTTCTAGTGAGCATAATTGTGCAATTACGCCTCGTTGTTCTTTCTTTAGAAGCTTTGTCATGACATTAGAGCTTATTATCTTTCCTGGCTTCCTTGAAATACCCCGTAATTTGACTTCCTTTCCTTCTGAAAAAAATTTCAAGAAAAGTTCTTGAAAATTAAATGCTACCATCCCCAAAGATTGTAACCATTGTACTCCTAGTACAACATCAGCACCTCCCATAGGAATGGAAAGCATTGGACTATTCAATACATATTCCCCCATGGTTAGCTTGATATTATGGCATTTTCCAGAGAAATTTATAGTTCCTCCATTTGCAACCATCACTTGACGTTCTGGTGCTGGGTATAGGAAATAATTTAATTCCTTGGCTACCTTACAATGAATAAAATTATGGGTGCTACCTGAATCAATCAACACTATTACCTTTTCTTCTTGATTTGTCCTTGTATCTTGAGAGTTTGAGGAGTGGTAATTCCTGCCAGTGCATTACACGATATGGTCGGATTCATTTCTTCCTCTTCTAGGGTTGGTTCCTGGTGTATATCCTCTTCTTGTTCATTTTCTTCTTCCTCTTCACAATCTATGTAAAATAATTTCTTCTCAGCTCACTTATGACCTTTAGTGTATTTGCTATCACAACTGTAGCAAAGCCCTTTTGCTCTTTTTTCTTCCAATTGTTGTGGTGTCAACCTTGTAGGTTGTGCAAATCTAGGAGTAGCAACACTTCCCTATTTATAGAAGTGAGTGGTAGGCTTCCTTGTCGCCATAATTTTACATTCAATTTTTCTTGCCAACCTGAATGCCTTCTCCAATGAATCAGGTTCCAAAATGTGAACTTAATGTTGGATGTTATCCTTTAAAGTGCCTATGAAGAGATCAATCCTGTGTTCCTCTGGAATATCAGTTACCCTTATATTCAATTTTTGGAAGTCCTCAATGTGCTGCCCCACTAAACCCTTTTGTTTGAGACTTATCAATTGGCTAAAGAAGGTGTTGCTCTTTGTATCCTCATAATGTGCTATCATTTCCTCCGTAAAAATTGACCAAGTGACAATTTTTTTACGGGAGCAAAACCATCGATACCATACAAATGTATTTTGTTCTAAATGTAAAGTTGCAATGCGTACCTTTTGTGTGTTTTGCACATTATTGAGATCAAAATATTGCTCCATCTGTAGTATCCATGTTACAGGATCCTTTCCATCAAACTTCCTCATATCCATTTTTTGAATATGGTGGTTCTTCCCTCCAACATTAGAGTTTATGAAATCACGATTAACATTTATTTTGTTCTCATCATGAGTTTCCTCTACTATCTTTTCACCATTAGGAAAAATTTCTTGTATCAACTTTTCCAAACCTTCTATGTCTACTTTTAGATCATTCTTCATATTTTCCATGTTGTCTTTCATTTTTCATCGATCTTAGCTTCCATGTCATCCATATGAGCTTCCATGCCCACTTCTATGCCATCCATCTTAGCTTCCAAACTATTCATCTTAGCTTCCACGCCTTTCTTCAAAACTTCCATTTCATTTTTTGTTGCTCTTTGCAAGAGCAAAATTTGTTGCACTTGCTCTTGTAATTTTGATATGTCATGTTGCCATTCTTCATCTTCATGAGTCATAATAGAGCCTTCTAAAGGCTTAATGGGTGTTGAATTATTTTTAGGGGCCATTTTAGAATCCAATACTAATATCTATTCTACAATATGCCCTTGGAATCAATTCAACTTGATTCTTCAAACACGACTTATGCAATTCGGAAAAAACAATACACACCTTTTACTTGCTTTTGAGGAGCTCGATATTGAAATTGAATTATCTCTATAATTTAAAATCCTCAATATCTGAAATTTGGCCCTGTAATATCCCTCTGAAAGGTTCTTTCAAATGCCACAGGTATGATCTGATTTGGATTCTTCAAGACAAAGTTATGTCTAGTCTCCCACAATGACCCAATTATGGACTAGTTCAGTAGCGTGAACTTGTATGACTTGCCACGTGTCATTATTTCCTCCTATGGCTTTGAAATTAATAGGAATCACACTACAGTCTGTGTAATTGCAACCACTTTTTACAGCATTCCAATACGATGCTCAGAGATAGAGCTATGAAGATGTTTCCACGGTCACCTCTTTGAGATGAAATTCAGAAGCCTGAAAAAGCCCTAACTTCCACAGATCATATCTCCGAAAATATTGCGCACCAAGACCTGAAATTTTGCGATGATGTTTCTCAGGATTTCGGCTTCACACTTTAAAAATTTCAACTTCCAAACCTTTATAGAAAACAATTTATAGTGAAAATTTCATGATGACCTGTTTAGGTTAAATTTAGGAGCCTGCAAAATGACCTAAATTCAACAGATTATATCTCCAAAAATATTGCAAACCAAGCTCTGAAATTTTTGCAACGATGTTCCTTAGGCTTTTGGCTTCGTAAACTAAAAATTTCAGCTTCTGGACCTTCATAAAAACAAATTTATAGTGAAAATTCCACGATGAACTGTTTGGAGTAGTGAAACCCTAGAATCCAAAGCTCTGATACCAAATGTTGTGAAACCAGCTCCAAAAATAGATGAAAAGAGATATCAATGCCTTATAAATAAGCCACTTCGAGGGGGAAACCTCCAATACATTACATGAATGAACAATTCTTGGATGATACAATTACAAAACCTCCTTTCTATATATAGGAGTCCATGGGGCCACAATGTAATCCTAGCTGACCTAACAATAATAATTTAAGGGCACAATAATAACAATATGGGGGTTACAGGGGTACAATAATAACAATAAGGGGGTTACACTAACAACAATAAGGGACTATACTAGTAATATAGGGACCTAACACTTGAGTACATAAGGCAAATTCTTAATTCAGATGTAATTAATTTCTTGGCAGCAAAGAAGAAGACACAGTTCAAATTGAAAAATCAGGTTGGCCCTTTTATCTGTAACAATAGAGATATAGGTCCAGAGTTAGAAAAATGTTTACAGGAGTTCAAATTCAGTAAAATTTTCCTGTGGTATTATGATCCCCTTGGATTTATAAGTAAAATGAGAGTTAAGTGAAAACTCACTCTATATGTACATGAAAAGAATCCAGAGATAGAGAAATTCTCCAATCAATCTGAATGGTTGGAGAACACCTTGGTAGAGGCAGAGAAGCAAAATGATACAAGTCAAAATTTGCAGACTCCAACCCAAGAAGACAGGAATGCAAAAATAAACAGAGAGGAAGAATCATATACATTAGAGACAACTACTGAGAAAAATTTCAAATTGAGATACAGTAAAAAGCCAAAGCTAAATCCTACCAATAAAGAAGTGGAAACAATAGAGGTGATTGATACAGAAATAGCAGAAAAGGACAATGCACCTCCTAAAATAATTGAAGAAGAACAATAGCCTACAACTTAAAATACTCATCTCATTCAAAAGTAGCACAGTATTGAAGTTTCTTCATTTAAAAAACCAGTAGAAAATGACATGGATATCAAGGAAAGATACAAAGAAATCAAAGTTAGAAATTAAGAAATTAAAACTGAAATATATTTTCAATATCTGAAACAAACTCCTGGAAACCAGAATAGCCTACTTTCAGCCTTTGACTATAAGAGTAAAAATATGCAGATGACATTTCTTCAACCCACAGTTCAAACTCCCAAGTCATCCTTTGATTATAAAAAGACAGATTTTGAAGTATTGGCCCAGGATATTCATCCTCTGGACCAAATTGATTTTCATAAGCAGGCAGGGGAGATGATCTATTCTACAATGACCACCAAGGCCATGAGTGTACAAAATCTACAAAACACTCTTGCAAATATTAGAGATCAGCTCAAATTGGAAAAATCATCTTCACATGCAAAATACACTAGAATTAAACCTTTGGAATAATTAGTAATTGAAGTAGGATTTGATCCTAGTAATGTAAAAGTTGCAAATGAGCTGATCAAGAAGAAAAATGTAGACATTGTTGCATTAAAGAAGCAACTAAAGTTTCCGCCTACATAGCATCCTCAAGCAAAGGAAGTACTACAGGATACAAATCAGAAAGATGAGATGATGAATCTCATTTTACAGTTGACTACTCAGATAAAGGAAATGGAGAATGAAATGGACAAGTTGGTCCAAGAGAAAAAGGATAAAGAAGAAGAAATTCTAGTCACAGTGATTCCTGTAGTTACTACTGTTGTACCTTCCACACTAGCAGAATCACTAGCTCCTACATTCCCCATGGCTACAGCATTACCTGTCACTTCATCAACAACTTCAACAACAGAGTCTTCAACAACAACAACACAGCATTCAGATGAAGCAAGCAAGTTGGTAAAAGTTATGCAAGACATATCTATTCAAACTAATGAAATAAACAGACTGAAAGAACAGCTTAAAAGTCTTGAAGATGAAAAGAAACTTGCCAAGATAATGCATAAAAATGAAGAACAAAGAGAAAATAGATTAAATGAGCAATTGAAAAAGTTAGGAAAAGATCTAACATTGAAATAACCCATGGCTCAAATCAGACAACAGCTATGGGCCAATATCATTGAAGCAGTCAATGACATTTGGCCATCCATACAGGTTATATATGAGCAGAAAGACTTAGTCAAATCAGCAAAAAAGGTTTTTCAAAAGATAAAAGAAGAGCTTGGAAAGAAACCTGAAGAAGCTCTTGAAATCGTCAAGTTTCTAAATTCTAAGAACAGGCAGAATTAGAAGAAATTGGTATTAATGACAAAACAAAAACCATCCTATAAGTTAGGAGGGTAACTTCTAAAAATAATTTGATGATACAATTAGAGGAGAAATGCCAAAACATGGAGGTTTCCATTACTAGGTTTATGATGAAATTTGATGACCTAAGGCAGAAAGGCCTTTCAAATCCATTAGTTATTCATGACAAACTAATGAAGCGGGATGACTATGACAAGAAAATGAGAGAAGTTGCAAAGGATGAGGTTAATCTGCCTACCTCACATGGTATTCCAACAGGGAAGGTAATATACAAGAATTTGGAGAATTTGTTTTACCTACAGCATGAGGTGAAACACATATTTATCAACAAACCCACATTCTCAAAGTATACTGGATCTGATGAGATTTTCAAAAGGATGATGAAGATAAAACTGCCAGAGGTGGAAATTTGGGAAAAATTGACTGATTTACTATGAAATCATATTACATTAAGTACAAAACAGTAAAAAATAAAATAGAGCTTGATGTTATTACATTTACAATTACATTTTTGCAGAGGAAGAGTATCATTGAAAGAGTATCAGGATAAAGAGTATCAGTTCAAGGTTAAAGTTTAAAGTAAATCAAAAATTTACAAAGCAGAGATAAAGCTACCAGCGTGAAAGACACCTCATTTTCCAGCTGCAACCTTTGCTGAACAACAAAGAGAGAAAGCAGTAACAACATGAATACAACAAATAGTAATTTCAATAAAAACAAGGACAACTAGCATTAGTTAGAAAGCTATCACTATCTTCTTGCATGAAGATATTTCTTTTCCATGAATAATTCCCAAATTTATTTTAGGATATTTTGTAAAGAGTTTTTGTATAAATAATTCTCATTTAGAAGTATTGAGGGTGGATGAATTGTTGAACATTTCTATAGTTGTACTATTCTGAACCTAAGGGTGATTGAACCAATTTCAAGTCAGTAGACTAGATTAAAGCAATAAAGCATCATATTACAGAATTCATGTGTTGGGCCACTACAGTGAAGTATTTTCACTTGCTTCTTTGTCAATTTCTTATTTTTTCCATCATTACTTGAATGTGTTCTAAATCTAAATGATAAATAAGGAATTGTTATTTCAGAATATGTTAAAAGCACTCTCTCTTGAGCTGTTTATCATTTACATGTTTTCCACTGATATCTAGACTAAGGAACCCTTAATTGCTCCTTAGTTTCGATTGACCCCTGCCTTTTAATTCATTATCTATATTTGAGAATCCTTAATTGCTCTCTTACCCCGATTGAAACCGTTTTCACCATCAGCCTTGAATATCTGAAGTAACTCGGCTATCTTGCCCTGTAAACATTTCCCTTTAGAACTTGATCCTGATTTGACTGCTTGAGACATTGACTCCATTAGCCCAATGGAATACAGATCTACATCTATCCATATAATTAAGTGATTTCACCACCAAATCAAATCAAAATACAAAACCAATTTACCCTACATAACTAGCCTAAAATCAATGAAAATCAACAAAGATAAATCATACAGTGAGAGCCCTCTCTAAGCATTAGGAAGGATAGATCCTAAGGCTTAAAATTAGGTTTGTGGTTACCTCTAATATTCTTTAAACTAAAAATCAAAAATCTAACAACTCTTGAGAATTATTGGAGTGATAATAGGTTGATTAGTTCCTTTGTTAAATGCTAACAGATTCTAGGTAACAGGCATAAGCTGCAAAGAATCGAAAGCCTGCCAAGTAGTTGGGGACAGAATACTAACACATGTGCCTTCATCTATTATTGTGCTAAGTACAGCCACATTATGGGCAAGTACTATGATCTAAAAGGGTACGTAAGAAGGAAGACGGTATCCTACCAGTCGACTCCAATCAAAAGAAGCGGCTGCACTACTTGGAGGAGGTGTCGTGAGAACAGGAGAACTGCCCCCTTGTGTTATAGGAACAAGAATATCACCTTCCTGTACCATGGTAATGGGAGTATTTCCCTCCAATTCATGGGAATATGAAGAAACAAAAATAACATAAGTGGTATGAGGTGCACTCTCTACAGGAACAACATAATCAACTGAAGTTGGAATCAGGTCGATCGTTTTCTCAACCAAGGGTTGGTCGAGAACTAATCAGGTGCTCAGTGTTTAAGCTCAGTAATGAAAGTGCTTAAAATTGATTGGAAACTGAACGACGGTGAATATCTCGTCGCCAAGAATCTGATGCAATTCGTTTCGTCGAAAATGGAGTCCGAAGGAAGAAGATAGAGCATGTTGTTCGTTTTCCTAAACAGCTAAAAAAATTGCAGAACATGACAGAATGGTGACATGGCAGCCCAGTTAGAAAAAAAGGGATATTCTTGGAATATTCTGTCATTTTCACCCAATGAAACTATGACAAGTGTCACACCAATATTCGCCTGTCAATTTTGGATGGTGAATTTTTTTTATTTATCCTAAGGTCGAATTTGAATTTTTTTTTTTAAGGTTGGAATAGTCCAATCGGAGGTGGACACATGGTGCAGCCAGGGGCCGCCACGTGCCCCCTCTGGTGGACTAGTTCCAAAGTTAAAATTGCATTCTAACTATGGTCAAGTCCGAAATATATTTCATATTTACAAAGGTTGCATTTTATCAAAGTTTGGATGCATTTTAACATATACCAAAGTCTGTATTTTATATCAAAGTCTAAACTCAAAGGTTGGGCGTGTTTTTGGAGAAAAAATTTATCAAGGGATGGGTGGAGGTCGGGGTCGACCCTGCGACCTCCCCCACGCCAATCGTTTAGCTTACCACCAAGCCACTGCCATATTTCTTATATTATAATGGGTTCGACTTATATTTTAAATCACTCAAATGCACCGGCGGGGAAAAGGACAGGGCTAGCCCCCTCGCCATGTGACTTTACTCCATGACCAGGAGCGACGGAGTTTCAAAATTGCGCATATTAATAATTAAGATGGTGTTAATTACTCCTAATCACATAGTTTAAAACCTTAAATTGTGTTTATGTAAAACATGCGTATGCGTATTTAACTCAATCTTATCTGCTCATTAATCCTTGTTTAACAGCTAATTAAACCCATTTAATATGGCGTCGGATTTGGCAAAGTCCGCCAGTTTCGGTGAATCTCCAAAATTAGTTGTGTTAACTGGAGTTCTCTCCATTTTTGGAGGGATATCTAGGAAAAAATTGAATGAAGCATAACTGGAGAAAATTTCGACCATTTTTGGCTCAGGAAGAGTCTATCCTAGCAGATTTGATGTTATAAACACAATGAAGTAAGTTTCATGAGAAGTAGATGAATGTAAACGAGACTTTTTGCACATTTTAGCTAATACAGAGGCCCAAACCATGGAATCTAGACCAAGGAGATGTAGCCCAAGAGGGGTCTCCATCAAAAAATTGTGTTAATGGATCATTGTGATGATTTGTTGTACATTTTATTGTTGTTGTTCAGCATTATGTTTTAATATTTTTATGCTTATGAATTTAACTTGAAATTCAGTTATTTACATGTTTAACACTTACAAACACCTCAAGAAACATATGAATATGAAGCAAATGATCAGCAATTTAAATATAAATCTGAAGATGAAATTAGCACAGAAAAACTAACATTCAAATTCAGATCAAGATGGTATCAGAGCCTTTTTGAAAGGTTTCAAAGGTTATTTGCTTGATTTTCTTGAGTTTTGTGCAAGTAGGGTTTTAATGGTTGAAAATTTGTGATGGTTACAAGGTTGAATTTATAGAGAGGAGAAGGGAAACTATTGGTTTCAAGTGTTGAGATTGGGACCAGAAGAAGGAGAGCCACAAGGGCAACATCTCCACCCAAATTTTCTCTCACAATTGCACTTGAAGCACCTCAAGTTTTATCTCTAGCTGAGATTGAAGAGGTACAAGTTGCACCGGAAATTGAAGGTCTTGGAGAGACTGAAGGTCTTTCAGAAGAGGAAGAATTCAAGAAGGATTTATATGACCTAACTGAGAGAGTTAGGATCCTCTTTGAAGAGAGTAACACTAGGATGGTTGGAGATAATTCTAAATCTCCACATGGAGAGGGGACCTTGGAAGGCAAGAAGGATGAAGAGAGGGATTCAAAGGGCAGTGGAGGAAAGGCTCCTCCATCTCAACCATCTTCATCATCATCCTCATCTTCTCCATCAGCATCATCTTCCACTTCCACCACAAAAGCCACACATATTCACTCAAAAAATTCAAAAGAAAAAACTCCCTTACTCAAACTTGATGTCAAATTTGAGCTTCCAATTTATAATGGTGAGGTAAATGTAGAGACACTGGATAATTGGATTCGTCAATTGGAGGTTTATTGCAAAATTCAAAACCTTCATGAAGATGACATAAAGATTCAATTAGATTCCTTGAGGATGGAAGGATCAGCACTTGTATGGTGGGAAGCAAGGACTCAAGAAGATATTAAAAACTATGGTAAGATCTCAATGTCTTGGTCAAGTTTTATTGCTGCCATTAAAAGGAAATTTTATCCTCTAGCTTACATGCAAAAAGCCATTATGGACTGGAAAAATTTTAGACAATTGAAAGGGAAAAGTGTGCAATATTATACTCAAGAATTTAGGATAAGAGCTCTTATTTTGGGTATTAATTTGTTTTCTCAAGAAACTTTGTTAAAGTATATTGTGGGTTTGCACAGTTACCTTAGACACAATATTCTCATATTCAATCCCACAAACTTAGATGAGGTTTGTGTTCAAGCCACACATTTAGAAGCAAGAGGGAAACAGAATATATATGAGAAAATTGATATTTTCTTTGAGTTTGAGGGGAAAGTAAAGGGAAATAGCTCTATCAAAAGAGAGAAAGAGAAACTCACATGTAAATATTATTCGAAAAATGGCCATGACTCAATACCATTGTTGGTAACTTCATCCAGAGTTGAAGCCAAACAAACTGAAAGTGTTAGGTCCCTGTATTACTAGTGTAGTCCCTTATTATTGTTAGTGTAACCCCCTTATTTTTATAGTTGTACCCATGTAACCCCCATATTGTTATTATTGTGTCCTTACATTGTTATTGTTAGGCTGGTTAGGATTATATTGTGACCCCATGGACTCCTATATATAGAAGGAGCTTTTGTCATTTGTATCATCAAAGAATTGTTCTTTATGTAATGTAATGGAAGTTCCCCCCTTGAATTGGCTTATTTCTAAAGCATTGATCTCTCTTTTCTTCTATTTTTGGAGCTTTTTTCATAACATTTGGTATCAGAACTTTGGATTCTAGGGTTTCACTGCTTCAAACGGGTCATCGTGGAATTCTCGCTATAACGTTTTTTCTACGAAGGTTCACAAGAAGAAATTTTTACCACGCAAAGCTGAAATCCTGAAGAATGTCTTGTAAAAATTTCAGATCTTGGTTCACACTACGTTTGGAGATATGATCTATGGAAGTTAGGGTTTTTCAGGCTCCTAAATTTCATCTAAAATAGGTGACCTTGCGAAAATAATCATAACTCTCTCTCTCTGAGCATCAGATTGGAATTTGTAAAAATCGGCCATAAGTTCACGGACTTTAGTTTCTAGTGTATCAATTTCAAAGCCGAAAGAGGAAACCGTGACACGTGGCGCGCCGTAAAAGTTTTCTCTACTGAACCAGTCCATAATCAGGTCATTGTGGGAGATTGGTCATAACTTTGGCTTGAAGAATACAATTCAGGTCATACATGTGGCATTGGAGAGAAGATTCAGAGGGCTACTATAGGACCAAATATAAAATCTTAGGGATTCTAAATTACAAAGAGACCTCAGTTTCAATATCGAGCTCCTCAAAATCAAGAAAAAGGTGTGTATTTTTTTTCGAATTGCATAAGTCTTGTTTGAAAAATCAGTTTGAAGTGATTCCAAGGGCATATTGAAGAATAGATATCAATATTGGGTTCTAAAATTCACCCTAACAATAATTCAACACCCATTAAGCCCTCAACATACTCTACTATGACTCATGAAGAGGAAGAAGTGCAACATGATATATCGAAATTACAAGAGCAAGTGCACCAAATTTCACTCTCACAAAGAGAAAAAAAAATTGAAATGGAAGTTTTGAAGAAAGGCGAGAAAGCTAAGGTGGATGGTTTGAAGAAATATGTGGAAGCTAATATGGATGGTTTGAATAATGGCATGGAAGACATGAAATAAAAAAAGGTTTGAAGGAAGAAATAGAAGGTTTGAAGGAAGGTTTGTCAAAGTTGATACAAGAAATTATTCCTAATGGAGAAAATATAGTATAGGAAACTCATGATGAGAAAAAAATAAATGTTAATCGTGATTTCATAAACTCGAATTTTGGATGGAAGGCCCACCATATTCCAAAGATTGATATGAGGAAGTTTGATGACAAGGATCCCGTAACATGGATACTACAGATGGAGCAATATTTTGATCTCAATAATGTGCAAAACACACAAAAGGTATGCATTGAAACTTTATATTTAGAACAAAATACATTTGTATGGTATCGATGGCTTTGCTCCCATAAAAAAAATTGTCACTTGGTCAATTTTTATGGAGGAAATGATAGCACATTATGAGGATACAAAGAGAAACACCTTCTTTAGCCAATTGATAAATCTCAAACAAAAGGTTCAGTGGTGGAGCACATTGAGGACTTCTAAAAATTCAATATAAGGGTAATTGATATTCCAGAGGAAAACAAGATTGATGTCTTCATAGGGACTTTCAAGGATAACATCCAACATGAGGTTCGCCTTTGGGAACATGATTCATTGGAGAAGGCATTCAGGTTGCCAAGAAAAATTTAATGTAAAATTATGGCGACAAGGAAGCCTACCACTCACATCTATAAATATGGAAGTGTTTCTACTCATAGACTTCCACAACCTACAAGATTGACACCACAAAAATTGGAAGAAAAAAGAGAAAAAGGGCTTTGCTACAGTTGTGATAGAAAATACACTAAAGGTCATAAGTGTGCTGAGAAGAAATTATTTTACATATATTTTCAAGAGGAGGAAGAAAATGAACAAGAAATGTCAAAAGAAGAGGATATACACCAAGAACCAACCCTAGAGAAAGAAGAAATGAGTCCGACCATATCGTGTAATGCATTGGTAGGAATTACCACTCCTCAAACTCTCAAGATAGAAGGACATATCAAGAAGTAAAAGGTAATAGTGTTGATTGATTCAAGTAGTGCCCATAATTTTATTAATTGTAAGGTAGCCAAGGATTTGAATTGCTTCCTATACCCAGCACCAGAATGTAAAGTGATGGTTGCAAATGGAGGAAATATAAATTGCTCTGGAAAATGCCATAATATCAAGCTAACCATGGGGGAATATGTATTGAATATTCCAATGTTTTCCATTCCAATGGGAGGTGCTTGTTACACTGAAAATTGTCATCCTGACATTCTGCTATGTGTATGAGCTTATTATTACTCATACTTCCTTCTTTGCAAGTATAACATATCAGTTCCTCATGTCAAGCCTTGAAAATCAGAGAAAAGTTCCTAAAAATCTCCTTAACTTTGGTGTCGCACTTTCTCTATATCTTGCCTGCGGTCTCGCACCTAATGTTCATGTCTCCTGCATACCTGAACACACTTTCTCTGTGTTATGGGTGCGAACCCCTGTAAAGATCAAAAAGGCGCAAGTAAACATGAAACTCAAAAAATCTCAATTTCAGTAAATTCTAGAAGCCTCTAGAAAGAATCTTGCGGTGGCAGAACCGCTCTTTTGAGGTTCATGTATCCCTTACCTTATGGAGCTAACCCCTTGATGTGAGGAGCTTACCCCTTTGAAGGAGGATTTTATCCCTTCATATTTGGAACCGAAACCTCCTCTTTTCCACTATAAAAAGAGGCATTGGGTAGCCTCAAAGGGAGTTCAAGCTTTAGAATTTTTTGAGGTTAAGTGCTATTGGGATTCAAACTTATTTAACTGAGATTTTTGTGAGGAGAGATCACATACCTCTATCTGTCTCAGTTGGAGGAGTGCAGAGCTTATCAGAGTAGAGGAGATTCCTGCTTCGAACCTCGGGAAGGCCTATTCAACATCAAGGCTAAGGTTGTAAGGTTTTCCTTCTTTTGAAATTAATACAAATGACCTCATTTTTTCTCAATAAGATGTTAGTTAATTGTTTATTTCATAGATTCCTTGATCACTATGATAAGCATGATTTATGATATTTTCTATACAGGTGCTATTTAATGTTTGCTTGTTTGTGACTGCAGGTTTACGAAGATAACTCCTTCAAGTGCACGAGGGACAAACAACGACTTCGAACAAGCGTTGGACATACGGTAAGTCTTTTACACCTCTATAGTGCTTTTTGTAAATCATATATTATTAGATAAAGATTAGTTTATTTGGCTGTTTGTTTCTAGATTACTTTTTGGTACTAGGGAGATCGGTCTTGTCCACAAGATTGATTAATCCGTACAAGAAATTGGTGACTCCGCTGGGGAAAACTTGTTGTTTTTGGTTCTCTTTTATTTTGATTTGTGGAAGAGTTTTTTCCTGGTTTTGATTGATAGATATCTGCCTGGGTAGCTTAGGTTTTCTCTGTTTTTGAAATTTTTGAAATCTTTTATGTTTTTCTTTACTTTTTCTGGGGACCGCACTTTGTCTTTTTTGCACAGTGCGGGCAGTTTTGCACTTTCCTTAAGTAAACAGTGCGAGACCGCACCTGTTACTTCTGGAAGCCTGTGGACCCTATTAAAATTTTGAAAAACTCTAGATTTATTTCTTCAGTTTATCTTTATTTTGATTTAGAGTTTTTGGTTTCTGCCCAGATTGATGATTATTTCTGTCAAAAGCCTTTTGTGAATGAATTCCAGCAATATTTGTGTTTTGATGATTTTCTAGAAGTTTTTCATTTTGGATTGCTTTTCACTTGGTCTTTGTAGTGATTCGAAGCATTGGCAGTTTGAAGTACCTCATATTACATTGGTATTTTTTCCTTCTTGCTGAGTCTGACCTGATTGTGAAATCTATCCTTTATTGAGAAATAGATCTACTTGTTTCTTTGCAAATCTTCGAAAAACTTTGGTATAGGTTTTGAATTTCATTTTTATAAAAAAAAACATATCTGAGTGTTTTTGGTTTGTTTGTTATTCTGGACAAATAAATCCTTAGTTTAGTGAATAACTAAGTAAAACATTCTTCAAAAATATTAAAGCTTTTATTCAATTAGTTTTTTAAAGTTTGTAGATCTCAAAATTAGTTTTGTAGTTTTGAGTGCTTTTAAAAATTTGTAGATTTCTTTTGAAGGAAATTGTTTTTGTAGTTTCAAGTTTTTGAAAGTGAAAGGATTTTGTTGTGAGCTTTGATAATTTGTCTCATTTCGAGTTATTGTTGAAAAGACAAAAATATTTTCTTCCAATTATTCTTTATGTTCAAAGAAAGAATTGTTTCTTAAAAGAATTGCATTCTCGAACTCTTTCTTTAGCTAGAATTTCATTGAAAGAAAACGAATTGATTATCATTTTTAGGTGCATTTTTAGTGTTTTTGGAAGTCGAGTCTTCACACCATCAAATTTTCATTTCCGCACCCATTGAATTAAGAAATAGCTCATAAAAGTAACTCTTAATTAAAATTCATCTAGTAATCTTTTTATTTCTCGGGCTCTTATCACCAACATAGCTTAGGCTAGTATCTTGGAGTAGGGAGTAATCAACTCTCCAAGATAGTAAAAACAAACAAGTAGATAAATCTTGCGGTAGGAAATAAATCCAATTGTAATTGGTACAATCTGGGAAGCTTCTCTTAAAGAAGTCAATCACGAGATCATGTCCAAACCTTTGAGACAATCAATTATGTTTCATTGGGGAAGATAGAAGATTTTGCGCGCATTACAAACGGTAAACCTCGGATTAACCATTGTCGAGGAGTCTGGGGTCACTTGTCGGTAAACCTCGGATTGACCATGTCGAGGAACCTTCAAGGGGATTGAGCTTTGTTACTCTGCCCTTGCGTGTGGGATCAGATCGTAGACTGTTCCCCCAGTTGTATTTGTTACTGTTGGCAACCTTAGTGTCCATAAGCTTAAGATTATTTCCTAAGGTGACGATGAAGGAAAGATCTCACTGTACCTAGAGCAGACGTCGACTAGACTCACTTGGACTCTCTGGGGGGTTCTCTTCACACGAGATGGTTTTGTGAAGAAACTTGTGCCAATCTGTTTCATTAAGTAGGTTGTCAGGGTAACTGTTCCAACCGCCCTTTCTGTATTAAATTTCTACTAAGTTAGATTTCATCACCAACTAGTGTTTTTAGTATGGGAAGTTACTGTTTGTGTGTGGTTTGAACTCTTAGATTTTTAAGCGTGTGATTCAACTATTTGTTTCTTTAGAGACTTTAGGTGTTTTCATTGAAATTTTCTTTGTTTGCGTGTGATTAGTTAATATTTAATTGTGGTGGAATTGTCGAGACAATCCCGAAGACTTCAAGGGAAACCCCCTGAATATACACCGAGTCAACTTGAAGGGCTTCATGCTCTAGTATCATCTACTAGCAGTAGGATTAGATCAACAGAAATTGGAACTTCATCTATAGTTTTTAATCATGATCATCAAATACCCACAACATAACACATTCAAGAACCAATTTCAGTTTCTGAAATTACTGGTAGTATTTCTCCTTCCAGTGAGCTAGCTGACGAACCTGAAATCTCTGAACCTGAAACTAAACCTTCTGTTTTGGAAACATCCTCAGGATTTATTACACCAACTTCTAGCGATCCTAGTTCACCTAGGGTAAGAAATATTGTCACTGAAGATCTTACATCTGGTCTCATTTCTATTGAAGAGCTCACTAATCCAGACGAAGAGTTATCTCTTCCTGAATCCCCTCAGTCTTTATATCTTAGGGAGCGTGAATCTATTTTCTACAACCCTATTCGAACTACTGCTTGGTATCTATCTTTAATGAACTTTTTAGAGAATCCAAGTCTTGCTTTATCTCCACCTCGAATTCCATTTCATTCTACACCCAGAGGTTACTATCCATCATCCATTATGGCAGGAGAGTCATCCATGTTTTCCCAGACACCGGAAGCATTTTTACACGGTGGTCCTTCTGTTCCTTTGGGATATCAGGCTTTATCTCGTACTTTCTCTGGAGCAGCTCCTCAACCGATTGAAAACGAATTATCATCTGTTCTTAATGGAATTAAAACTAAAACGTCGAATGCAGAGCAAATTTTTATGATTTCTGGTAATATTCCGAATCCTCAACCTCAAGGCAGTCAGTTACCGCCTGGAGGAAAATTTCAGGGAAATCAGTTATCGCCTAGGGGGAAACCTCAAGGTAGTCAATTACCGCCTGGAGGGCAACCTTCAAGAAGTCAGTTACCACCTGGGGGGCAACCTCAAGGTAGCTTTTTCCTAGGACAAACTGTGGAATCATATTATTTTGGAGGACAACCTCAAGGATAGTACATACCTCAAGGGTATCAACCTTCAGGACAATACATACCCCAAGGTCAACCCCAAACTCATTATGCTCCTCAAGGTCCTTATCAACCCCAGTTTCAGTACGCGCCTCAGGGTTATCAACCTCAAGGTCAATACCCAATTCAAGGTTTCCAATAGCCTTCTGGTCAATCATATATTCAAGGAGCCAGAAATTTACCACTTACTTATCAACCCTACGTTCAACCAGGTTATGGTCCTTACGTTCAACCTTCTACGAGACAATACCCCGGAATGAACATGGTGTGGGATCCGTCCCAATATCAACAGCCTATGCAGCCTAATGTGCAGTTGCCTTCTTAACATGGATAGCCTTTGGTTTCTAGTCCAACCCAGCAACCTGTCCAGCCAACTATTCAAACTTCTGCACCTAGTTCTGTTCAGCAGTCTGGGCCTAGTACACCTCAGACTCCACCTCAAACTGCTGCAATGTCTGTTCAACCTATAACACCTATTTCTGGAGTGTTTGTAGCTCCGAGTTCTTCTATCCCTGCATCCGTGCAAATCCCTCAAGTCTCTGTACCCTAGTCAGGACCTTCAGTTTAGACTACGGTTCAGATGCCTACGAGACAAGCCGGTACAAGTACAGTTGTCACAAGTCAACCGCAATTCACGTATCAACCGTACCAGGGACAGCCTCAATTCGGTCCTGTTTCACAAAATCCAAATTATCAGTATCAATCGTACCCTGTCTATACTTATCAACAACCTCAACAACCCCAGTTTGGCTTGGTTAATCCTGGTTACCTGGGAGGTTACACAATTCCTAATGCAAATCCGATTCCCAGTTATCCTGGGTATCCTCCTCCCGGAACTGCTTTGGCTACTCAAGTTTTTCGCAACCCTAACCGTCAGTTACCATTTATTGCAACTTTGGATTTACCTGATTTGACGCGCCTTACGAACGATCCAATTTTCTATTATCCGTACTGGCCGCCAATGGCGCATAAGTTTCCCAGTGATATACCAAAATTCAAAGGTAAGTCAGGAGAGGATCCATCAAATCATGTTATGACTTATCACCTCTGGTGTGCATCTAATTCAATTATTGATGATTCAATTCGCTTGCATCTTTTCTAAAGAACTCTTATTGGTCTTGCCGCCAAATGGTACATTGAGTTACCACGAGGCTCTTTTAATAATTTCAGTCAGTCAGCAACTACCTTCTTGACTCATTTTTAGTTGCCTGTCAGATATGACAATGGCACGGAACTATTAACTTCACTAAAGCAATCCACGTCCACATATATTTCTGATCATACTCATGAATGGCGACGTAGAAGGCGTTTGGTGAAAGTTTACATTATGGATCAAATTTTGGCGGATTGGTTTGTTAAATCATTATTACCCAAAATCACTGAAGATGTAGCTAAGGCTGGCGTTGTTACTGAGGAGAAATTAATTACTCAAGCTCATTACCTTGACCTCATTTATATGCGATCAGGTACTTTACATGAAAAATCCCCAATCTTCCAAAACAAGGTCAAATAGCTGCAGCTCCTTCAGGGTCTCATGCCGCTGATTGTATGATTGGTACAGTCAATACTAAAAGCAAGAAGAAATCTTCAAAGAATTCTTCTCCTATTATAACTTTACCTGATTCCCCGAAAGGAGAGTCTTCCCCCGAAGTTTCTGCTTGTTATTATTATTGACTCCAAGAAGAAGCAAAAAGTATAGGCATATAAATAAGCCACTTAGAGGGGGCAACCTCCAATACATTACATAAATGAACAATTCTTGGATGATACAATTTACAAAACCTCCTTTCTATATATAGGAGTCCATGGGGCCATAATGTAATCCTAGTGAGCCACAATGTAATCCTAGCCGACCTAACAATAATAATTTAAGGGCACAATAATAACAAAATGGGGGTTACAAGGGTACAATAATAACAATAAAAGGGTTACACTAACAAAAATAAGGTACTATACTAGTAATATAGGGACCTAACATGCCCCTCTCCTTCAAAAAAGTGTTTTCCTCAACGCTTGAGTAGCTCTGGGTGCTTCTGTATAAAATTCTCATCCTCCCATGTAGAATCTTCAGTGGGTAAGTTCTTACACTTGATGAGATACTCTGAAATTGATCGATTCCGTAGCTGTCGAGTTATTGTTTCCATGACCGCTTTAGGTTCCAATATGATTTTTCCTTCCTCATCAAGTTCTGGCAATATTGTTTGAACTGGAAGATTTTCACCTATAACCTTCTTTAAGCATGAAACATGGAAAACTGGATGTACTCGCGAAGAAGCAGGAAGCTCCAATTTGTATGCCATAGTGCCAATCTTTTGCAACACCTTGTAAGGACCATAGTACTTTGGCGATAATTTATTATCCTTCTTAGCTTGCTTGAGGGACATTTGTTTATATGGTTGTAGCAGTAAAAATACCCAATCTCCTACATCAAAACTTCTCTCGCTGCGATGTTGATCTGCCTGTTGTTTCATTCGATTTTGTGCCAAATTCAGGTTATCCTTTAAGAGTTGGAGAACTTCTTGCTGATGCTCGATGTGATCTTCCACTGCTTGAACCTTCGAATTTTCCCTTAAAGATGATGTGATCGATAGTGGATGATATCCATAAAGTGCCATAAATGGGGTCATTTTTGCTGCAGTATGGAAGGAAGTGTTATACCACCATTCAGCGAGAGGTAACCACTTGACCCATTGTGTTTGTTTATCGGATACAAAACAACGAAGATATCCTTGCAAACATTTATTTACTATCTCAGTTTGACCATCAGATTGAGGATGATAAGATGAGCTATGAGCTAATTGAGTACCCAAACAAGAAAATAACTCCGTCCAAAAATTTCCAGTAAAAATGGGATCTCTGTCGCTCACAATTACCCTTGGGCTTCCATGTAGCTTTTGAATTGTGTTCATAAATGTAGTAGCAACCGTACTTGCTTTAAATGGATGAGATAATGCACAAAAGTGTGCATACTTGGTAATTCTATCAACTACCACCATGATGACACTCTTTCCTTCAGACTTAGGTAAACCTGTGATAAAATTCATTGAAATCTCCTCCCAACGTTGACTTGGAATGGATAAAGGTTGTAGAAGTCCTGGGGTCTTAATTGTTTCCACTTTATTCTGCTGGCAAACCAAACATTCCGCCACAAACTTTCGAATATCAGATTTAAGGCCATCCCAAAAAAATTCTTTCTTCACCCTGTGGTAAGTTTTTAAAAATCCTGAGTGTCCTCCTAAAGGAGAGGTGTGCAATTCCAGAAGAATATTTTGTTTTAGTTGGGAATTCTTACAAAGATATAAGCGATCTTTGTACCATAAGGAATCATTTTTCCAACTAAATGTATCAGATGTACTAGGATCTTGCTGCAACTTTTTGAATGAGTGTCCATACATCTTTGTCCTTCTTCCATTCATCTCTTGCTTTGGTTATCCAATCTGGTTGGATAATAGAAATGGCACAAAGCAATGCTTCCACCTCTTCATTCTTTCTTGAGAGTGCATCTGCAACAACATTAAGCTTTCCCTTTTGTAGATTATTTCAAAGTCATAACCCAACATCTTTGTGACCCATTTTTGCTGCTCTTCTGAAGATAGTCTTTGTTCCAAAAAGTGTTTAAGACTATCATGATCAGTTTTAACCTTGAAGTGTCTTCCCATTAGGTAAGTTCGCCATTTCTTTAGTGCATGCAGTATTGCTAACATTTCCTTCTCATAAATAGGTTTCTGTAAATACTTTCCTTTGATTGGATGACTTTCAAAAGCAATGGGTCTTCCTTCCTGCATTAAAACTGCACCAATTCCATTTCCTGAGGCATCACATTCCACAGTAAAGGTTTTTGTGAAGTCTGGCGTAGCTAAGACTGGTGCTAGGCACATTGCCTCTTTAAGATGTTCAAAGGCCTTAGTTGCTTCAGGAGTCCATGAAAATGCATCTTTCTTGAATAATGTTGTTAGAGGTGCTGCTATTCTCCCATAATTCTTAACAAACTTGCGATAATACCTTGTTAACCCGAGAAATCCTCGCAACTTCTTTATGGTTGTGGGGACTTTCCATTCCTTAATGGCTTTAATTTTGTTAGGGTCTACTTTAACACCCTCGTGAGATACAATATGACCCAGATATTCCACCTCTTGTACTCCAAAGAAACATTTGGATTTTTTTGCATATAATTGTTTCTCCTGCAATAGTTTGAGCACCCTGTCAACATGTTCAACATGATTCTTCGAAGACCTGTTGTAGATTAGTATATCATCAAAAAATATTAGCACAAATTTTCTAAGGAAGGGTTTGAAAATGGAATTCATCAACCCTTGAAATGTAGAAGGTGCATTGGTAAGGCCAAAAGGCATGACCAAAAATTCATAATGACCCTCATGAGTTCGAAATGTTGTTTTTGGAATATCTTCGGTCTTCATTCTAATTTGATGATATCCTGAACGAAGATCCAACTTGGTAAAATAAATTGCTCCATGTAATTCATCCAATAATTCATCAATCACATGAATGAGAAATTTATAATCCCTATAATCCAGACACATTCGCCATGATCCATCCTTCTTGTGTACCAATACTACGGGAGCAGAGAAAGAACTTTGACTAGGTTGAATTATACCCGCCTCTAACATTTCTGCAATCATAAGTTCAATTTCGCTCTTTTGGAAGTAAGGATATCTATAAGGCCTGATGTTTGGAGGAACACTTCCTGGAATCAAATGAATAGCATGATCATGATCACGAATAGGTGGGATTCCTTTGGAAGTTTCAAACACCTTGGAATGATTGTCCAAGACTTGTTGGAGATCTGCAGAAATAGATGATTTTGATGTCGGAACTTCTAGTGAGCATAATTGTGCAATTACGCCTCGTTGTTCTTTCTTTAGAAGCTTTGTCATAACATTAGAGCTTATTATCCTTCCTGGCTTCCCTTCAATACCCCGTAATTCGACTTCCTTTCCTTCTGAAAAAAATTTCAAGAAAAGTTCTTGAAAATTAAAAGCTACCGTCCCCAAGATTGTAACCATTGTACTCCTAGTACAACATCAGCACCTCCCATAGGAATGGAAAGCATTGGACTAGTCAATACATATTCCCCCATGGTTAGCTTGATATTATCGCATTTCCCAGAGCAATTTATAGTTCCTCCATTTGCAACCATCACTTGGCATTCTGGTGCTGGGTATAGGAAACAATTTAATTCCTTGGCTACCTTACAATGAATAAAATTATGGGTGCTACCTGAATCAATCAACACTATTACCTTTTTCTTCTTGATTTGTCCTACTATCTTGAGAGTTTGAGGAGTGGTAATTCCTGCCAGTGCATTACACGATATGGTCGGATTCATTTCTTCCTCTTCTAGGGTTGTTTCCTGGTGTATATCCTCTTCTTGTTCATTTTCTTCTTCCTCTTCACAATCTATGTAAAATAATTTCTTCTCAGCACACTTATGACCTTTAGTGTATTTTCTATCACAACTGTAGCAAAGCCCTTTTGCTCTTTTTCTTCCAATTGTTGTGGTGTCAACCTTGTAGGTTGTGGAAATCTAGATGTAGCAACACTTCCTTCTTTATAGAATTGAGTGGTAGGCTTCCTTGTCGCCATAACTTTACATTCAACTTTTCTTGCCAACATGAATGCCTTCTCCAATGAATCAGGTTCCAGAACGCGAACTTCATGTTGGATGTTATCCTTTAAAGTGCCTATGAAGAGATCAATCCTGTGTTCCTCTGGAATATCAGTTACCCATATATTCAATTTTTGGAAGTCCTCAATGTGCTGCCCCACTAAACCCTTTTGTTTGAGATTTATCAATTGGCTAAAGAAGGTGTTGCTCTTTGTATCCTCATAATGTGCTATCATTTCCTCAGTAAAAATTGACCAAGTGACAATTTTTTTACGGGAGCAAAACCATCGATACCATACAAATGTATTTGGTTCTAAATGTAAAGTTGCAATGCGTACCTTTTGTGTGTTTTGCACATTATGGAGATCAAAATATTGCTCCATCTGTAGTATCCATGTTACAGGATCCTTTCCATCAAAATTCCTTATATCCATTTTTGGAATATGGTGGTTCTTCCCGCCAACATTAGAGTTTATGAAATCACGATTAACATTTATTTTGTTCTCATCATGAGGTTGTTCTACTATATTTTCACCATTAGGAATCATTTCTGGTTTTAAACTTGTCATCAAGCCTTCCATGTATGCTTTTAGATCATTCTTCATGTTTTCCATGTTGTCTTTCATGTCATCCATCTTAGCTTCCATGCCCACTTCCATGCCATCCATCTTAGCTTCCAAACCATTCATCTTGGCTTCCACGCCTTTCTTCAAACCATCCATCTTAGTTTCCACGCCTTTCTTCAAAACTTCCATTTCATTTTTTGTTGTTCTTTGCGAGAGGGAAATTTGTTGCATTTGCTCTTGTAATTTTGATATGTCATGTTGCCATTCTTCATCTTCATGAGTCATAGTAGAGCCTTCTAAAGGCTTAATGGGTGTTGAATTCTTTTTAGGGGCCATTTCAGACTCCAATATTGATATCTATTCTACAATAGGCCCTTGCAATCAATTCAACTTTATTCTTCAAACAAGACTTATGCAATTCAGAAAAAAAAATACACACCTTTTACTAGCTTTGAGGAGCTCGATATTGAAATTGTATTATCTCTATGATTGCAGATCTTCAATATCTAAAATTCAGCACTGAAGTAGCCTTCTGAATTCTCTTTTGAATGCCACTGGTCTGACCTGATTTTGATTCTCCAAGACAAAGTTGTGTCCAATCTCCCACAATGACCTAATTATGGACTGGTTCAGTAGAGCGAACTTGTACGACTTGGAACGTGTCACTGTTTCGTTCTTTGTCTCTAAAATTGATATCCAAGAAACTACAGTCTGTGTACTTGCAACCACTTTTTACGACACTCCAATCCGATGCCCAGAGAGAGAGTTATTGAAATTTTCCCACGATCACCTCTTTGAGATGAAATTCAGGAGCCTGAAAAAGCACTACCTTCCACAGATCATATCTCCAAGAATATTGCGAACCAAGCTCTTAAATTTTTTGACGAAATTTTTCAGGATTTCAGCTTCACACCATATGAATTTCAGATTCTGAACCTTCGTTGAAAATGTTTTATAGTGAAAATTCCACGATGACCTATTTAGGAGCCTGAAAAAAGGCCTAACTTCCACAGATCATATCTCCGACAGTATTGCAAACCAAGCTCTGAAATTTTTAGACAAACTTCCTCAAGATTTCAGCTTCGCACCCTAAAAATTTCAGCTTCTGAAGCTTCGTATAAAAAAATTTATAGCGAAAATTCCACGATGACCTGTTTGGAGCAGCGAAACCCTAGAATCCAAAGCTCTGATACCAAATGTTGTGTAACCAGCTCCAAAAATAGAAGAAAAGAGATATGAACGCCTTAGAAATAAGCCACTTCGAGGGGGCAACCCCCAATACATTACATAAATGAACAATTCTTGGATGATACAATTTACAAAACCTCCTTTCTATATATAGGAGTCCATGGGGCCATAATGTAATCCTAGTGGGCCGCAATGTAATCCTAGCCGACCTAACAATAATAATTTAAGGGCACAATAATAACAAAATGGGGGTTACAAGGGTACAATAATAACAATAAAGGGGTTACACTAACAACAATAAGGTACTATACTAGTAATATAGGGACCTAACATCTGCCGACATTCATGTCGTAGAGACATCTACGTCCAAATCTAAATCCGACGGTAAAAAGAAAGGGAAGAATAAAAACAAAAAGAATTCAAAAGAGAAAACTGATAAAAACGAATCTAATGACGAAAAACGCAACCCTCGCTATCCTTGTTTCATTTGTGACGAGGATCATTTTACTAAGGAATGCCCACATCAAGCAGAGGTTGCAAAATTCGTTAAAGGTTCGCAACAACCTATTGTCTTGAAGGATCCTTTTCCCACTCAAGATAGTAAGATGATTGGTTCTACCTTGAATGCTTCAGAAGAACCTATTTTGATGATGTCTCATGTCAGGATTGTGACGCGATCGCAAGATTATGGTACTAAGAATCCTGTTGATGGTAAAGAAGCAGAATCTTCCAGTGCAAATACATCAACTACACCACCTCCTATTTCTGGTCCACTACAGATCGAGAAACCAAATCCAAACTTATAATCAAACCGCCTGCTAAAGGTGTTCTTCGTAAATCAGCTTTCAATCCACATGCGAGAGCTGCTCAGAATTACAACATTATTGAAGACTTAGTTATTTCCCCTTCAGCAATGTCAGCCTTGGAAGTGCTGCAATCATGCCCATCACAGCGTAAATTACTTTTGTCTGCCATAGGATCTTTCGATATTCAGGATTTGAACTTTATAATCTTCTATTTAGAAAATAGTACACCTCACCTACCTCACCAAATGGCTTTCCAAATTCCTGTGTTAGTCAAAAACAGACTGATATTTCAGACTGTGATTGATGAGGGAGCTTCAACGTGTATTATGCCGATTCAGTGTTGGAAATCGCTTGGTTCTCCTACACTCAATCAGTCTCCGATGATTCTTAAGGCTTTTGATGGCCGAGGTTTCCACCCTTTTGGTATTTTGCAGGATTTACCCATAGGGGTCGAAGGTAAAACCATAAATCTAGATGTGGAAGTGGTTGATGCCCCTCTAGATTACAACCTTCTCCTGGGTCGTAGTTGGTCTTATGCTATGACTGTTGTTGTTTCTTCGGTCTTTCGGCTCATAAAGTTTCCACATCAAGGAAGGATCGTTACAATAGATCAGTTAACTTATTTTTCTTCCAATCCAGCCTCTACAGAAACAATCCAGCACATTGGTAAAGTGGCTATCCCTTATAAGGATGTTGGAGTAGATTTGATTAAAGATTCTAGTTTACTAGGAACTTTTTTTTTTCCTCCTCCAAACGTATCGCCTTCTATCGCAACTATTCATATGATTTCGTCAGATACTATTATGTTTGATGATCCTTGGATTGTACCTTCCGACTCCGAGTTAGATTCATTTGATGGCATGATGCCTTTGAGTCCATTTGAAATTGCATATCAGGTTGTACAGTCACTTCCCGACCCCTTTTCAACCCAAACTGATCCAATGAATGGGATCCATGAGGAATCTCTTTCTATATCTAGTTCAGCCACAACGACATTTCTTGATCTTGTTCATACTGATAAGCAAATTCGTGAACTTTTGTCTGTTGACGATTTACCATGGGAAGATCTACATCACTGATCTTCGTTTTTACCTGAGCTGGATCATTTTGAAGATGATTTCGCTTCAATTTTTACTGCTGAATATGTCAAAGAACCGTAGAATCCATTGCAAAATCCTGATTCTGAGTTAATTTGGAAAATATCTCTCGAACGATTCCAATTGACATTTCAGTAAAGCCAGGAATAATTGAAAACATTCATATAGGTGCTTGCTGTACGAAAGATGAAATTCAAACTTATAAAGCCCTATTTCAAGAATTCCATGATCTCTTTGCCTGGTCCTATGAAGAAATGCCAGGAATCGATTTGTCAATTGTCGTACATGAAATCAAGACTTACCTGGATGCCAAACCTGTCCGTCAACGTCTACGTCAAATACATCCTAGAAAAGTTGTTGCTATCAAAGCCGAAGTTGAGAAATTTCTTCGTGCAGTTTTCATTTATCCTATTCCTTTAACGGATTGGGTATCGAATATTGTTCTTGTTACTAAAAAACAAGGAACGATATGAGTATGTATCGACTATAGGGATATTAATCGAGCTTGTCCTAAAGACAATTATCCAACCCCCTATATTGATCAAATAATTGATGATTGTGCTGGCAGTGAAATGTTTTCCTTTATGGATGGTTTTTCCGGTTACAAGCAAATAAACATACTCCCTGCTGATCAGCCAAAAACAGCTTTCATTTGTCCGTGGGGAACATTTGCTTACTGCAAACTACCTTTTGGATTGAAGAACGCTAGAGCAACTTTTCAAAGGGCTATGTCTTACGCATTTCATGACATTAAGCACATTGTGAAGCCTTATCTCGATGATTTACATACTCATTCATCGCGTAGGGCCGACCATCTCACTCATTTACGAGCTATCTTTATGAGATGTAGGCATTATCGAATTAGGCTAAATCCACACAAATGTGTTTTCTGTGTAGAATCGGGTCGCTTACTGGGATTTGTTGTTTCGAAAGCAGGCATTCGCATTGATCCGTCGAAGGTCGAAGCTATTGTTAATTTACCTCCTCCTTCGACTTTAAGCCAACTCCAAAGTTTGCAAGGGAAAGCAAACTTTTTACGTCGGTTGATTCCTAACTACGTCGAGCTAACAAAGGTTTTACCTAGTTGCTAAAACAGAACATTCCATTCTTTTGGGATGAGATCGCTGATCGATCTTTTGATGCACTTAAACACACGTTGACCCATGCACCGTTATTGCATCCTCCCAACTACAACCAGGACTACGTTTTGTACCTCACCGCCTCTCATTCCACCATTGGAATGGTTTTAGTTCAGGAATACGAATCCAACACTGAACATGTGATTTACTATCTTAGTCGAAATCTGCATCCGACTGAGATAAAATACACGCATGTGGATAAATTGGCCTTGGCAGCTGTTCAAGTTGTCCAAATATTTAGACACTACATCTTATTACGCAAAACCACAGTAATTTTTTACTGTAACCATATGATGTACATTTTAACCAAACAATTGCTAGGGGGAAAGTATTCCAAATGGATAGTTATCCTGCAGGAATTTCACTTGGAGTTTGAAAAATCCAAGGCAAAGAATTCTTTGTTTTTTGTCGAACTGATGTGTGATTTCCCCTCTATTGATACCGAAACTGTGGCGGAAGAGCCCATTGCGGACGAATCCTTGTTTCTTATTAGTACTCTTGATCCATGGTATGGGGATATTATCGTTTATCTCCAAACCCAATATTTTCGGCCTGAAATATCATGATCTCAGTGACATATAGTGATATATCAGTAAATATTGATATATCATAGTATATAAGTGTTTCAAAAAATATACATTGTCTTTGATCATAGGTTGGAAACACCTTATGATCGGAAAAATGATAATACAAAAGGTCAAAAATATGAGTCTACGACATGATCATCCTAACACTGATGGTGATCACGATAAGAAACCACTTCCTGGGCCACCCTACATAGGAAACTCCTAAAAGGTCCTGGGACACCAATCACTTATCTCTGTAATATGAGTGGAATATCATCTATGTCTGTCTCTGGAATGTCTAGAGTCAAACACTCTAGGTGATTCTCTAAATTAGACAGGATTTCTGTTGATTGGCCTATTGGGGCTGGTGCGGTTGCAACTGGTTGTCTTCTTTCATAAGGCTGGAGATGGGCTGGTCGTCGTGGACCCACATCTGCATTCAAAACTTTTGGTTATTAGTTTCAAGACGATCAAAAAACAAAAAACAAAATTAGAACTTAGAAATTGTTGAAAATGATTTTACCTGATTCATCCCACTATTCCCCTGCTGGGAGAGTCATCTCTCGGTCACCGCGGAATTCTATCCCGGCATATGGAAAGTCCTCTATACCAAATAGTTGGTGTTCCAGCCAACGAAAATATGAAGGAGGAAATCGAACAATATCGACGCGCTCAATACCAATACGGGCCATCAATGCAACCCAACGAACCATCCTAGGTTCTCGAGGTCATCCAGCATCAACAGGAATGTTCTGCGGAGCTAACATGGGGATCCTCTCTAGAGAAAAGGTGACTACAATGGATCCATATCCAAAGTTATTTAGTTTTCCATTCTTCGCTCTAGTTATTTGGCCTTTTACATTGGCCAACACAGCTTCGCACCAGTTGAAAATGGTGCCTTGAAAACAGTCTATAGCAATGCGCATTTGGGAACCGGTAGCCACATGCAACGGTGCACTCCCACACAGTCTGGTGACAGTAAATGCAATAACTTTCAGCTCGGGACGGATGATAGTTTTTATGTCAATCCGTTTGTCCCTGGGGTCTTGTTTGGTCTCAATCTAGTCTCCTAAACTGAGCTCATTTAATTGTCAACCAGGATTTGTAAACTGCTGAAGTGAAGTGTACTGTATGTACCTAGGTGCTTGTTTCCTAATGCGTTGTGTGTAGTGTTTTGTGATGTTTTTGGTCTTTTGTGATGATTTATGATGTTTTTGGTCTTTTGGTGGTTTTAGGTTTACAAGGGAAAATGCCTAGAAAGCTAATGGAAATGAGCTGATGATTAAAAACAGAGTTAAACCTAATTGATGGATAACAAATGGTAAATGCAATTGGAAACACTGAAGCAGAATCTAAACTATGACTAAATAAAAGCAAAGCTTGATAATGACTTTTAAGCAAATGATTCAGAACACAAACTGAACTTGAGAAATGATCACTAAGTATGCAAATCCTCTAACTAATCAATTAAACAACTAACTTACAATGATGCAACATTTTGTCCTTGATTATAGATTTGAAACATATTTAGAGGAAAACATTGTTATCATCATAAGATCTTCTATTCTAGAAATAGTTCCTATCTCTATTCTGCAATTCAATTAAATGTCACAAAACCTTTACTCAAAAGTTATTGATTTCTTTTCAAAGTAGGCTTTTGAGGGAGGGCTCTGTTTATAAAATGATAAGGAAATTGCAGAGATACTTCAGGCCTTAAAAGAATGTTGTCTTCTATTCATATGGTTATGGATCAATTGTAGATTTTAGAACAAGAAGATGTTTGTAAATAATGAAGGCTGTTTTATTAATCTTAACAACTGAAGTTAATCTAATGTGCAGTGAATGCCAACTGAATATGGAGTGCAATGCAATGGGTTAATCTAAGAATGAACTTAAGATGCCACTAATCTAAAACAATGTTGAACTACAAGTCATCATCAAACTCGAAACAAAGTAACTGAATCATGAGTTAAGTGCAATTAAACTCCGGAGCATCCTAACTAAGCTACCATGCATTACTCTATGAAATTATACAGTCTATTTGTCCATCATTATTGATATTTTGGAAGAATTCCTTCTTTTGGAAGAGCTATAACAATTCTGACTGTGTAATTGAGTGCAAATGAAAATATAAAGGACTGAAAGCAATGAAAAACTAAGATATCATATCCATATCCTACTCGTCATTATGATGTTTTGGGCAAGCGTTTAAGAGCAAGAACAGAGATGATACTTAGTACAAACACACAACTAAATCATTCATTACCACAGTCATGTTTTGGACTCTTAAGAATTTGTTAGAAGAGTTTCTTCTTGTGGAAGAGTGATTGGAACAAGTGTAACTGTGATGATGAACAATGAAAACTACAACTAAATCCTACAGTACTATAGCCATTTCCCATTCATCATTATAATCTGTTGGAAGAGCTTCTTCTTGTGGAAGAGTTAGAATGAGTATAACTACAGCAGCTAATTAAAACAATTATGAATTCAACTTCAAATCCTACAGTACTATAACCATTTTCCATTCACCATTATAATCTTTTGGAAGAGCTTCTTCTTGTGGAAGAGTTAGAATGAAGATGACTACAGTAGTTAATTAAAACAACTATGAATTCAATTCTAAAAACGTAAAGGCAGCTAGAATACTTATCTAATTTACGCAAATAAAATCCGTGCAAGAGGCAGGGGCCCTCTACCACCTGACGGAATTCAACTCCAAATTAAATCAACGCCTTCAAAACAACTCTGTCTGCTTCATTAAAGATGAAATAACTTGAACATAACACTCTGTGTCTTCAGAAATGTAGCACAGAATCTAAATAAAATCTAGCATAAAATCTAACATCAAATCTCGGTTTCTCAAGTGTTTATATAGCAAATGCACATAACAAGACTTGCAACAATTCAGGAACACTGTCTTTCCTTATCGGAATCACATTAGAACTCTTGAAGTGGCTGCGTGAAGAGGAAAAAGACATCTAGACTGAGACAGTCCTAATAGAAGTCTTCTTTCCTAAATGTGTTCCCACGTTCAAAAACCGTACCCAGAATTCGTTTCTTCTTCCATAATGAGCAACGAACCATGTAGACATGACGTGGATTCTGCCCATATGCGGTTTTTCTCAAGAGGCCACCTGGAACATACCCAAACGTGAAGACAGTTGCAGAATCGCCGGTTAGCTACGGAATGTCTGCATTCTGCAGCTAGTTCCGGTCAAAATGCTTTACAATGGCAAAAATCACAAAAATTAGCAAGTCAGTCATGTAAATCATTCTAAAAGTAATTTTAACCATATTCATTGATCAATTGGGTCTACGATAGCAATGGACAAGGGAAAATGAGGTAAAATGAGATGAGAGAAAGTACAATTTTGAGGCTCAACAGGTCTGCCTAATCATTACAGAACTCTTGTCGAAGACTAGCGACAGTCTGGCCACCTGGCCTAGTCCCAAACAAAGAAATTTGTTCGCCCCTCTTGGACAAACCAGTCAAAAAATAAATATCCTCCAGCTCAATTTTGAGCTGGTGGCCGCAATAATGAAACACTGGTCCTGTACAGTCCACCTGTTCACCAGCCATGTTAAGAGGTCTACCTATGCCCTCATGCCCTGAATGGCCCAGAATTTATATAAATCGCATTCTCTTAATGCTTGCATTGTGAGTAAATGGAGCATTGCAGCTTCATCCACGTCTTCATGCTCACGTTCTCTCCAAATTAGCATCTTGTATCTCCTACAATGCATAAAAAGATATGTTAGAACAATCTAATTTGAAAATTTTTGGGCGGAAAATGAGAAATTTTATTTTGAAATTCAAATGCGCGGGGACCGCACTTTGTCTTCATACACAGTGCGTAGGAACACATGAGCGCTGTGGGACAAGTGCGGACCCACGAATTTTTTCTACATAGGAAAAAGTTGGGGTCCGCAGCGCCCGTGTGTTGCGCCTACAGACCCCTGCGAGCGATTTTTTAAACATATCTTTCTCCTAAAAATAAAATTTAAAGCCTAAAAATGAAATGTAAATGGATGAAATACAAGATTAGGAGGTCGTGGATTACCTGGAGCTGACGGTTCTCGATTTCGTTGGACGGATTTTCCAGAATCTTCACAGGAATTTTTTTACCCAAAAGCTTTTACTTTTCACTTTGAACTCGAACGGTAAAAATGAAGTTAGAAAAGTCATTTTTATAAGTTTTTTCGAATAAATGAATTTTTAATTTGTTTATTTTTCACTTTAAAAAGGTTATTTTTTAAAGCATTTTTATTTATCTCAAACAGGTATGTGTAATGTTTCAAGTTTTTGTGCAGAAATTGGATTTTTCAGGAGAATTGATCATTTTTTAACAAAGAGCATACTTTTATCACTTTTTCGGACTCTTTAAAAAATTTACGAAAAAGCGAAAACTTGTAGTCCTCTTTTAAGCCCTTTTCAGACTCTCTAAATATGAAAAGATTTTCGAGCACTTGATTATTTGAACTCGTTAAAGTAAATGAATGATCATCCTTTCAGTATAATTTTACCCCTTTTACGGACTGAAATGGACTATTTACGAAAAAGGTATACATTGACTAATTACGGTCAATAGAGTTCTCTCTTGCATTATTTCATCCTTTTTTGAGCTCGAGAGACTAAATTTATGAAAAAGTACACCCATGGAGTTTTCTTAAGTTTTTCTTCTGACTCCCTAAAATTGAAAAACACCGAGTTTCTCCTATACTGGACTCGTTAAAATTTAACAGTAAAGGACCTGTTCAATTTCAAACAGGAACGAACCACTTCTTCTTAGGGTTTGAATCTTAAACTAAGTTGGACTCATCCGAAGGATGAGCTTATAAACAAGAAAATTTTATCCTCCTCAAGCTTGTCAAAAATAAAGAGGTACTTGCCAGAAATGGTGGGGGAAAAGAGAGGAAAATGGACTTGTTTGTTGTATTTTGATTTTTCAAAAATCCAGTTAACCACTCTTGAACACGACACTTTTTGTTCGCCTGGGTTGGGAAATCCTTTGCCTAATAGTTAATCAAACCACATTGAAAGTCTTCATCCAGTTTCTGGGTATTAGCTTTGGGTCAATTGTCACCAAGCCATCTGGAGTGTCGTTATGTGTTCAAGAGGACAGTTCAAATAAACCATTCATCTGCAAAATATCTGTCATCCATTTTGACCATCCCTGAGTCAGTCCTTGCTAATATATTTCTTCAAAACTTGATCTATGATTTCGTGTTGTGGGCTTACCTACGACGGATCACTTTCTATCGACGACAGCTCATTATCTAGGAAGTTGATCTAGAAATCGTCAGTACCTTGAAATCTGCATGCCTCAATGGCAGGTTTCTCGCTTTCGATGACAGGTTACATCATTGACCTTCAATCGAATGATTCCGTGACATGTTCGACTTCAGCTCATTCATTCACATTTTATGGATTGTACTAGGTACTTTGAGAGCCATTGACATTACTAGTGGTTACTCTCACACTTGTTAACAGTTTACATTATTGACTGGTAATCAAGTGGTTTCTACCATGTTCGACTTCGACACATTCATTCACATGGATAGAATCGTACTAGTTCGAGATGCAAAAATCAAGACCCTGGATCTAGTTTCTACCATCTAGGCTGTGAGGAATTTTTTTATCATTTATACAGTGGACTATTCATAAATAGATGGTTGTGTCCATACCGTGTCTACACATGTCTATATTGTGATGTATTCAAAATCATTCCTGTATCAGAACAGTTTGAATCAGTTTATAGTTAGTTTTGATATGAGTATGGGGATGCCTACCTCAGAAATGATGTGTACACATATATATTTTGCATTGAATGTTTTTACAGGTTCCGACTGGGGTGTCCAAAGGATAATCCTTGAAATGATAAAGTACTGCACTCTTCATATATGACGGACTTCAGCTTCATCTATTCCAGACTTTGCACTTTAGGGGGAAATCTGTTACACTGAAAATTGTCATCCTGACATTCTGCTATGTTTATGAGCTTATTATTACTCATACTTCCTCCTTTGCAAGTCTAACATATCAGTTCCTCGTGTCAAGCCTTGAAAATCAGAGAAAAGTTCCTAAAAATCTCCTTAACTTTGGTGTCGCACTTTCTCTATATCCTGCCTGCGGTCCCGCACCTAATGTTCATGTCTCCTGTGTACCTGAACGCACTTTCTCTGTGTTATGGGTGCAGACCCCTGTAAAGATCAAAAAGGTGCAAGTAAACTCAAAAAAGCTCAATTTCAGTAAATTCTAGAAGCCTCTAGAAAGAATCTTGTGGTGTCAGAACTGCTCTTTTGAGGTTCATGTATCCCTTACCTTATGGAGCTAACCCCTTGATGTGAGGAGCTTATCCCTTTGAAGGAGGATTCTATCCCTTCATAGTTGGAACTAAAACCTCCTCTTTTCCACTATAAAAAGAGGCATTGGGTAGCCTCAAAGGGAGTTCAAGCTTTAGAATTTTTTGAGGTTAAGTGTTGTTGGGATTCAGACTTATTTAACTGAGATTTTTGTGAGGAGAGATAACATACCTCTATCTGTCTCAGTTAGAGGAGTACAGAGCTTATCAGAGTAGAGGAGATTCCTGCTTCAGACCCCGGGAAGGCCTGTTCAACATCAAGGCTAAGGTTCTAAGGTTTTCCTTCTTTTGAAATTAATACAAATGAACTCATTTTTCTCAATAAGCTGTTAGTTAACTGTTTATTTCATAGATTCCTTGATCACTATGATAAGCATGATTTATGATGTTTTCTATATAGGTTCTATTTAATGTTTGCTTGTTTGTGACTACAGGTTTACGAAGATAACTCCTTCAAGTGCACGAGGGACAAACAACGACTCCGAACAAGCGCTGGACATACGGTAAAGTATTTTACACCTCTATAGTGCTTTTTGTAAATCATATATGCTTAGAGAAAGATTAGTTTATTTGGCTGTTTGTTGCTAGATTACTTTTTGGTACTAGGGAGATCGGTCTTGTCCGCATGATTGATTAATCCGTACAACAGTGTTGATGTTGTACTAGGAGTACAATGGTTACAATCTTTAGGGACGGTAGCTTCTAATTTTCAAGAACTTTTCTTGAAATTTTTTTTGGAAGGAAAGGATGTCAAACTACAGGGTATCACAAGGAAGCTGGGAAAGATAATAAGCTCTAATGTCATGACAAAGCTTCTGAAGAAATAACAATGAGGTGTAATTGCAAAATTATGCTCACTAGAAGTTCCAACATCAAAATCATCTACTTCTCAAGATCTCCAAAAAGTCTTGGAAAATCATTCCAAGGTGTTTAAAACTCCCAAAAGAATCCCACCTATTCATGATCATGATCCTGCTATTCATTTGATTCCAAGAAGTGTTCCTCCAAACATCAGGCCTTACAGATATCCTTATGTCCAAAAGAGAGAAATTTAACGTAGGATTGCAGAAATGTTAGAGGTTGGTGTTATCTGTAATGTTCCCAATTTTTAGCCTCAAGCTAAAATGGAACATTATAGTTGCATATTTTATTTTTTTCTTAATAAAATGGGTAAGGAGACACCTTAGCCCTCTTTTAATGAAGAAATAACACTCCTTATGTGAAAAGGAGGTGAATAAAGCAGCTGATATAAACACCTAAGGGTGTGAATGGAACCCGGATCACTTGATTTAGTCATCTTTGACTAAAGTCAACAGCGCTGCCCAAGGAGGAGAGGCTTCCTAGAGAAGTTGTGCAGTTTTGGAGGGAAGAAACTCACATGAGGGTGGAAACCCTAATTGGTGGGACCATGGTGGTGAAGAGTTCCCTTTCTTTATAAGGAGGAGATGGCAGCCCATTTGCAATATGTTTGGAGTTTAGAATTAGGTCTGCAAAGGCTTGCATCCCCGAGCTATTTAGCAGGGTGGTGGTGCCCTCGGGCACTAGGGTGTTCCCGGTCGGGAATCCCTACCTCTTCCTCAAGGAAGGATGAGGATCGAGCTACATTTTCCTCAATCCGGCATTGGCCACAGCTACATTCATCTTCTACAGCATTAGCTCTAGAGCAGAGAGGATGTTGTGTTGCTGGGTGCAGCAAGAGAGGAGCTCATGGAGTCATTCTCGGCTTGATATTTTAGTGGAGGAGTGATCCATTCATTGGAGGAGCTGCAAGGAGGATTCCTGGGCTTCATTTCACATCTTTGGCACTTGCCCAAACTACCATCATCTCCCACTACACAATCCATATCAAAAACTGCGTTATTTTATGGAGGCAGTGTGAGGAGGGTTCATAGAGCTCATCAGGAGTGTGTTTTTGAGACAAAGGGATCAACCCTTTGTACTTAGAGACATTATTAGAGGAGGGCAATCACATTTCAGATCTTCCATGGCCTCATTCATATTTCAGTTCAATTGCAGTGACAACTCAGTTGTCACATTTTGTATTTTCCGGCATTTCTAGCAATATCTCCTAGATTGGTTAGGAATCATGTATTTCAACCCATTTCTTTGTTATTGGGCATTCTTTTGTATTCCTTCAATGACATGTACATTTTATTCATATTCAGTAGCTGCTTCTCTCATAGAGACTGCGCAGACATGGTTCTCTGGCATTTTGTGTAGTTGCAGCAACTTGTGTATTTCAGGGTTTAATCATTGGAGATTGATTCCCATGGCATAAGGGATTCATTCCTCATGATATTTCTGTATATTATTTCTGATATGATAATATAATGATGGATGTAGCATTTTCCCTCTTATAGTGTATTTCAGATTTGCAGAGTTAATGAGATGTCTATATATTGTTGTAAGCTCTTTCATTGAGCATTGTTTTAGAGACCTAGATTGGGAAGATATGTATAACCCATCTAGAGTTATTTCTTTGAGCTCATTTTCTGCAAGGGGGTTTTATTAGATGTGTTCTAGGGCATCCCAGTATTGTTTGGCCTTATTTATGCAGTGAATTCCTTATACAACGTCCTCAAGGACCCTGTAGCAGAAATTCCCGAGGTGGAATATTGCATATCCATAGACAGAGTCTGTGAAGGGCCAGCTAGCCTCAGGATCTCTCCCCTCTTTGGAAGGAGACATATTCTATAAATTCCCCCACATTCAATCTCTAGAATGTACTTGTGGTGTCTCACTGAAGAAGGAATTGGAATATCTAAAGATATTCCTGATGGAGCAGAGAGTTCCATATTTGGAACATTACAGTGGTATCAGAGCATCAATCTTGGCTCCTCCTGTGCACAAGATTTCATGCCATCAGCAAGAGGAGCTTCTCTCCAAGGAGAGGAGATTTACAGAGGAAACAAGGAAAGATGAATGATGGAAGAGGAGTTCTCCCTTCTTCTTTTCCAGACCATTGAAGGAATCATTGAAAATCTTGATGAAAGGGAAAAGTGGGAAGATTTTCTGAGAGAGTCTGTTGATGGGACAAATCCTAGCTATTTTTCATGAAGGGTGTGGGCATTCAGCCACACATGCAGATCCACAGCGCAGTCCTTTGTTCACTTGCATTTCAAGGGAGTAGAGGAATAAAATGAGGCCATGGGAGGAGCAGCACTGCAACTCAAGGTATGGCTCATGATTGTTGGTTTGAAGGTTCCATTTTTCATTGTCATGCAAATGCAAAAACATATGATGCATTCACTAAGGGTTTGATGGAAAAACTTGGTACCCATTGAGTCATAAACACAAAAGCTTTGCATACATTGGGAAGAACCAACAACGCTTTCACATTAGGAGGAGATCCATCACCACATGGAGGTGAAAGAGGAGCCCTTGTGTCTTTGTAAGGAATTCCAAATATTTTTACATGTGGGTACCAAGGCACAATTCTGGAGCCATATGTAGCATCTGCTGGGAATTGTGAGATGGAGAAAGAAGAGCAGAAGGATCAGCATGAAGGGATTATGAGCATTCTCCCTTATCTATTTCAGAAATTTTCTGCACAAGGAAAGAGACTGCACTGCGCAGAGGAGAGAGGGACAAATTAGTCCACTCATACATGCAGTCTATTTCAGATCTTGATGTCTCAATTTTGGAGGCATTCCATTTGGGAGGCCACCCGATGTAGAGATGATGAGAGGAATCATGCTTTGTGGTTCACCACTCTTGGATTTCAGAGGGGTGGAGACATTGGAGGACTCCATCACAGCGCAGAGACTTTGGGATAAGCTCAAGGAGGAGGGATACACTCTCTCATTTTCAGTCTCACCCACTCTCATCAGCTATACTGCACTGATAGAGTTTGTTGCATGGATGGAGGATAGCATCTTCATGATGCAGGATGGCTGCTCCATAGATTTGGTGAGAGAGAGGTCACTTCCTTTAAGGAAGGACTCCTTCATGCATTGGAGTAGAAAGAGGCCACTCATGGTTACATTGGCTAGGATCGGGAAACTCTTTGGAGGTGATAGTCTCTCATGGGAGGCTCATTTTCATAGATCATCATTTCTATTTGAGCATGAGTAGCTGCATGATGGGCATGATAGAAACTTGGAGGATGAATTTGGCATGGGGGATGTCAAAGTAGCAGGAAGCAGCATGAGGGAGCACCATATTGCAGAACACCGGCACTGTCTATGTGGAGGATTGATCCAGATTGGAGGACTCAACTTTTGGTTGAGTATTCCCAAGAACTTGGTGCATTGCATGATCTTGGATGGCCCTAATGGAGATGGAAGATACTTAGTGGATGACATGATCATCTATCATCATGGCATACTCTTCTTGACTAGGGCTTCTAGTCTCAAGGAGAAACTATTGCATGCAGCACATGGGGACTTCCTAGCTATGCATTTGGATGCATACTTTGCTTTGCTAGAGGAGTTCACTTGGGAGGGAATTTAGGATGATCTGCATCAGCATATGGATAGATGCATAACCCGGATTATTTTGGAGAGGTTGTCACAACCAATCCCTTACTCATTGAGGTGAGGGAGAGCATTCAGATAAGCCATTTCAGCTCAAGGTCTCAAGTACATGGTAGAGAAGGTATAATTTCCCATTATATTTTGTACCTCTTTACTTCATATGAGCAACATATTGTCTCAAGAAGGGCCATCCCTTCTTGCACTTGGTATAATGTACTTGCAGCTACTTGTAGCCTTGATTTTGGCTATTCTTATGATGGTTTGTGGGGGAAGCCACCTGCTTCTTGGTGTGCACCATTGGCACCAATTTGTAATTTTATGATTCCATCTTATGAGGAGCTTGTGGCAGAAAACAAGTGGCTAGTACAGCACTTGTTACTTTTGATTTTGAGGCAGGCCAAGAGGCATTGCGCAGGTTCCATGAGTGGAACTTTGAACCACTCTCCGGTTGTCAATTGACAACTTGCTTTTATTGTGTATTTCTCCTTGTATTTCTGATGTTTGTACACTCATGAGGATCATTATTTGGAGAGTATTGGATGTACAGCCCATTGGGAGCATGATTCTCCCCATTATGCATGTCTTACTTTGCAGGAGACACCATGGGCAAACCATGATTGCCACATTGCTATTTGTCTCTTCTTGTTGGAGGAACCACTTGGAGAACTTGAGAAGGCATTTCATGGATGTTTTTCATGATGGGGTAGCTTGGGCCATTCTTGGAGGCCATACCATTTCAGCCCAAGGATAGAGACAACCCCATGGACACTTTAAAAGGAGAGAGGGCCATCTTGAGAAGCACAAGCACAACTCTCCATTCAGCCCCAACTCATTGCAGAAATCAGGGGTGAGATTTTCATTTGGATGATAGCATGGATGAGAGGATCATCATTGGGAGCAGAATTTTCCCATACATATCATCACTCCTACCTTAAGGAGGCCATAGCACAGCAAGAAGGATTCCACTACACCTTCTATCTTTCCATGAGGAGCATTATTTCGGCTTGCATATTTGGGAGAGAGCATTGGAGGACAGGTTTATTGCAGCATCTTTTGAGCAGTGGGAAAGCTTGTTGTGGAGGAGGCCACAAGAGAAGAAAGGGGGAGAAATTTTTTCTCTCTATGCAGTTTCTTGAGGACAAGCAACATGTGGGAGGGGAGGACTGTAATGTTCCCAATTTTTAGCCTCAATCTAAAATGGAACATTATAGTTGCATATTTTATTTTTGCTTAATAAAATGGGTAAGGAGACACCTTAGCCCTCTTTTAATGAAGAAATAACACTCCTTATGTGAAAATGAGGTGAATAAAGAAGCTGATATAAACACCTAAGGGTGTGAATGGAACCCGGATCACTTGATTTAGTCATCTTTGACTAAAGTCAACAGCGCTGCCCAAGGAGGAGAGGCTTCCTAGAGAAGCTGCGCAGTTTTGGAGGGAAGACACTCACATGAAGGTGCAAACCCTAATTGGTGGGGCCATGGTGGAGAAGAGTTCCCTTTATTTATAAGGAGGAGATGGCATCCCATTTGCAATATGTTTGGAGTTTATAATTGGGTCTGCAAAGGCTTGCATCCCCAGGCTGTTTAGCAGGGTGGTGGTGCTCTCGAGCACTAGGGTGTTCCCGGTCAGGAATCCCTACCTCTTCCTCAAGGAAGGATGAGTATTGAGCTACATTTTCCTCAATCTAGCATTTTCCACAGCTACATTCATCTTCTACAGCGTTAGCTCTGCAGCAGAGAGGATGTTGTGTTGCTGGGTGCAGCAAGAGAGGAACTCATGGAGTCATTCTTGGCTTGCTATTTCAGTGGAGGAGTGATCTATTCATTGGAGGAGATACAAGGAGGATTCCTAGGCTTCATTTCACATCTTTGGCACTTGGCCAAACTACCATCATCTCCCACTACGTAGTCCATATCAGAAACTGCGTTATTTTATGGAGGCAGTGTGAGGAGGGTTCATAGAGCTCATCAGGAGTGTGTTTTTGAGACAAAGGGATCAGCCATTTATGCTTAGAGACATTATCAGAGGAGGGCAATCACATTTCAGATCTGCCATGGCCTCATTCATATTTCAGTTCAGTTGCAGTGACAACTCAGTTGTCACATTTTGTATTTTCCGGCATTTCTAGCAATCTCTCCTAGATTGGCTAGGAATCATGTATTTCAGCCCATTTCTTTGTTATTGGGCATTATTTTGTATTCCTTCAGCCACATGTACATTTTATGCATATTTAGCAGATGCTTCTCTCATAGAGACCGTGCAGGCATGGTTCTCTGGCATTTTGTGTAGTTGCAGCAAATTGTGTATTTCAGGGTTTAATCATTGGAGATTGATTCCCATGGCATAAGGGATTCATTCCTCATGATATTTCTATATATTATTGCTGATATGATAATATAATGATGGCTGTAGCATTTTCCCTCTTATGGTGTATTTCAAATTTGCAGAGTTAATGAGATGTCTATATATTACTGTAAGCTCTTTCATTGAGCATTGTTTTAGAAACCTAGATTGGGAAGATTTGTATAACCCATATAGAGTTATTTCTTTGAGCTCATTTTCTGCAAGGGAGTTGTATTAGATGTGTTCTAGGGCATCCCAATGGTGTTTTTCCTTATTTATGCAGTGACTTCCTTATACAGCATCCTCAAGGACCCTGTAGCAGAAATTCCCGAGGTGGAATATTGCATATCCATAGACAAAGTCTGTGAAGGGCCAGCTAGCCTCAGGATCTCTACCTTTTTTGGAAGGAGACATATCCTGTAAATTCCCCCACATTCAATCTCTGGAATGGACTTGTGGTGTCTCACTGAAGAAGGAATTGGAATATCTTAAGATATTCTCGATGGAGCAGAGAGTTCCAAATTTGGAACATTACATTATCACTCATAATTTTTGAAACATCATTTGACAAATTCTTATAGGTTCATGTGTCAAAGGTAGGGTCATAGAATTCATTTTTCATTACTTGGTCAAGGAAAATTTTTAGTTTTTCTTATTTAGCCTATCCTAAGGTCTAAACCCACCCCCATTAAAATCTTTCCATGTCACATCAATCATTATTTTCTGAAATTTTTCATTTCCCAAGTTTATAACACCAAAAAATTATTTTTAGCCAAGACATCACACTTTCGTAGCGAAATACACAGAGAAAATACACTTTTCGTTATGAAACTGCTAATACTTTCGTAGTGAAAATGCCTAGAATTACACTAAGCACGCTACGAAAGTAAGGATTCCTGAATAACTTGTCAAAACAGATGCTAGGTGTCAGTTAATGATTAGAGGAGATAGGGTAGAGGTTATTCAAGTATTTTATGGTTAATTCAAAGGTACATGTTAAACACACACATGGTGTAGGAGAAACATAAACACACACACAGAAAGATACACATTCGTCATTCATACTATTCACCATAGATGTACATTTATAATACAATGGTGTGACTCTTGGATTCATATTCCAAGGTCACTTGGACTCCTTTGAGACTCTTCGCCTTCCACACCTACCCATAGAGGATTAGGTGTTCAACATTCCCCCCCCTTAATCCGAAGGGGTATGTGTGAATCCAAGAAGAGAGTTGTAATACAAATCTGCCAAGTATGCATGGCAGCACTTAGGCTGAATTAGCCCTTTGAAATTTTGGTATAAAGAGGTGGTTTAAGGATGACCACCAACACTAGAACGCAGTTCTTATTGCAATTCCCGAAACTCTTCCAAAACTGGCAAGAAGCTGAGGGCTTCTGCTAGAGGTAGTGTTCTGAAAGAGGAAGAATATCAACCTCACATAGATGGTTTAAGGTTGTCCACCAACCAAAGGCATGCTCATGGGCATCCATGTCTCTAGCTACAACTCTGAATCTAGAACGACAGGTTGTGGCTCAGGCTCGCTTGAACTGCTGTGTCTCTGCCTACAATTTTGAATCTGGAATGACGAATTGTGGCTCAGGCTCGCTTGAACTGGAGGGGATGGGTGAGGGGGGTGCGTTGTCAGCGTGTTATAGCATCATTTTTCACCCTCAGGTGATTCATGATTGTCTTTATGGCTTTGGGCATCCATTCCCACAGACTTGAACAAATTCATTAAAAAACAGTGTTAAAATTCCCATACGCGGGTATGCCCAGACTTTTCCGCATGTATACGCGAGTCCACATGTACTTTTCCGCGTATGCCATTAAAACCATTAAAAATATATATAAAAATTCCCTATTTTCGGGCTGGGTTGATGGTTACTCCAGTAGTTCAACCACCCCAGCATGTGGCCAACTGTTTCCAACTGATTGAAACTACTTTGAGGGAGTATAAAAGCCCCTCATGTGCATGGCCTAAGGGAGAGAGAAATTTTATAGACATTATACTCTGTTGGAATCCCAATTCAAGTCTGAATTCCCGTGCCTCTTGCACTTTCCCAGATTTATACAGGAAACCCTTGTTTCCTGGAGATGTTCATCCGTTTATATGCCATCTCGAGTGCACAAGTCTTGAAAGTATCTTAGCGAGGCAAGGGCGGGACGGATCCGGACGACGGTCTGCTCGAAGATCGTGGAAGGATTCAGGTGATCTCTCCACTCTTTATTTCTGTACATGTTGTTCGCAATAATGAAAAACCATCTTGTTCCTGAACTTATGTGTTAGTATCTATTTGTATATGTGAAAATATTGATTATTAAGCAGTTATTATGATTTATATCATATTTCACATGGATTACACTAACGTTTAGGAGAAATATATGTTGTACAACTAGGTTTCCGTGCATGTTCTTTGTTGTTTTCCAGGTTGGAGAGGAAGAAGGGTTGCTGGGGGTTTGGACCCCGCGGGATCTACATCGAACGTAGGACTACGGGTGAGTTCTGCTATCGTTGTTATCTAGTTTTTTGCATTCAAGTGTGGTTGTGTTTGAGTCCTTCTGAATAGCATGCCCTGATCTGTGGAGGTTTTGACCCAACAAACCTCTAGGGTGATTTTCCCCGAAACAGAACTGGCGACTCCGCTGGGGACCACATTCTTGTGATTCCCCTGTTGGGTGGTTTCAGCTGTTTGAAAGGTTTCCAACAGTTTTAACTTTTATTTCCAGTCCAGTTAACTCTTTCTCAGTCAGACTAAAGACCTGGTTCCTTATCCAGGCTTGATCTTTTTTATTTTTTATTATTTACCTTTTCATACGCGGTTTTGTCTGTACACAGACGCGTATACACACAGTTTTTGTTAAAGGTAGTCGTGTATACGCGGGTTTCCTTTAACACGGTCGCGCATGCACGCTTGTTTCCAAACTGTCATGTAGCGTATGCCTGGGTGAATTTTGAAATTTTAGATTTTTTGGCTTTTTAGTCCAGTCTGCCTGTGGAGACCTGTTCCTACAGTGTCTTTGTATCCTCTGGATTGTGTTGAAAGTGGTCTTTGGTCTTTTCTCTCTCTTGTTTAATTGAAAACTAGCTTATCTAGCAAATCTTGTTTCTTGTGCTTGCATTTCGGGTTTGAGTACCAAGATCTCTTCCTGGGGATTCTTGGCTGTTCTGCTTCATCAGAACAGAGAGCCTCTACTCATTTACTCTTTCCTACCTTTGTGTCTTACCTTGCACTTCTATTTTTGCCCATTTCTTGGTTGGTTTTCTTGAGTTCAGTTGACTAGGTCTTGTTGCAACTTTTGAAGAGTCTTTCTTGGTTCTTTGAAGTTTTTGTTTGCTGTAAGGTTGTACTATTCATCTAGGCTGAGTTACTGAGTTTCTTGTTTTCTTTTGCTCATATAAATCTTGCTACTAGCTAGCACTATAAGATTTGGAGCATTTTTGAAGTTTTTCTTGAAATTCAGAGTTTTTGGCTTGGGATTTGATAGTTTTCTTGGTCTTTTCGAGCTCTTCTTGTTATAAAATTCAAAAGCTCAAAAAACATTTTGTTTTGTCATTTGCTTTTGTTTTACGTTTTTGTTTTCGTTTCGTTGCATCTTTTGAAGCTTTGTTGAGGTTTCTTTCCTTTGGTTTTCGACTTGATTGTGGAAAGGAATTGTCATTGATTTCTTCCTCTTGTTTCAAGCATTTTTGGTGTCTTTATACTAAGAGTTTCTGATTTTGGGAACTAGCTTTCTGGACAACCAAAAAGAGATAAAACTGAAGGATCTTGGGGAAATTTCTCTCTGCTTTAGTATATTTTGCATCTTAAAGTTTGCATGCTCTTAGTGATTTGCATCAGCTGCACTTAAGCATTTAGTCATTTTCATAGTTTTTGTGAGTGTGAAGTTTGTTATCTGAAAAGAAAAATAAATTTTTTTTAGTCTCGTAGAACCTGTGTAGAATTTGCTTTTCATCGAAAGACAATTACTGCATTTGCGTGTAGTTTGGTTTTTATTAATTTCTTTTCTGCGTCAAAACACCACAAGTTTCATTTCCGTATCCCTTTGACTTAACATAACAGCCAATTAAAATAAGCGCTATAATTTAAAAGCAACTAGCAAGTTTTTATTAAGTGTCATACACCAACTAGCTAGGTTGTAGGGCCTTGGATTAGGTGAGTGGAGAGTTAACTCTCCAAGGCCGCTCAAACAAAACATAGAAGTTGATTAATTGAGTGAAATCCAACTCCGTTAGGTGGACCGGGAAAGCTCTCCTCCAGAGAGTCAAGCGCGAGGGGAAGTGAAGGCTGAGAAGAGAGACACCCCCTCTCTGATTTGCTGGATCTAACCTCAAGACCGTTCCGCCCGACTTCTGACACGGATTGGTGCCCATAGTTGCCACTCCTAGGTTTCACATAGGTGACTGTGGGGGGAATACCCGTGGTACCTGAGGTAGACATCGTATCACTTTCAGCAGTACTTATGGGGGGTGCCCTTGCGAAGCTTGGGTACTTGTGTCGGTAAAGGCTGTCGTTAGGAGGTCGGCGTAACTATTTTTGTTACCTTCGCTAGTAGGCCTAGGCCGTAATTATCCCAGACTACTTTCGGGAGGTCCTATTCTTTGCTTTCTTGTATTTTGGTGTCCGGTCCTAATCACCCGGAGCGGAAATACCTGAAGGTTGTTTTCTTGATTGTATCTCAGGGATTATTTTTTGTAGTGAGTGCTCTTTTCTCCTAACTTGCTTAGCTTTATATTTTTTTTGAGTCTAATTAAAATTTTTTAAAGTGGCTGATCAAGCACCTCGTCGATCGAGGAGAATCCGAGGGTTATCTCCCAAGAGTCTAGAGCCTTCTTCAAGAAGGCGTAGGAGTAATTTAGCAGGTGAGTATCACCCTGTGGCATCTGACGCAATGGAGAGAGATCCTCCACAAGGGTCTGAAGGTTTCGTAGTTGATTCTGGTGTTGGTTCCGAGAGGAGCGCTCCGCTCACCTCGCAATTATTATTTCCACAGGAAGAAGAAGTTCAAGTAGAGGAAGTATCTCAACCTCTGAGTCACTTCCATCTCCTCTTCCTCCTGATTATCCGTTCGTTGTTGAATACATCAGACCTGAGTCAGAGAGACCTGAAGATCCTCCATATTATACATACCTTTCGATGGCCACGACTGGGAACGCGGCTTCAGTTGTGAGTGCTGCAGGCATTCAGACTCCTGCTTCTGTTGAAGGAGGGGGCACTATTGCTATATCTTCGATTGCTTCTAGTACTACTGTGTTTGCCTCTGGTTTCACCCAAGCACATGCTTCTCATTCTGGTCCCTTTTGTTTTGGAATGCCCACTAGTGGGATTCCTTCATTTTCCTTTTCCGCTGCTGCAGCTGGATCTACACCCATGTCTTCCATGGCTAGTGGATCAGCTTCTTTTCAAGGGTTCCCCTTCGGAACTGGACATATTCCTAGTTTGAATCCTTCTTTAGGGTCCTTTCCGTTTACTTCTCAGACTCAGAGTTTCAACCCTTGGTCTGGAGGTCAGAGTTCGACTACTTTTATAGGTTATAACCCTGTATGCACTACAGCGGGGGCAGGGAATCAGTTTTACGTTGGTCACCAAGGAGGGGGCATTTGTTATAGCATCATTTTTCACCCTCAGGTGATTCATGATTGTCTTTATGGATTTGGGCACCCATTCCCACAGACTTGAACAAATTCATTAAAAAATAGTGTTAAAATTCCCATACGCGGGTATGCCCAGACTTTTCCGCGTGTATACGTGAGTCCACATGTACTTTTCCGCGTATGCCATTAAAACCATGAAAAATATATATATAAATTCCCTATTTTCGGGCTGGGTTGATGGTTACTCCAGTAGTTCAACCACCCCAGCACGTGGCCAACTGTTTCCAACTGATTGAAACTACTTTGAGGGAGTATAAAAGCCCCTCATGTGTATGGCCTAAGGGAGAGAGAAATTTTATAGATATTATACTCTGTTGGAATCCCTAATTCAAGTCTGATTTCCTGTGCCTCCTGCACTTTCCCAGATTTATACAAGAAACCCTTGTTTCCTGGAGATGTTCATCCATTTATATGCCATCTCGAGTGCACAAGTCTTGAAAGTATCTTAGCAAGGCAAGGGCGGGACGGATTTGGATGACGGTCTGCTCGAAGATCGTGGAAGGATTTAGGTGATCTCTCCACTCTTTATTTCTGTACATGATGTTCGCAATAATGAAGAACCATCTTGTTCCTGAACTTATGTGTTAGTATCTATTTGTATATGTGAAAATATTGATTATTAAGCAGTTATTATCGTTTATATCATATTTCACATGGATTACACTAACGTTTAGGAGAAATATATGTTGTACAACTAGGTTTCCGTGCATGTTCTTTCTTGTTTTCTAGGTTGGAGAGGAAGAAGGGTTGCTGGGGGTTTGGACCCCGCGGGATCTACATCGAACATAGGACTACGGGTGAGTTCTGCTATCATTGTTATCTAGTTTTTTGCATTCAAGAGTGGTTTTGTGTGAGTCCTTCTGAATAGCATGCCCTAATCTGTGGAGGTTTTGACCCAACAAACATCTAGGGTGATTTTCCCCGAAACACAGGGGGATGGGTGAGGGTAATGGACCGGGTGAGGGGGAAGAGCGTTGTGAGGGGATGGGTGAGGGCCGAGGGCCGAGGGAATACCGAGGGCCAAGGGGAGGGAGGTGAGGGAATGCTGCAAAAATTTAAGTTTTTTAAAAAAATTTGTAAACTGTGCTCAGAATTTGAGCAGGAATTGCACACCAGTAGAAATTGCACAGTGTTGTGCAGAAACAAAATTAGGCAGAATGTGCAAAGAAATAATTTCCCACTTTCAACACCAAGAATGCTAGGAGCAGTGAGAAAACCTATAGAGTTTAAAATGCACAAAGCTACTCTTCACAAAAATAATTTCTGAACATAGCAAAAATGCACAGTGTTTTTGGTGAACACAACAAAATAATTCCTGAATGCTGCAAAAATAATTTCTGAATGCTGCAAAAATGCACAGGATTTTTGTTGAATGCAACAAACTAATTTGTGAATGCTGCAAAAATAATTTCTGAATGCTGCAAAATGATTTTTGAATGCTGCAAAAATGCACAGGATTTTTGAGGTTTACACAAGCCACAAAAAACAAGTGGCTCACACAAGATGAGCTGGTTATGAACGTATCATCTCTGATACCATGTTAAACACACACATGGTATAGGAGAAACATAAACACACACATAGAAAGATAAGCATTCGTCGTTCATATTATTCACCATATATGTAAATTTATAATACAATGGTGTGACTCTTGGATTCGTCTTCCAAGGTCACTTGGACTCCTTTGTGACTCTTCGCCTTCCACACCTACCCATAGAGGATTAGGTGTTAAACAGTACATAACCATGTATGAGGTCATCATTACCCTTTTGGGATGTGTGTGTCATGATTTAAGCATGAGCTGTATTTTAAAGCACAAAACCTTATCCTAAGCTACTATTTTTCACTCAACATTCATTATTGCATGTGAAACATCTCAATGTCACTTTTTGAGAGCTGCTTCATCACATCAAATAGCTTGTTGTCCAATTTGGCTTTACAAGTGTCAACTTTTTAAGAGGGCAGCTTGGTTATAAAAAGATATGGTCACGTACAATAAATCACACAAAGGAGGCCTTGTGGATAAGATATAAACTCATGGACCTTAAGCTATTTGTGGAGGACCCTAGCTTTGCTGATGCATACATCAGTTCAAGTTGTTTGAATTTTTGTTGAAGCTAACAAGGAAATTGTTGTGTTTTTGAACTGTTTGAGCAGTAAGTTTAAAGAGAATATTATGGATGAAAAAAGATGAATTTGGAAATATTGAGAGATTTTATTTTCAACTACAATACAAGTAAAAATAACCTCTCTCAGTTTTGTCACTGGTGCTATCAGTTGGAATATACAAGGATTTCTTTGAGCCCTTTGTTCAAAAAACAGAGTTTTCATGTTTTATACATGTTTTTAAAATGCTGGTTTTGGACAGCTGGAGACGGTTTTCAAAAAAATAAGAGATTTTTTTCTTCATAACATTCTTATTGACAAAACCCTCCTCCATTTTTGCAAAATACATCATCGATTCAGAGATATAATCAATGTTTTAAGACCTATTTTCAGAAAAAACAGGAAAAATCTGCAAAGTGGTTTTAAATATGAAAGGTGAGATGGATTGTGTTCCTCATTAGTTTGATGAGGTCCATAACATGAAAAAGGGTTCATGGCATGTTGATGACCAAGTCAAAGACCTCCAAGAGTAGTTATAATTGATCCATTAGGAGTTGGAGAAGAAAGGCCTAAAAATGACAGTAGTTGAGGAGCCAATAGCTCAAGTCATCATCAATGAGGAAGAAACACCTCAAGACTCATAGTTTGAGATGGTTTATGTTTTGAAAGGTCAATGGAATTTTGGAAACAAAAAATTTTACAGCTGGAAGGCATATTTTTGAAGTTAGGCAAAAATCTGGAATTAATACAGTTTTCAGCAGTTTCGTAGTGTTTCCTAGGCTTGAAGCTAGGAAAACGCTATGAAAACACCTATAGCTTTATTTTTGCTTGAAAAAACACTTTTGGTAACTTTTAAGGGCATTAAATGATATGGAGTATGCGTCAAGGCATAATGAACATAATGCAGAAGGAAAGAATCAGAAAAGTTGATGGAAAAAGGCATATTCTGTATGCTACGAAACTGTCATACTTTCGTAGCGTGTTGTTTTGAAGGTTAATGAGCAGGTTTTTGGGCAGTTTTGGATAGGTGGGTAATTTCAAAGGTTCAAAGGACTATGTCAGCAGTCATCCAAGATTTGAAGACTATGAGATGAAGACAACTCAGCAGCCAAACCATTTGTTGAAGATAAGGACCAGTTTTCCTTAAAAATAGGATTTGTTTCCAAATTTGGAGGAGGCTAATTAAGATGTCATGTAGTGATGAGTTCTATCACAGCCTATTCAAACATGTGAAGGATTAGTTGTCAAATATGTAACTATTTTTAGAGATAAGGTAGTTGATGTAATAACTAGTCGTTTGAGTCCTATTAAGGAAAGGACTATTTAATAGAATATTTGTCATTTTCTCATTAAAGTAGATGTTTTCTTGTTATGGAAGGTGTCATTAGGAAAATTTCGATGAATCTAGCAAGGAGGCAAATCATATCTCATGTAACAAGTCTACTAAAGGGAAGATATTCGAATTTGTAAAGGGTTGGAGATTTTTTGGCAATACTGTAGCTTTATGTAATTTGATTTTTTTCAGTAATACTGAGGACTTTTACTTGACCAACCTAAGATTCTCATAGATTTTTTAGTGCTAACTTGATCTATACTTTCTGTGTGTACCATTTGTAGTGGTTTTCATCTTTAATACTCAAAATTCATAGGTGTATGCTCTGACTTCCTTTATTGATGAATTGACTGTGTTATTTATGTTTCATGTGTGATTTACCTCTGCTAAAATCTCTTATCTGCCTCAGCTTCCATGTCAATTGAACCTACCACTGAACTATTGAACGTGTTGACTCCATAAGTCCAATGATTGCAGACTTATACTCTTTTCAACTTACGCACATCACAAGAAAGTTATTTTCCAAGTAGAGTTAGCCATCTAGTTTCATCATAATCAAATATCATTAACCCTTTTTGAGAGAGCCCTCTCAGACTGAAGAGGCTAAGCTTCAATCACAAGTTGGTTTGAAACAGTTACATGAAGTTGTCTGATTAGCAACAAATCAAGTACAATTTTGTGATAACATTTTGGTGCGTTTGTCGAGTGCTTGACGATTATACTTTCCAAAAATTTTGAAGCTGAAATATTGAAGGTAGTAGGAGATCAGAATCTGTTCGGGGCTACAACTACCTTGTCAACTCCATTGTTGAAGAATAAAAAAATTCATAGATTCATGGTGATTCCACTAGACTTATGAAGAATTCAGATGCTACCATTCTTGTTTCAAGGTATGCATGTGTAGATTTTTCAGGAATTTATGGTTGCCCAAATCTTTTTCCCAAGGATGCATATTTTTTAAGGAATGGTCCAAATTTTAATGGAGAATATTTGAGTTTGATTTTGAAGCATATATCATTTTTATGTGACTTTACTGAGCTTCTTAGAGTCAAACATGAAGATGTTTGCATCATATTGTTCTATGATTAATTTCAAGTGAAATGTAAATAGTGGATTGAAATATTTCCTTCAGATCTATAAATTCATTTGCAGATTTTTGGCTTATGTTTTTAGAAGAATGGATAGACAGAACAGAGTTGGTGGCAGACTCTCCTTCAATTCAAGGTTTTAAACAATGGAATGATGATCATACTAATGAGGAAGTAGATGAAAATTTTTGTTTGTCCTTGTCTCTTATCTAAAATCATTTGAGTGCAAGCCAGAAGATGAGATTCAATTTTTGGATGAAGTTGCTAACATTGAGAAAGACATTGAAGTTTTAGAAGGTCAAATTCAATCTTATAGGCTTCATGATCAAGATCAGTCTTTTCAAAAGTTTTTCTTTCTAGAATACAAAGAGAGGGTGTTGCTACCTTTCTCTTTTGAGATGGAGGAAGAATACCTTGTTCTTGAAAATAAATTTGATATCACACAACTGAAATCTTGTGTTGCTGAGAAAATCATATATGAGTTGTCCAAAACTGCAGAATGTCTTGAGAATCATCAAACAGATTATGTCTTCTATGGTCCTACAGCTAATTACATGGAAGATTTCTACAGTCCAAATTTCTGGTTATGTTTTCATTATGAAGATCAGATACATCTTATGTTGCCTTAGTAATTTCAGTGTCCTGTTTACTTTTGGTTCAAGCATAGTCAAGAGGTTTAAGTGTCAGATCAGATCAATGACTGGCTTCATTGGAAGTTTCATGTTGTTAGAATCAAACATGAAGATTGCAATTGTTAGGGTAGGTACGAGTGTGTGTGAATAAGCTCAAGTAGACTGAGCATATTTTTAGTAGGTACAAATTTGGTTTTTCAACAGTAATCATCAAGCTTGAGCCTAAGGTGAAGGCCATTAGAGTTTGAAGGAAGCTTGGAAAATTTCAGAGTTTTTATTTCTAAGAAGATGGATGGCACTAGAACTACAGGTTATTTGGTGTACCACAGGGGCACACCATCCCACGTGGAGCCACTGTTATCACTCATAATTTTTGAAACATCATTTGACAAAGTCTTAGAGGTTCATGTGTCAAAGGTAGGGTCATAGAATTCTTTTTTCATGACTTGGTCAAGGAAAATTTTTAATTTTTCTTATTTAGCCTATCCTAAGGTCTAAACCCACCCCCATTCAAATATTTCCATGTCACATCAGTCATTATTTTCTGAAATTTTTCATTTCCCAAGTTTATAACACCAAAAAATTCTTTTTAGCCAAGAACCACACTTTCGTAGCGAAATACACAGAGAAAATACACTTTTCGCTATGAAACTGCTAATACTTTCGTAGCGAAAATGCCCAGAATTACACTAAGCACGCTACGAAAGTAAGGATTCATGTATGACTTGTCAAAACAGCTACTAGGTGTCAGTTCATGATTAGAGGAGATAGGGTGGAGGTTATTCAAGTCTTATATGGTTAATTCAAAGGTACTGTTGACGGGAAAATTTGTCCGGCCAACAGTAGGGGATCTCCCCGGTAGAAAGTCCCAATTAGACCTTAAACCGTTTGGAGTAGGGATCCCGTCCGGGGTGTGGGTCCGGCTACCGCTTAAGACGCCTTCCTTTCGGTCTCAAAAGAACCTGATTGAAACTGTGGACACACACTCATTCACATGATACAGAATACATGACTGATGCACTAAACACGAATAAAACACTAGTGTAGTGAGGTAATAAATGAAGCATGTACGCCTAAGGAGATTTTGTTAGCAACACGTCTTTGGGGTACTGCTTGTAAGGTAGTTTGACCACAACAGAAATAGTTCTTTATGGCGAGATGTCCCTTTACTTTCTGAAAGATAAAATGAAATGCTAACAAAATAGTTCATTAACATTCATTAATAAAGCAAATGGTAAACTGAACATCATCAATACAAACACAGATATCCATGATGCATAAATGATGCTATAAAGAGGGCAGCTTCATTAATCAAAAGATGTTCTGAAACTGTATGAGGAAATACACTTAGTGTTCACGCAGTAAAACCCATCATCCAAACAAAGGGGTTGTAACAAGTATCTGTATTCACATGTACAAGAGTATAATCTTTTAACACAATGCAATGTAGCTCTTGAGTCTCCAAAAAAGAAAATCCCCATTGTGCACTTTCCCCGTAGGGAGTTTTATAGCACAAAACTTGCCCTTTGGGCTTCCCGACTCTTCGCCTGCCTGCCCGTTGAGTTGCCTCGCGACCTTGAAGAAGTTGCGACCTGCGACCTGTCTGGTATGTGCAACTTGCGACCTGGGTAGACAGTGTGACCTGCGACCTGCCTCTACCTGCTGCTCATGACTTGCTGCTACAAGGCTGCGGAGATGGACGTGCAATGTTGAGGTCAGGGACGTCAATCTGCTGCTCCTTGAGAAAATCTTGCCATGTCTGGTACTCTGCCGCTATGGGGGAAACCAGAGGAACCTCCTCCTTCAACCGATGCATGCATTCCAAAGCATTTGGCACTAAGGTTTCCCTTTTCTGTGAGATCTGGTTTGAAAGAGAGGCAAGTTTGGTATAAATCCAAACTGGAGTGGCAATAAACTAACTCAGATGTTCTTGAGATGCTGCGGGCTCGGGAGCAGTGGCGGCTTGCTTGATAGGCTGCAGAAATGACTGGATGTCCTGATCCACTTTCTCCCAGGATTTCTCTTCGTCCAATGCCCCAAGCGACGGGATGTGGTGCAAAGTGTGCATCGAATCGATACCGCTGATCAGGTGGTTGTATGAAGACATTACTTTGTCCAGGTCCTTAGATAGTTTGTCCTTAGATTGTATTTCCATACGGAGCTGAACCTTAGCATCCTGTGTATGAATCCAATCCCTCTTGGGCAAATTTTCAGGTGCCTGAGGGTATTGTACTGTCCAGCCCATCATCCTGTCTAAGGCCTGTGAGGCCTCCCTGAGCTGCTCGTGCTTTTGCTTGGTTTCTGTTCGTGCTCTTACCAGTGGGGCGACTGTCTGTTTGATGGTGAACATTTCTCCATACACCTTCCTCATGGTTACTTCTAACACTTCACACTCTTTGAAAATGGCCAGTGGGACTTCATTTACCGGTGGAGTCTGGTTTCGGAGTTGTTGAACTTCTGCTCTCAACTCTGATTTCTCCTGTTCTGCTCTTTTCTTGCGTTGCTCAGCTGCTTGCAGTCTATTTTGCAGAGAGACTATTTCTCTACTCATTCTGGTTAAGTTCTCTTCCGTGGCTACGGCGAAAGCAGTACCTGCCGATGCTATCATTACAGGATTAGTCCTAGTATCAAGGACTATGTCTTTGCCTGTTGCAACTGTGGATGTGGCAGAGGGACTTTGCGCCAGAGATCTTCTTTTCTCTTGCCGGATTTTGAAAGAGAATTGATCGAATGTGAGTCTGGTGAGGTCAAATACATCCTCTTCCTACCCCTGGGGGGATCTAACATCAGAGAGCTTGGTACTGCCTAGAGGTATCTCGAGGGGAGTTACCTCGATGTATTCTAGCATGTCATCCTCCTTTTCTTCTCTGTTCTTTTCTTCTTCTTCCTTTCGCTGGCGTTCAGTTTCTGTTGCTACTTCTATTTCGGCCTTCCTCTTCCGCTCAGCTATAGCAGCCTGTTCAGCCTTCTTTTGGTGCTCAGCTTCTACTTTGTCCAGCTCTGCCTTAAGTGCCCATTCTGCTGTGGCCTGTGCCTCCTTTTCCTCTTTTTCTTTCCTGGCCTCCTTGGCCTGCTTCTTCTTCTACGTTGTCATCGCACTCTTCTGGCGTTCTTCCTAATCCTCCTTTATCTTCCTTTCCCTTTCTTGCTAGGCTTTTGCTTCTGCTTCTTTCTGTTGGATAGATGTAGTGAGCCCTGTGCTGGTCCGAAACTTCTTGGGTAAAGAGGAAGAGGCACCTCCCAACTGATGTCTTCTGTCTTCCAGGCTCTGATCATCTAGATCTTCTTGGCCCAAGTCTACTCCCGGAGCAAACTGTCTCTCAGCGTTATACCAGTTCCTTCTTTCATCTTCTGCCGGGCGTTCAATATGCTGATAATTCCACTTGAATTTCGCTTTCAGGCAGTGTTCAGGAACTATTCTCTCCAGGTCATATGTTCGGTGTTCTAGCACCCCAAGCTGATAGCTTCTCATCGCTTCTCCCTCCGCTGCTACTTCCTTGAAGTCTTTAACTGTGCACGCGCCAATGGTGAGGGGTAGCGTGGGCCATGGCTTCTTTTTGCCTTTAGACAAGACGCTGGAGAAGCCTTGAGACATTTGGAAACATACCTCCTGAATGAGAATTTTGTCCGTAACAAAGCGAGGCATAGCATGTGGTGCCCTGTAAGATCCAAAGACTCGGATAAAGGTACATCCGGCGAAAGGGAACCAATGTGCCACTTTGACTAGAGTCTCTTTGGCCCGCCAAGACATGCAGGGGGCGTCTTGTTCAAATAGTCTTCTGTATAGAGAGGGGATAAATACTTGGGAGATCTGCTCTATATCCTGTTTTTACTTGGACTCCCAAAACACTCTAATTTGCAAATGAATTGCACGACTCTGCTCGAAATTCCAGTTGTGTGCCCATCCCTCAAAGTGTAATCTTGCGCAGACAGCATCCAGTAGGTAAGAGGCCATGTAAAATTCGGAAGGCATTCCCTCTTCTGGGGCCAATGCCACGGACAAGTTTGTCTACATCGAAGCCATCAATATGCTGGCCCAGTTGAAACGAGTGCCATGTGTCATCACATGCTCCATGATAGTAGCCCAACTACCGCTGAAAGTGTAGCAATCAGGGCGCCCGTAAAGTCTACACAGCATGGTGGCAACTAATTTATAGACCTTTCTCAGGCTAGCCACCGGATATTCTTGGTCTTTCTTGACTTTAAATTTCTCGAGCTCCTCCCACCATTGTCTAATAGTATCCACTACAGGAACTGCGTGAGCAATAGCCCATTCTGGTGAGAATTACTCTTCTGGGCGAGGCAACGAGTAATAAAGGTGGGCATCCGAGCCTAAGAGCGTAGCGAAAGCCCTGCCTTCGCTGTCTCGGATCACAAACTTCTTGGGATCCGTCTTTTGTATGATCCAGTCTATAACCTCTGTGCATGGAAATATAGCTGGATGCGCCCCTGCCAGATGTATTTTGGACCTTTTGACTGCCAAGTATATTTCCCGGTCTGGGAGATCTTCTGGTAATTCCTCTTCCGGTGTGGCGAACTCATGATACACTTGGTACCATCGCATGCTGTCTTCTTTTGCAAATGTACATAGTGTATCCCTGTATATTGGGGGTGGGGATACCACGTTCAGCTCATCAACTTCTTCCACCACTTGCTTGTCCTTCTTCCGGGACAGCGGGGGTGCCATGTCACTAGAATCTGATAGAACAGGTATGCACTCTATGTCTTCTTGAAGTTCACCTGTTAAATTCATAAAGGAATCCCAAGATAAGAACGGCATGATGATATAAAACCAGTTACAGTTTAGTGATGAAATTTAGCTGAGACACATGTAAAATTGGGTTACTGGTTACTGGGTCGCAGGGTCGCGGATTGCAAGAAGAGACCTAGGTGCGACCTTGCGACCTCGCGACCAGGTCGCTGGGTCGCTGGGTCGCAATTCTCCGGAAAATTGGAAAATGCGACCTTGCGACCTTGCGACTAGGTCGCTGGGTCGCTGGGTCGTAGATGCCAGAAATCTGAAGAAAATGCGACTTTGCGACCTCGCGACTAGGTCGCTGGGTCGTAGGTCGCGATAAGGCTTGCCGGGGGGTTTTGCATGCGCGCGGCCATAAGGTTTCTTTTCTCCCTCCTCCTTAGAATTTATAAGCTAGTTAGGTCCAGGCAGAGCTGAGGAATGGCTTTAGGAGCAAGGGACAAGGCTATGAGAGTTTGAACCAGAAGTGTGGTGAGGTTGGACATTTGTGGAGAAAGCAGGGTCACCAAACACTCCTAAACAGAAACAAAAAATGTAAAAACTCAGACAAGGGGAAATTTAAAGGCCTAAGGGGACATGGGTTTGGTAAGAAATGCTCATAATGGAAAAAGCAGGAGGAAATGGCAACTTACCCGGGAAAATTGCGCCATTCGAGCTGTCAGAGGCATTTTCTTTCAAATCGCTGAATGTGTAAAATGCGACCTAGCGACCTCCTTTATATAAAAGGTCGCACGTGTGGGCATTTAATGCGGGGTTGCTGGGTCGCACATCTATCTATTCCAAAGTTTTGCGACCTAGCGACCTTGCGACCTAGCGACCTTGCGACCTGGCGACCTAGGGGTCGCTGGGTCGCACTTTTCATGAAAATTGGAGATTTGCGACCTAGCGACCTTGCGACCTGGCGACCTGGGGTCGCGGGGTCGCAGTTTTCATCATCAGTTTACTTTGCGACTTGGCGACCTTGCGACCTGGCGACCCTTAGGTCGCGGGTTTGCAAGGTCGCATAGTCATAGTTTTCTAAAATAAGCTTATTGCGACCTGGCGACTTGGCCTTATGGATTCTTCACTTGGTTTCTCTTTAGTTTCAAAGGGGCTCCAAAAATTTGAAATGGGGGTCTTTTTTGGAGGGTGTTGTAGGGGCTACAATAGGTACATAACCATGTATGAGGTCACCATTACCCTTTTGGCATGTGTGTGTCATGATTTAAGCTTGAGCTATATTTTAAAACAAAAAAACCTTATCCTAAGTTGTTATTTGTCACTCAACATTCATTCTTGCATGTCAAACATCTCAATGTCACTTTTTGAGAGCTTCTTCATCACATCAAGCAGCTTGTTGTCCAATTTGGCTTTACAAGTGTCACCTTTTTAAGAGGGTATCTTGGTTATAAAAAGAGATGGGCATGTACAAGAAAGCACACAAAGGAGGCTCTGTGGATAATACAGAATCTCATGGACCTTAAGCTATTCGTGGAGGACCCTAGATTTTTTGAAGCATACATTAGTTCAAGTTGTTTGAATTTCTACTGGAGCTAACAAGGAAATTGTTGTGTTTTTTAACTGTTTGAGCAATAAGTTTAAAGAGAAGATTATGGATGAACAGTGATGAATTTGGAAATACTGAGAGAGGTTATTTTCAATTATAATACAAGGAAAAATAACCTCTATCACATTTCTCATAGGTGCTATCAATTGGGATATACAAGGATTACTTTGAGCCTTATTTTCAAAAAACAGAGTTTTCATGTTTTACACATGTTTTTCAAATGCAGGTTCTGGACAGCTAGAGATGGTTTTCAAAAAAATAAGAGATTTTTCCTTCATAACATTTTTATTGAAAAAAACATCATCCATTTTTGTAAAATACATCATGTATTCAGAGATATAAGCTCTATTCTAAGACCTATTTTTCAGAAAAAACAGGAAGAATCTACAAAGTGGTTTTAAATATGAAAGGTGAGATGGATTTTGTTCCTCATTAGTTTTATGAGGTCCATAATATGCAAAGGGGTTCATGTCATGTTTAATACCAAATAAAATACCTCCAAGGGTAGTTAGAATTGATCCATGAGGAGCTGGAGAAGAAAGGCCTAAAAATGATAGTAGTTGAGGAGCCAATAGCTCAACTCATCATCAATGAGGAAGAAACACCTAAAGACTCATAGTTTTAGATGGTTTATGTTTTGAAATCTCAATGGCATGTTGGAAATAATTTTTTTTACAGTTGGAAGGCATATTCTTGAAGTTAGGAAAAAATCTGGAATTAATACAATTTTCAGCAGTTTCGTAGCATTTTCTAGGCTTGAAGCCAGGAAAACGCTACCAAACCACCTGTAGCTTTATTTTTGCTTAAAAACCCACTTTTGGTAACTTTTAAGGGTATTAAATGATATGGAGGATGTGTAAAGGCATAATGAACATAATGGAGAAGGAAATAATCAGAAAATTTGATGGAAAAAGGCATTTTCTATATGCTACGAAAGTACGCTACGAAACTGTCATACTTTTGTAGCGTGCTGTTTTGAAGGTTAATGAGCAGGTTTTTGAGAATTTTTGGATAGGTGGATACTTTAAAAGGGTAAAAGGACTATGTCAACAATCATCCAAGATTTTAAGGCTATGAGATGAAGACAACTCATCATCCAAACCATTTGTTGAAGATAAGGACCATTTTTCATTAAAAATAGGGTTTGTTTCCAGATTTGGAGGAGGCTAATTAAGATTTCATGTAGTGATGAGTTCTATCACAGCCTATTCTAACATGTGAAGGATTGGTTTTCTAATATGTAACTGCCTTTAGAGATAAGGTAGTTGATGTAATAACTAGTTGTTTGAGTCCTATTAGGAAAAGGACTGTTTAATAGAATAGATGTCATTTTCTCATTAAAGTAGATGTTTTCTTGTTATGCAAGGTGTTATTAGGAAAATTTCGATGAATCTAGCTAGGAGGTAGATCATATCTCATGTAACAAGTCTATTAAAGGGTCGATATTCGAATTTGTAAAGGGTTGGAGATTTTTTGGTAATACTGCAGCTTTATGTAATTTGATGTTTTTAGTAATACAAAGGACTTTTACCTGACCAACCTGAGATTCTCATGGAGATTTTAGTTCTTACTTGATATATAATTTCTATGTGTACCATTTTCGGTTGTTTTCATCTTTAATACTCATAATTCATAGGTGTATGCTCTGACTTCCTTTATTAATGAATTGACTGGGTTATTTTATGTTTCATGTGTGATTTACCTCTGCTAAAAACTCTTACCTGCCTCAGCTTCCATGTCAAGTGAACCTACCACTGAACTACTGAACTTTTTGACTTCATAAGCCCAATTATTGCAGACTTATATTCTTTTCAACCTACACACATCATAAGCAAGTTATTTCCCAAGTAGAGTTAGCCATCTAGTTTCATCATAATCAAATATCATTAACCCTTTTTGAGAGAGCCCTCTCAAACTAAAGAGGCTAAGCTTCAGTCACAAGTTGGTTTGAAATAGTTACATGAAGTTGTTTGATTAGCAGCCAATCAAGTACAATTTTGTGATAACAGTTGGTATAATTCAACCTAGTAAAATTTCTTTCTCTATTCCAGTAGTATTGGTGCACAAGAAGGATGGATCATGCTGCATGTGTCCAAATTATAGGGAGCTAAATAAGCTCAATATTAAAGATAAATTTCCCATTCCAGTGATTGATGAATTATTGGATGAATTACATGGAGCAATCTATTTTACCAAGTTGGATATTCGTTAAGGATATCATAAAATTAGAATGAAGACTGACGATATTCCGAAAACAACATTTCGAACTCATGAGGGTCATTATGAATTTTTGGTCATGCCTTTTGGGCTTACCAATGCACCTTCTACATTTCAAGGATTGATGAATTCCATTTTCAAACCCTTCCTAAGAAAATTTATGTTAGCATTTGTTGATGATATACTAATGTACAATAGGTCTTGGAAGGATCATTTTCAACATGTTGACAAGGTGCTCAAACTATTGGAGGATAAACAATTATACGCAAAAACCTCCAAATGTTTCTTTGGAGTACAAGAGGTGGAATATCTGGGTCATATTGTATCTCACGAGGGTGTTAAGGTATACCCTAACAAAATTAAATCCATTAAGGAATGGAAAGTCCCCACAACCGTAAAGTAGTTGCGATGATTTCTCGTGTTAACAAGGTATTATCGCAAGTTTTTTAAGAATTATGGGAGAATATCAGCACCTCTAACAACATTATTGAAGAAAGATGTATTTTCATGGACTCATGAAGCAACTAAGGCCTTTTAACATCTTAAAGAGACAATGTGCCTAGCACCGGTATTAGCTACACCAGACTTCCCAAAAACCTTTATTGTTGAATGTGATGCCTCAAGAAATGGAATTGGTGTTTTTTTAGTGCAAGAAGGAAGATCCATTGCTTTTGAATTTCGTCGAATCAAAGGAAAGTATTTACGTAAATCCATTTATGAGAAGGAAATGTTGGCAATACTACATACACTAAAGAAATGGTGACCTTACCTAATGGGAAGACACTTTAAGGTAAAAACTGATCATGATTGTCTTAAACACTTTTTGGAACAACGACTATCTTCAGAAGAGCAGCAAGATGCACTCTCAAGAAAGGATGAAGAGGTGAAGCATTTCTTTGTTCCATTTCTATTATCCAACAAGATTGGATAACCGAAGCATGGGATGAATGGAAGAAGGACGAAGAAGTGTGGACACTCATTCAAAAGTTGCAACAAGATCCTAGTACATATGATACATTTAATTGGAAAAAAAATTCCTTATGGTACAAAGATTGCTTATATCTTTGTAATAATTCCCAACTAAAACAAAATATTCTTTTGGAATTTCACACTTATCCTTTAGGAGGACACTCAGGATTTTTAAAACTTACCACAGGGTGAAGAAATTATTTTTTGGGGATGGCCTTAAATATGATATTCAAAAGTTGGTGGCGTAATGTTTGGTTTGCCAGGAAAATAAATTTGAGACAATTAAGACCCCGAGTCTTCTACACCCTTTATCCATTCCAAGTCAACATTGGGAGGAGATTTCAATGGATTTTATCAGAAGTTTACCTAAGTCCAACAGAAAGAGTGTCATCATGGTGGTAGTTGATAGACTTACCAAGTATGCACACTTTTGTGCATTAAATCATTCATTTAAAGCAAGTACAGTTGCTATTGCATTTATGGAAACATTTCAAAAGCTACATGGAAACCCAAATATTATTGTAAGTGACAGAGATCCCATTTTTACAGGAAATTTTTGGAAGGAATTATTCTCTTGTTTGGGTACTCAACTAGCTCATAGCTCATCTTATCATCCTCAATCCGATGGTCAAACTGAGATAGTGAAAAAATGTTTGGAAGGATATCTTCGTTGTTTTGTATTTGATAAACAAACACAATGGGTCATGTGGTTACCTCTAGCTGAATGGTGGTCTAACACGTCCTTCCATACTACAACAAAAATGACCGCATTTATGGCACTTTCTGAATATCATCCACTGTCCATAACATCATATTTAATAGAAAATTCTATGGTTCAAGCAGTGGAAGATCACATCAAGCATCAACAACAAGTTCTCCAATTCTTAAGGATAACCTAAATTTGGCACAAAATCGAATGAAACAACAGGTAGATCAACATCGCACCGAGAGAAGTTTTGATGTAGGAGACTAGGTATTTTTACGGCTACAACCATACAAACAAATGTCCCTCAAGCAAGCTAAGAAGGATAATAAATTTTCTCCAAAATACTATGGTCCTTACAGGGTGTTGAAAAATATTGGTACTATGGCATACAAATTGGAGCTTCCCGCTTCTTCGCGAGTGCATCCAGTTTTCCATGTTTCATGATTAAAGAAGGTTATAGGTGACAAAATTCCAGTTCAAACAATATTTCCATAACTTGATGAGAAAGGAAAAATTATATTAGAACCTGAAGCAGACACGGAAACAAGAACTTGAAAGCTACGAAATCGATCAATTTTAGAGTATCTCATCAAGTGGAAGAACTTACCCACTGAAGATTCTACATGGGAGGATGAGAATTTTATACAGAAGCATCCATAGCTACTCAAGCGTTGAGGACAACACTTTTTTGAAGGAGAGGGGCATGTTAGGTCCCTATATTACTAGTGTAGTCCCTTATTGTTGTTTGTGTAGCCCCCTTATTGTTATATTTGTACCCCTATAACCCCCATATTGTTATTGTTGTGCCCTTACATTATTATTGTTAGGTCGGCTAGGATTATATTGTGACCCCATGGACTCCTATATACATAAGGAGGTTTTTTCCTTTGTATAATCGAAGAATTGTTCATTTATGTAATGTAATGGAGGTTTCCCCCTCGAAGTGGCTTATTTCTAAGGCGTTGATCTCTCTTTTATTCTATTTTTCGAGTTGGTTTCATAACCAAAAGCTAATGAAAAGGAGAAAATTGTTGCTATCATTGAACATGACTTAGGTTCATATTCAGGAGATGAAACAAAGATTATAGCCATGGGTTTGAAACGTAATAACATAGCAAGCACTAGTTCTTAAAGTTGTTCCAATTTAGCTCAAGATGAAGATATGAGAATTTAACTTTTTCTAAACATACCAAGATTGACACACTCTTTGATAGTGGGTTTCAAGCTAATTTGATTTCTGAAGACTTAGTTAAGAAGCTAAACCTTGAAACTGTTATACATCCAATAAATTATCATTTAGGGTGGATATGAAAGAATGCAAACTTGTTGTTAACAACGAGGTGCACTCTAAGGTTTTCCATCAATTCAAACTTTTTTGATAAAGTTGAACTTGATGTGGTGCCGCTTAAGATATTAGGTATTGTTTTGGGAAGTCCTTATATTTATGATAGGAAAGCAGTATTTCATCGCCAAGAAAATAAGTATCACTTGTTTAAACATGTAATTGAGTACATATTTAGAGCACATAAGAAGAAGACAAGTTTGTCTCTTATACATGCAAGAGAAATGAAGAGGATAGTGAATGCAAGTTAGAATTTGACTTTGTTAATGATCAAGCATAGAGATGTTTTGAATCAAACCTTTCAAAAATATGCATCCAATGAACAAGTTGATTTAATTAAAGTTTCTTATTCTTGTAATGAGATGTTCCAGGACTCTAACCAATTGCCTTTGAAAGGAGGTAAACAAGGTGCGACAGATTTGCAGCATTCAACATCAGTGTTGAGCAGTGTTGGAAACAAGATGCCAGTGCAAGAGAGTGCAAAGTTCAATGAGAAAGCGACAAAGAAATTTGACAAAGAAGGCATGGGTTCCAAAAGTGCTTGTTTTTGGTTTCCAAAGGGTACATGACAATGGTGAAAATATTTTGTCAAAAGATGGTGCAAGTACAAAGCAAGAGCAGCTAAGAATCGCCATGACAACGGTGTGAAAAGTGAGATAGTTTTTAAGTTTCCTTTAATTGATGACCGAGGTAGGAAAAAAAAAATTCTGCAAGGACATCTTGCTACTCTACAAATTAAAGGAAATTTCAGCATGACGGTGTCAACAATAGCAAGAGAGGGTCGCAAGAGTCAAGGAAAAACATTAGTTTTTGTGAAAAACTTCAATTGATGAAAATGGGAAAATTTCAGTGGATTGAGACTGGAAGGGTGAGGGAAATATACCCTCATCCACATGATCAGTAATCAAATATATTTTGGGGTCCAAAAGGCTTCTAGTGGGGAGGATAGATTAGATGCTCAGTGTTTAAGCTCAAAAATTAAAGTGCTCAGAATTTATTGGAATCTAAACAATAGCAAAGAGCTCATCTCCAGGAATCTGGCGCAATTCGTTTCGTCGAAAACGAAGTCCGAATGAATAATATAGAGCCTATTATTCATTTTCCTAAACAATTAAAAAAATTGCACAACATGATAGAATGGTGACATGGCAGCCCAGTCAACAGAAAAAGGATATTCTAGGAATATTTTGTCATTTTCGCCCAATGACACTGTGACAAGTGTCACTATAGGATTCGTCGATCAAGTTTGGATAATGAATTTTTTTTTATCTATCCTAAGGTCGAATTTGAATTTTTTTATTAAGGTTGGAATAGTCCAACCAGAGGCGTACATGTGGTGCAGCTAGTGGCTGCCACGTGCCCCTCTGGTGGACCAGTTTCGAAGTCAGAATTTCATTCTAACTATGCTCAAGTCCAAAATGTATTTCATATTTACAAAGGTTGCATTTTATCAAAGGTTGGGAGCATTTTAATATATATCAAAGTTTTCATTTTATATCAAAGTCCGAACTCAAAGGTTGGGTGATTTTTTATATTGGAACAAAACTTTACCAAGGGATGGGTGGAGGTCGGGGTTGACCCCGCGACCTCCCCCATGCCAATCGCTCGGCTTACCACCAAGCCACCACCATAGTTCATATATTGTAATGTGTTCGACTTATATTTGAAATCACTCAAATGCACTAGCGGGGAAAAGGAGGGGGCCAGCCCCCTCACCATGTGACTTTACTCCATGACTAGGAGTGGCGGAGTTTCAAAAGTGCACAAATTAACAACTAAGACATGGTTAATTACTCATAATCCCATAGTTTAAAACCTTAAACCTTGTTTATGTAAAACACGCTTATGTGTAGTTAACTCAATCTTATCTGCTCCTTAATCCTTGTTTAACAGTTAATTAAACATGTTTAATACAGTGGCATATTTTGCGAAGTCTACCAGTTTTGGCGAATCTCCAAAATTAGTTGTGTTAACTGGAGTTTTGTCCAGTTTTGAAGGGAATTTTAGGGAAAACTTGACTGAAGCATAACTGGAGCAAATTTCAACCATTTTTGGCTCAGGAAGAATATATCCTAGCACAATTTGATGTTCTGAACACATTGAAGCAGGTTTCAAGAGCAATAGATCAATGTAAACAACACTTTTTGCACATTTGAGCTAATACAATGGCCCAAGCCATGGAAGCTGGACCAAGGAGATGTAACTCAAGAGGGGTGAACTCCTTCATCAAAAAATTGTGTTAATGGATCATTGTGATGGTTTTCTGTAAATTTTATTGTTGTTGTTCAACATCATGTTTTAGTGTTTCTATGATCATGAATTTAACATGAAATCTAGTTATTTACCTGTTTAACACTTACAAACACCTTAAGAAACCTATGCCCATGAAGAAAATGATCAGCAATTTAAATATAAATCTGAAGATGAAATTAGCACAACAAAACCAACATTCAAATTCAGATCAAGAACAGACTCATGGGGTTCACTTTCTGAGAGATTGGTATTGACCGGAGATGAATTCTTATTAATCACTTGATCAACTAGCAGAGGATCAGAGAAAATATTTCGGTAGCCAATAGGAAGAGAAGGCTAAGAAGCATAAATGTTATCCAACATTTTTTAGGCTTCATCCATATAAGGACAAAGGTGAATTGATGATTCCCTTCACATAACCTACAAGTAAATTTGACTTTCCCTTTTTCCCATGGTCGTTATTATCACTAGTTGAAGACTTGTCACCATCATGATCTCCAGAGGCCCATGACAAGGGATGATTCGAGTCGGTAGACCACATTTCTAACACCCTGGGAATGCTAGGACAATCTCTAAGAAGGTGGTCACCCTTACATAACTTGCAAGGGAGTTTGACTTTGTGGTACTGAGTGAAATACTTTTCAACATCAATTGCATTGGTAGCAATGGTTGTTGGGCTTCCCCCTTGCTTATTTGGCTTCTTCTTCTTCGTCCTATTCTTTTTTTTCTTAGCTTCATGGTTACTATAATCCATGCTTTCATCGGGCGAAAAGGAATAACAGGGTGAAGAAACAGGTGAAGAAGGCGAGGGGTAAACTTTAGGATCAACATGAGGTTGACACTATTCAGGTGGAGGGGAACTTGGTTGAGAAGAAACTTGGACATTTGGAACCATCGGGGTCGAAAATAACCAAACTGGAAAACCAATGGAAAATCCCAGAAGGGACAACATTGCAATATATGGAGCACCAATATTTCCAAAAGAATGAGAAGGACCATGATTCCCATCAAAGGGGATTCCTTGCTTGGAAAATGAAAGAATTTTTTTCATTAGTCTCAACCTAAGGTCTGCTACGGAGTTTTGCATGGGTAAAATTTTATTATGTGAGTAGGAAATTTTAGAAATTAAACACGAAATAAATAAAAAATGGTGAATTAGGCATAAAGGATTACCAGGTATCTATGAACGGAAATATACACCTTAGAAAATAAGTTTACCAAGTACTTATTGTACGGCATCCAATCTCCCCGAATGTTGTGTTCGGTGTATCACGTCTACAAGGCAGTCGACTCGGTTACCTATGGCAAGCTTGCAACCTAGTGGTGTCTCCCCATATATACTCAATGGTACATGGGAGTCAAGTTCGTAGTAGCGCTATCTAATGTATAATCGTATGATGAGAGCATCCCATTATACTTTTCGTACATGGGACGGGGTTTCACCTCCGAAATGTAACATAGACTGTTAATGACAGTTGCTATGCTTAATGACGTTTGAACACATCTCTAGCCTAGACATATATATGTTTGTGTTAATTTAAAATTCTCCTTAAAGTTAATTGAATAATTTTTAAGGTTTATCTTGATTAAAGTTTAAATTTCAAGGCTCAAAACGATGTCACCTAAACACCTATAATTCAACTAGCATGAGAAAAGGATCCTTTCAATTCAACGAATGATATCTAGTTTATGGAAAATTTTCAAATAGTTATGCAACAAACAAAAATGCATAAAACGAGGCTTTTCCTAACTAGATCACTTTCATTATCCCAATTCAAGTCAAAACATTCAAAGATGAAAATTATGCAATGTATTCTATGAAAATTTTCTTTTTTGAAAACTATGCAACTATAATTTATGCACAATTTCCTTTTTTTTATGAATGAGAATGCATTCAATGCACTTTGCAATGGAATGATAATCTACTTAATGCACTTTGAAATGAAAGCACTCAATGTGCCTTTTAGTTTTTAAACCACCAAACAATGCAATCAATTTCTAATGATAATCACAAAAATGACTTTTCAAATGCAATGTAATCTAATGCACTTTTTATGAAAACTACATTTTTTAGATTTAAAAAAAAAACTAAATGAACGCAAAAGCTCAATTTCTTTCATGGAATGAAAATGATGCTTAATGGTTAGAAAAACAATAATTTTTCCAAACATACAAGCAGCAAACAGTGACTTAATGGACTCAAAGAATCAAAGATTCAACCAAGATTTCACTTTTACCACTTCAAGTATGGGATGGAATTTTGCACACCACAAAGAAACTAAGACCAAACAAACAAACTTTGATACATAGAGAGCAAGAGGATGACCTTAGAGATTAGGAAAAACTAGGATTTTTAGCAAAAACCCCAAAAATTCTCACATTTAAGGACCAGCGCTACTTTACATAGCAAAAATCATGTTGACAGGGTCTTCATCACTACTTTATACCCCCAAACCCATGCTGCCAGTGTTGCTTTACCTAGAAAAAATAGTGCTGGTCTACAAAATTGTACCAGCACGAGGAGACAGTGGAAGATAGGGTTTTCAGTGAAATTATGCTTATAAATATCTGCGTTGGCAGTGCGACTATGTCTGAAAAAAGAAGCATTGGTCAAGGAATGCTTAGGAAAAGCAATCCAAACCGAAGTAGGAACCTTGACCTGGTACTCTAAAGAAAAAATCAAGCACTATGCATACCTATAGAGACCTCAACAGACTCAGATCTCAATGATCGGTCAAAATGATCAAAATCAACTCGGGAAAGGGAAGAAAAAGATGTTAAAGCTCCCCAGCGGAGTCGCCAATTATGTTGTGAAGATAAATCCCCTCCTCGAACAAAGGTGATATCTCTAGCCCTAGAGTGGGTCTAGCAACTTAAGGGACTATCTAATGCAAGCTTTCTTAGCTAATATCCAAAACAAGATGAGAAATGGAATAATCCTACCTCTTACTAATGCTATGCTCAAATCCTTTGATGATGGCCTCGATCCACAGTCCCTCGGGCTCGCTCCTCGCTACTAGTGGCATACGATTACCTGCAAGATATCAAGAGAAAACATAAAACATAAACTAATACAAAACATACATTGAATATTTGCTATCTAACAGATCAAGGAACATTAGGCTATTTGCATGAATGATTAGACAAATATAGAAAGAAAATACCACATGTTTTATTAATAAATATGAAAGAGAGAGCTTACAACTATGGCCTTGGTGTTGGAGGTCTCCCTTTTGTGATGTCTGAGTCCTTCACTGAAACTCTTAAATCACTCCTTCTCCCTAATAGCTTAGGCATTATCACAATATAGGGATGCAAGGAAAATGATCAGACCAGCCCAATAATGACCAACCAGTAGTGGAAGGATGGGGATCAATTTATAGGAAGGGAGAGGGAGTTAGGAGCCCATGAAATAAGGAGGAAGGCCCGCGTTTCAAGGGATAATCTCCTATTGATAAGATCAAAATATCCAAATGAGAAAGCTTGACCCTATCTCCACCAAATAACATTCAGATCATCTTCCTGAAAACTTCTAGAGGTCGAAGCTTCTCCTCCATTTGAAGAAACACTGCCAGAAAGGAATCAGCGCGGTTTTCTCTGTCAAAAGGGTGCTGACAACGCTAGGCTAGAACAAGCAGCCTGCCTTTAGTACAGGTAGGTAACTAGAGAAAAGAGTTGACCCAGAAATTTAGGGTTTTAGCTAATTTTCTTTAATGATCTTTCAAAGCAGCTTCTTTTATTATTTAGGGGATATCTTTATGTATTTTTCCCAGGTGGATATACTGCACAGGATGTGTCACAGGGAACTTTAGGATCAAGGATGGGAAGTGAGCAGAGTGAAAAATTACTATGTAAAACCTATGATACCTTTAGATTGGTTTTTCTCACCTGCATTTATTCTTTTGTTTCTGCTAACATGTCTGGTCCAATCAATACCTCGTTCACTGGGTCACCCCAATGGATGGGAATATTACAACTCCACCCATACAATGCCTCAAATGGACTCATCCTCAGTGACTCCTAGTAACCATTTTTCTAAGAAAACTCAAACAGTGGAAGATACTCTTCCCACTTTCATTGTTGATGCATCACGTGCATCCTCCAATATCCTATTGACCCTCTATGTATGTCCATTTTTCTCTAGATGATAAGTTGTACTAAAGGCCAGCTCTATACCTAAACCTACAAACAGCTCCTTCTAAAACTTGGAAGTGAACTTTGCATCCTTGTCTGACACAATATTCTTCTGAACACCATGAAATATGACCACATCTTTGGTTAACACCTATACCATGTCACTAGCTAAATATGTAGTCTTCACTGGAATGAAGTGTGCTACCTTGGTCAACCTATCCACCAAAACCATGATGGAATCATGTTTTCTATATGTCCTCAGAAAACCTGTGATGAAATCCATGGAAATGATCTCCCATTTCCACTCTAGAATCAGAATTGGTTGTAATAGTCCACCTGTGTGCCTAGATTCTACCTTTACCTGCTGATAGTACAAACATATAGCCACAAACTCTGTCACATCCTTCTTCAGATTCGGCTAGTAGTAGAACTCATTTACTACTATCAATGTCTTATGGTATCCAGGGTGACCTGAATATGGTTTCACATGAAACTCTCTCAATATAATAGTCTTGAGCTCACTACTCTCTTGCATATATATCATGTCCCTAAATTTGATCAAGCCATCTGCTGAGAGATGATATTCCACATCATGTGCAGATGTACCTATACATGTACCTATAATCTACTGTAACATGTGCCTCAACTCTTTATACTTTCCATCTTGCTGACCTGCCTGTAAAATATGATCCTGCAAGTTTGTCCCATAAGAGCTCATAGTTTCTATATGATTCACATGTATCCGCCTGCTAAGAGAATTTGCAACCCTAATCTCTTTACCCTTTATGTACCTGATCTTGAAGTCAAACTCACTGATCGTGGCCAACCATCTAGCTTGCTTGGAATTCGGATTTGTTTGGTCAAACAAGTATCTCAACACACTGGATCACTCATCAATACAAATCTCTTGCCAAGAAGATAGTTCCTGCACATATTCCATGCGTGAATGATCATTGTTATCTCAAGATCATGTGTCGGATAGTTTTTCTTGTGCTCATTGAGTTTCTATGACTCATACCATACAACCTGTCATTCTTGCATAATAACTCGTTACTCCACCAAGTCCTTTATTGCAAGCATTTATGCATACTACAAACTCTTTTTCTGAATCCACAATCAATAACACTAGATAATTCGTCAACAATTGCTTCAACTATTAAAAACTTGTTGTGCATTCCTCTGTCCATTCAAATTTATTACCTTTTCGCCACAATGATGTAATAGGATATGAAATGGGAGAGAATTTCATGATGAACCTCTGATAATAGCCTGATAACCCCATGAATGATCTTAGCTCGTCAACATTTCTAGTAGTTTCCAGCTCCATGATATCTCTTATCTTCTCGGATCCATTGTTATGCCTTCCTTGGAGACCACATGCCCAAGTAATGTACCTTTGTCTGAAAGAAACTACATTTCCTAAGCTTGGCATACAATTTATGCTCTCTTATTAATACCAACAATAGTGCTAAATTTTTGGCATGTTCTTCCTCATTCTTAGAATATATCAAGATGTCATCAATATATACAATAACAAACTTGTCCATATAAGGATGCAACACACTATTCATAGAGCACATAAAATTAGTTGGAGTATTATTCAAACCAAATGGAACTACAAGAAACTCATAATGCCCATATCTGGTCTGGAAAGATGTCTTGTAAATATCTATAATATCCCCAAATGGGATTACTCAGCAAGGCATGCCTGAAAAACGAATTTTTCAGGAATGGCTGCTACAATATTTGAAACCAAGACCTATATCCCTTAGGTTAATGTATCTAATACCGAAATCCAAGAGGAGGCTCAAAAGAAATCACTCTAGGTGGGTTAAACAGGTCTCCCACACCTAGTTGTCTTGAGAAAGTGCCCAATGAAGGACTGCAGCAATATATAAACACAATAATGGATATGCAGTGTTAAAAAAGCTCACATGATGTGTTAAAAACACACATCCTTCAATAAAAACTACATAAGAAACTTATAATTTTATTCATGATCCAAAAGATGGGGAAAAGTAGCTATTTCAGCCCTAAAAACGTCATTTCCTGAGATTTGTGTAAAATTAGGGGGAAATGATAGTGGGATCCTTTATCTTAGGTCATGTGGACTCACATACCAAATTTCAGCAAAAACAAATGACTCTAGCTAAGTTAAACAGATCTCTCAGTCCCGATATAGCTCAAAAAGGCCCAATCCCCAAGACTTAACTCAACAGAAACTGACTGAAGCATATACAGGATTATTTTCTGAAGGATTTAGGTACAATATGGCATGAATGTCAGATCTAATTTTATTACATCATATTATGGAGGGAAATAGAGAAAAGGCTTCTTTTACATGAAGATAATACATGAAGAAATCCTCAAGAATGAGGTACTGCAACCATAGGAAATGACTGAACAAGCTGGACAGCATTTTATTATGGAAAAATAGCAGTTTTAGGTTACAATTCAGATCTAGGACAGATCTATGTACAAAATATTAGATCTATATCAGATCTGTACACTAGACTATCTCTATTTTACATCCCCCTTAGGGTTTTCAACAAAACATGAAGCACAGGGAGTAGATCTGAGATCTACTGCAGAATGCTTCAGAAATTATGAAGTAGATATAGCAGTGAATGAATCAGATCTAAAACATACATGTATTGGTTGGTCAATCCATAGATCACCACAGTGCAAGGAAGACTCCTTTACACTAGAGATCTCTCCTCCAAATAGTTGCCAAACACCCTACAACTCTTCACTTGAAAAATAACGCAGTATAGGGAGATAAACTGTGCTATAGGCTTGATGTAGACTTTGGCATGATGCCAAGTTGTAGATCTGAAGCTCAAGACTGCTAATACACTCTTCCGGGAGGATAAAAGACTCACTCACTGAGAAGAGGCACTAGTATGGTTTAGATCTGAATAGATCTAGCCTCCACTTGCTGCTGCTCACAAGGACAACCAAACCCTGAACAGGATCTGAGTTGTAGTTGGAAGAAAAAGCTTGGCCAAATGCCTGATAGTGGACCAAGAAATGCAAGACTCTTCCAAGAGGCCTCTCAAGGAAAGAGGTGGGATTCCCGACCAGGAACACCCAAGTGCTAAACAACACTATTCTCAGCTAAACAGCCAGAGAATGAGAAGTGTCTAAACAGACAAATCCTTCCAAGATAATATGTTCAACAACCTCTCTCATGTTGCTCTCCTCTTTCATTTATAGGATGAAAGCCTTGCAAAACCCTAAACCATCTCAAAGGTTTAGCTCCTTTCACATTTGGAACCTCCAACTAGATCTGCGTTATTTATCTTGGTACATTGCATCTGGACAGCGTTGTAGATTTGGTCCTGTTGACCCAGTAAATTGTCACAATCCCCTTTCACACATGAAGGAGTTTCATTAAAGCAGCCCAGATTTAGCCTTGTTCATATGGGCATTGATTTATTTTACTGTTTTGGAGCTTAATTTGTCCTCCTTTACAATTTTATTCTTGAACAAGAAAATGAAAACAAAAAGGAATATTCCTATTAGCTTGGGCTAATTAGGAATATTACAATTCTCCCCTCCAAAATGTTGCTTGTCCTCAAGAAACTGATAAGGTGAGTGCTGCAACTCATCTTCTCCTCCATTGGTGTCACAAGCAAAGGATAAGCCTCTCTCATAAGCTAAGTGATCACCAAACCATCCATTCATGACTTGTCCCAACAATGTCCTCATGAGATGCAACCAGCTCCTCCCATAAGGAAACAATGAATCACATGAAACAACCATGGTTTTCCCAATGCCCTCCCTGAAATATAAAACATGAAGTATAGGGAGTGTAGTCATCCCATAGGGCACATGCATGCATCCCCTCCTTCCTCCATTCATCCCGATGAAAAGTACAAGCACATCATCAATATAGGGGATCAAGACAATGTAAAAGTAAACAGAAATATGTGTACATGGAGGTGGATCATAGTCCCACATGTGGAACTAGCGCAGAGCCTCCCCTACCTGCATCAAACCAAGATGTGGTAAGTGGTTTTCCCACCACTTACTTGTTGCCCAAGTCATCTCTCTATTGCAGAAAATGTGAGATATATTTGGTGCCTTTGGGAAGCACCCATCATGAAAATAAATCTCCCTTTGCACATCAAGGGAGTGGTCAAATTCAGCACTCTTAGTGGCCCAAAAATTGCCATGACATTTACATGATACATTGCTCCTTTTAGGAGTCATGGCCTGCATACAAATGGTAAAAGAACATGTACAAACAGAAAAATAAATTTGCTTTACATGAACAGATTCTTTACCATCAAAATTACTCATACACATGGAGTTGTGCATAGACATTTCTCCTCTTTCAAAATAAGGAAGAGATGGCTAAAATTACTCTTGCATAGAGTCCCTTGGCTGCCCCAACTCCACATAGCTCATTTCTTTGACTTGATCCTTGTCAAAGACTCCTCCAACAATGTTGCTGCAATTTGGAAATTCCTCCCAAAATGGAAGTATTTCCTGATCATCAAAGGCCAAGGAGTAGCCCCTTTGCACAATGATAGTGCCATCTCCTACTCCTGCAACATCATCCAACATGTGAGAGAAAATCTGCCCTTGCTCTCTCAAGTATAACCCCAGCAACACAAGTGTTTGCTGCCTCCTCATGCTCTCATCATACAAGTCATGTGATGAAGGCATAATGAATGATATGAATGTCACATCAACACCATGCATCCATACTCTTTGATGCTCAATGATGCCAACATCCTGCCACATCTCCTCCATCCCCATACCCTTAGGAAGAGTGAATTCCAAGTGATGGCCGAACTCCTTCAAGAGTAACCAGCGCAACCAAGCCTCTTACTGCTTGATATCATAATTCTACAAGTAGCTCACTAGCTTCTTGCTCTCCATCCACATCCACTCCATCTTGGTACTCCTCCCATGAGGGCTACCATCATCCCAAATCAGATTTCTACACTTCATGGGATTTTGAAATGCAATCTTCTCAAGGATCAATTTGATCCCATAAGGACCCAAATAGGTGGTAGGAAAAAACCTCCCATCATGATGTGTATGGCTCAAGAAGTGTCCAACACAATCATGAGAGACGTTATCCATTCAAAGATGTCCTCCATATTCTATCTACTCCTCCTTGAATCCATGATGATCCAAGTGTGAGAAGGGAAAAACCTCCTCAAAATGTTGAAGAACCTTGTACTCCATGATGTGTTGAAGTGCACCTCCAATGAAATATCTCCATGAGATATCTTACTCATCAATGGCCTTCCAAAACCAATAAGGCTCTGGATCTTCTATAGGTATAAGTTTCTCTTTGAGCTGGGGAGTGCTCATTGAGAAAGGGTCATCTAGAAAGGAGAAAGGATTTCTCACTTCAAGATGTCTACCATCTACCACTTCTTCCTCCATTGCTTCATGAATTAAGCTTCCATTTGAATGCTCCCATGAGGAAGGGGTCTTTTTTTCTTTACTACTGCTCTTGGATAGCGCAGTGTAACTCTGCTGCTCTAAATTAGCAGTAAGTGATGATTCTGGGTCATGCAACAGTAGGTTTCCACAACCCTCAAAAAGGTTTGCTGCAATAATAGAAGGTGGAAACTCAAGCATACCTTGATAGACTTTGGGAACATCTTGTATGGCTGCAAGAGTTCCTTTTTCTACAATGTTGACTCCCTCAACTACAGGTGTTGAAGGTTGTTCCTCCAAGGCTATCATAGTGATGGTACAAATCTCCTCAAGAGATAGTGAGGACTTCGCTTCCTCAAATCTCTTGATCACCTTTTGAGTGAAATCTGCAAAAGAGGATACTTTTGCATGTCTCACATGGCTGAACCACCAATTTCTTGCTTCACCCTTCAGGTGCAGCCCTGCAATCTCCACTACTTCTCTCTCTACCATTGGATGTAGTAGGAAAAATGCACTGAGTCTTCTTGCCCAAGCTTTGGCTACAAATGTCCCATCAAAAGTGGACAATAGAAATCTATTGCCCTTGATCTCTCCCTTGCTGCAGGGTCTCCTCCCTTCCTTCAGTTGAATGAACTGTGGGAAGGCTAAAGTCTCCTTAAAGGCTCTAGTTTGAGACTTTTACTCAACAAGGTACTCACTTAAGATCTGATGATCCCAGTGTCCTCCATGCTTCTTGTCTTCTGCTTTGTGAGAGTAGGAAGTGCATGGTCCTTCCTCTTCTCCTTCTTCTATCTCCTTGACCTCCTTGGAGAGGTCCTTTCTGGATCTGCAAACTAATGAGAGCAGGCTCATTATTTTCATCATCTTTATCTCTACCTTGAGACTCACAGGCTGAGCCAAGAAAGTTGCTTTGATACCACTGTAATATCCCCAAATGGGATTACTCAGCAAGGCATGCCTGAAAAATGCATTTTTCAGGAATGGCTGCTACAGGATTTGAAACCAAGACCTATATACCTTATATCAATGTATCTAATACCGAAATCCAAGAGGAGGCTCAAAATAAATCACTCTAGGTGGGTTAAACAGGTCTCCCACACCTAGTTGTCTTGAGAAAGTGCCTAATGAAGGACTGCAGCAATATATAAACACAATAATGGATATGTTAAGTTAAATAAGCTCACATGATGTGTTAAAAACACATATCCTTCAATAAAAACTACAGCAGCAACTTATATTCTGATTCATGATCCAAAAGATGGGGAAAAGCAGTTATTTCAGCCTTAAAAACATCATTTTCTGAAATTTGCGTAAAATTAGGGGGAAATGATGGTGGTATCCTTTATCCTAGGTCATTTGGGACTCACATGCCAAATTTCAGTAAAAATCAATGACTCTAGCTAAGTTAAACAGATCTCCCAGTCCCGATATAGCTCAAAAAGGCCCAATCCCCAAGACTTAACTCAACAGAAAGTGACTGAAGCATATACAGCATGATTTTATGAAGGTTTTAGGTATAATATGGCATTAATATTAGATCTAAGTTTATTACATTAGATTATGGAGGGAAATAGATAAAAGGCTTCTTTTACATGAAGAAATCCTCAAGAATGAGGTACTGCAACCATAGGAAATGAATGAACAAGTTGGACAGCATTTTATTATGGAAAAACAGCAGTTGTAGGTTACAAGTCAGATCTAGGACAGATCTATGTACAAAATATTAGATCTATATCAGATCTGTACACTAGAATATCTCTATTTTACATCCCCCTTGGGGTTTTCAGCAAAACATGAAGCACAGAGGGTAGATCTGAGATCTACTACAGTAGATCTGCAAAATGCTTCAGAAATTCTGAATTAGATACAACAGTGAATGAATCAGATCTGAAACATACATGGATTGGTTGGCCAATCCATGGATCACCACAGTGCAAGGAAGACTCCTTTACACCAGAGATCTCTCCTCCAAACAGTTGCCAAACACCCTACAACTCTTCACTTGCAAAATAACGCAGTATAGGGAGATAAATTGCGATGTAGGCTTGATGTATACTTTGGCCTGATGCCATGTTGTGGATCTGAAGCTCAAGACTGCTAATACACCCTTCCAGAAGGATAAAAGACTCACTCACTAAGAAGAGGCACTAGTATGGTCTAGATCTGAATAGATCTAGCCTCCACTTGCTGCTGCTCACAAGGGCAACCAATCCCTCAACAGGATCTGAGTTGTAGTTGGAAGAAGAAGCTAGGCCAAATTCTTGATAGTGGACCAAGAAATGCAAGACTCTTCCAAGAGGCCTCTCAAGGAAAGAGGTGGGATTCCCGACCAGGAACACCCAAGTGCTAAACAGCACTAATCTCAGCTAAACATCCAGAGAATGAGAAGTGTCTAAACATACAAATCCTTCCAATATAATATGTTCAACAACCTCTCTCATGTTGCTCTCCTCTTTCATTTATAGGATGAAAGCCTTGCAAAACCCTAAACCATCTCAAAGGTTTAGCTCCTTTCACATTTGGAACCTCCAACTAGATCTGCGTTGTTTATCTTGTTACATTGCATCTGGACAGTGCTATAGATTTGGTCCTGTTGACCCAGTCAATTGTCACAATCCCCTTTCACACATGAAGGATTTTCATTAAAGCAGCCCAGATTTAGCCTTGTTCCTATGGGCATTGATTTATTTCACTGTTTTAGGAGTTTAATTTGTCCTCCTTTACAATTTTATTCTTGAACAAGAAAATGAAAACAAAAAGGAATATTCCTATTAGCTTGGGCTAATTAGGAATATTACAATATCCTCTTCCTTGATGCGTACCTAATGGTATTCAGATCTCAAATCAATCTTTGATAACACTACTAATCCCTTCAAATGTTCAAATAGGTCATCAATCCTCAACAACAGATACTTTCTTGATGGTCACCTTGTTCAACTGCCTATAATCAATGCATAACCTAAGAGTACCATCATTCTTCTTCACAAACAATATTGGTGCACCCCATTGTGATACACTTGGCCTGATGTATCCCTTTTCAATCATTTCCTTCAACTACAACTTCAACTCTACTAATTCTAGAGTTCCCATCTTGTACGGTGCCTTTGATGTTGGTGTTGCCCCTGGTACCAACTTAATGGAGAATTCCACTTCTCTATGAGGTGGAAACTTTGATATCTCTACTGGAGCCACATCCTAAATTTTTGTAAGATTGGTTACCTACTCAATATCTCTACATCCTCATCCTCCTTTCCGTTATCACTAGAAATGTGCACTGCAAATAACACACACCCTTTTCTGCAACTGCGCTTGACTGCATAGTTGTCACCATCCTAAGTGATGTTGCTTTCTTCTTACCCTATAATATTATATGTTCTCCATTATCATCTAGGCACTCAATGGCTATCATAACAGTTCACTTTGGTCCTTTGAAGATATAGCTAGTCCATACCTTAAAGCATACTATATGACCCCAACGGTAATACATTCACATGTGTTGATGTAAACATACCATTTAAATCAAATGCACAATATCTTGACTAATGATGAACTCTCTTCTTGGTACTTGTAAACAACAGCAATAACCAAGATTTTGCATGCACTTCTTTAATCAAACCACACTTATCCACCAAGTTAGGGCTAACATAACTATAATTAGATCCAGGGTCAATCAAAATAGAAACAACTTGATCACAAATCTTATCTTCCATCTCAATGATAGATTCATGATGATCTACCATCATGTTATCCAGTGCTGCATAAATATGAGGAATTCTCTGCCCAACATCCCCAACATATTATGCCTCCTATGCACTATAAATATGAATCCTACCACCCTAGTTTTGCGAACAATCAATTTTAATATGTTCCTTACCAAATTTCCAACACTCCAATAGTCCTATACCATCACCTCTATTCTATTATTGTGGCCCATGTCCATGTTTAGCTGCATTGAAATTCTTAGGTGGTGCAACATTCTCTTTCTCTTCTGCATTCTGAAGTATTTTTATTTCCGGCTACCATTTACCTTTATCTTTCCCTTTCCATCCTTGTTGAGATTCATTTTTATGGTTTAACTTATCACAACAGTGATTAAATTTCCCAATAAATTCCTCAAGTGCTTGAGGCTCATCATACTCAATCTAATCTCTAAATGTTAATGTCAATCCACTAACAAATCTTTGAAATTTAGCCTTTTCTTCCTTAATATATGGTACACACCTCAATAGCTCCAGGAACTTGGTTGTATACTCCTCATCTGTCATCAATCCCATTTTAAGCTCATAGAATTCCTTGGATTTTCTATCATAGTACCTTTCCAACAAGTACTTCTTTCTAAAGAGTCTTTTGAATTCATGCCAACTCAGCTCCTGTGTCCTAATGTCTCTAACCCATTTTACATCTTCCCACCATATGTTATTTTTACCTTTCAAGATGAAGATATCTATTTTGTATTTCATATTCATTGTGTACTCATGCAGTTCAAAAAACCTATCCATGCTAAGTAACCAAGCATCTGCATCCTCCAGCTTCTTCAACTCTCCATCAAAATTAGCTGGCTTCACTTTCTTAAACTCATCTACAATGTATACCTTGTCACTCCTCCTATAAGGGTGATAATGATGACAATCATAGTTCTTGTCAGAACCAGAAATAGAATAGTGCATGTGTCCATCACCTCTCCTATTTGGAATATCTAAGAATCTACCATCTCTAATGTTTTCATCTCTATCTGACCTATGCCCCCCATGATACCTACTAACATATTCCCCATTAGTCCCATACTCATGTCCATATCTAATATAGACTAGTCTATGTTTCTACAATTCTGACAAACTTTGAAGAATTATTGCATTGACTTATGCTTGTTTCTCCTGAGCATGCATGATTTTGTCATTATCTGCTTTGCAGCTCCTTATTTCTTCCTTCAAAATTCTCAATGTGTCTACTAAGTCAAAATATTTCCCAACACCACATTTCTCATCTGATTAATAGGGATAATCTTTGTAGGCTATCATCTTGCTAGTCATCTTGATCTCTTCCTGTGAGGCTGATGCAAAGTCTGAGAGGTTTCTTAATTAACTACTTGTTAGAGTCAGCCTTTGCAGCCTTCCTCCAGTGATCAAACATGCTCTTACAAAGTGATTTTAAAGTGTCAAGGTCAAATTTTTTCATTTCAATGAGTCTTCAAGCAAAATTCGGTCACTAGGCATTAGGTCTAGGGTTTGTTTTCACTCTTTTCAAATTTATCCAAATGTCGGTTCATGTCACCATTCAGCTGAGTCTACCATCGTTCAGAGGGTTTTCATCATCATGTCAAGTTCCATTGAGTCATTTTACACCTTGTTCATGCTTCAGTTGTGCCTAGGTAAGGTCCGTTTCCCTCTCCTAGGGTTTTGGAGGTAATTTCTCTTGGATGGTCAAATCATCGGAAAAACTTGTATCCTGATGTTCACACACCTTCCCCTATCCTTAATATACCTTATTAAACACTTCCCATCACTGAAATCCCTCAAATTCCTCATTTTTGCACAAACCCTATTTTCTTGCCACAACTTGACAATTTTCTAGGCTAGGCCTGTGTTTTGCCCTTTTGGACCCCTTCTCCTCACTCAATCTCTGTGATTCCACTTTCCCCTGCTTCCTAACATCCCTCCCTACTTCCAAAAATTTCCCAAAGAATTTAGAAGCCCCTTATCCCCTTCATTTCGCTTCATTTCGACAAAATCCCTTGTTTCACACATCGGGATAAGTTTCACGCAAAAGATGTTTCAGAGCAATCAAAGATGAAATTTGGAAAACTGAGAGAGGTTTTTGTCCACAACATTCCAAGGAAGAAAAACCTCCTTCACTTTTTACACAGGTATAATGGTTTTGGAGAAATGTCAAAAATACCGTTGCCTCAGGAGAATTGAATGCACCTCTGAAGTGACCTTGGGAAAATCAAGATTTCTCCTAGCATGGTTGGCTAAATGACTTGCTTGATGAGTCAACGGATAACTAGACACAAATATATTTCTAATAAGCTATCATGAGCTCAATTTGGAGTTGAGGAAGACCTTCAAAAGTTGACTGTAACAGCGCTCTTCCTTGAGGCAGCCTCATTCTGCTCATTTTGACTAGTGTTGGGAGATTTGATTTTTGACAGGGTAAATGAAATCCAAATTGCATAATTCCACTTGTGTTGGAAATTAGACTCCAAGAGCTTTCCAACGAGCTATCACACGCCCGATTTGGACACCGGGAAGGCCTCCAAAAGCTTCCTGCAAAATGCACTATGTGGCAAGAGGCATGCGACCCACTTGAGTGGTTGCGACCCACTTGAGGGTTGCGACCCACTTGATAGTTTCAACCAGTGTAAAATTGAATGGGTGCGACCCACTTAAAAACAGAGCCCAGAAAATTCGTGTTTGCGCCCAGTTTCGTGTTGAATCGACTCCAGCTGCTTCCAAACAGGTTTTAAATCATTGCTCAGTTGATTTTAAATATGGTTGTGGGTGTCTTGAAGTGGGGAAATTAATTTATTTGAATGGAAAGGTGAAACCCTATATTCATGGAAGATTTATTCCTTAGGGTTTTAAATACATATGGATGGTTTTGTGAAGGTTTTCCCACCTTGTAGGGTTGATATATATACCTCTGCATATATTGTCAAAGTCTCACTGCCCTCACACTCATTCTACCACTGTTGCCATCATCATTATTTTACCACTGTTATGGCTTTTTGTTTCACTGTGATCATTGTCACATTGTGTCTCACTTCCCATTGACAAACACAGTCTTCTACTCATTGTCCCCTTTGACAAATTTTATCCAGTATTTTAAAGGCTGCACCCCGCATTTTGCACTCGATACTCATTTGTCAAAATCCACTTGTAATCAAAACAGAGACTGTTCTTTTATCCCAATCCACCTAAACAGAGCTGTTACCATTGTGTGTTTCCTATGATGCTTTGGTACATATGCAATATATTTGGGTTTTGATAATGCATTGAAACTTTGACTTCACTGCATCTATATCAATATCTACATTGCAAATATCTTGTTCAAAGCCATGTCAGAGACAGACTCATTTTATGAGCGGGACTCGGACAGTGATTCCACGATAGAGGTTAATGTGTCACGGAGGCCTTACAGAGGTTTCAAAGGTGGTGATCATCGCAGGGAGGAGCCTACTTCTTTGGCTCAGTTGCAGGCATGTCCATTAGCAATGGATTGTTTTCGGTATCTGTCATGTTTTCGATTTTGTGAGATGATTTCACAAACCCAGCTTCATCGGGAACTAGCTCGTCTGTTTGTTCTACATTTACGTGATGGCTGCGTAAATCTTGCCGGGGTTGATTTCATTCTGTCACCCTTGACTATTGCTCAAGCCACTGGCATACCAAACATGGGAGAGGAATGGAACAAGCGTCAGCATTTAGAGAAATTCCACTATGAGCCATACATTAAAACTGGGTATATGAGGCACTTGGGCAGAGTTTTTCCTTTCAGATTCTTGAGGGATGAGTTTGCACCGCTGATGAAACTCATCATTCAGTATTTCAGTTGCGAGGGAAGATACGCGCATCTCTTTGTGTACCATGTTCGTTTGTTGATGCACTTCACAAGGGTACGTATGATGAAAATTCCGTACTTCATATATCGCAACATAGAGAGGATGGTGATTTTTGTACAAAAGAAGAGCCCAGCACAGCAGCATAGGAGCATATATCATTACGCTTTGATCAAGATCATAGTGTTACATCAGTTGGCACAGCAGGGCATCACTTGGGAGGATTTCATCTCCCGTGACTTTTTCACAGCATCACAGCCACCTCACAGGGTAGTTCATGATGCGAGAGAGCCTTCACACCAGCCGGACATTCCTGAGGTAGAGCACATCAGCGCTCCATTGGTTCTGACATATCAGCGAGGCCACAGGGCCTTATTTGCAGCTACACGGCGAGTATTATCTCCACGTGAGGTGGAAGGGGTCTTTCCGACTTCATCAGCAGAGCGAGTATTATCTCTACATGATGTGGAAGGGGTCTCGCCTTCTTCTTCAGCACAGGTATAGATCCAGGATAGGGGCAAGAAGCCCATGCATGATGAGGGCCCATCAGGAGGCCGGGACACAGATTTCACAATCATTGATGTTGATGCGAGCTCTCCTGGCTCGAAACTGAGGGAGATCATCCAGGAGAAAAGGGCCGAGAATGACACGCTGAAAGATCAATTGCAGAAGGCTCAGTGGGTGATAAAATATCTGGAGCAGCGCAACAAACAGCTTGAGGATGAGCACACACTTTATGAGTTGCGTCGAATCCGTGAGGATCGACAGTTGGCCCGGAAAATACCTGGCGAAATGACACCAATTGATCGAGATTTTGTACTCACGCATGTAAACATCCATCTGGAGAAGTTGCTGGCAAAGGAAAATAGAGAGAAGGACATGCTTCGTCACATGAAAGGACATTATTGGGCTCGCATGCATGTCTGCAAAGCGAGAATGAAGATTCTGAAGAGGAGGTTGAGCGAAGCACTAAAACGGCGGAAAAGGCCTAATCCACTTCGGATTTTGGCCGAGGCTTCGTTGATTGGGCAAGATACATGATGGAGGATCTTCGCTCCGAATTTGAGCAAATTCGGAGAAAATTTTGTCATTTTGAAATTTTTTGGTCTAAAAACAGGTTTTTCAGTTAAGTGGGTCTCGCACTCATATGCTCACTTTTTTTTGGGACACTTGCTGAAGGAAATCTTTGCATTTTTGGATTTTTCATGATAATTTATGCATCCTCAGGCATTTCTGAAGCATTTCATCAGATTCTGGATGGTCAAAAAGCTAAAAAACACCATAAAAACCACCTTGCTGCCACCTTTTGCAGCAGCGGGAAGTACTTCTGGGAGAAAGAGGTTTTGGAGCATCAAATGAGCTCCAAATTGGGAAATTCCACTTGGGTTGGATAGTCAACATCCAGGGCTTTCCAACGAGCTATCATGAGCTCAATTTGGATGCCAGGAAGTACTTCAAAATCAGGCTGAAAGACATGCGACCCACTTGGCTCAGTTGCGACCCACTTAAATTTTTGGCTGAATTTTCAACTTCCAGCTCAGATTTTCGGCCAGTTTGGACCAGTTTTGCTTGTAGATGAAATTTTTGGGTTTTCATGATGTAAATTTATGTTTGGCATGTAAATTTGGCTTATTTTTATCTATTCTAGAAGATTCACTCTCAAAAAAGTGAAAATCATGTAAATGAATCAGTTTCCACCCTTTTAGAGGCAAGTTGTTAGCTGCCTAGATTTTAGTTCCTTGATTAGAATTTAGTTGAAACTGACCCCTGAAGGAGGAATTCGACCCCTAGAGGTGTGGGAAGGGGTTAGGATGTTCTATATGATGTAATTTCTCAATCATTTTCAGAGGTTGGAGAGGTTGGACTCTTGGGAGACTTTTGGCACCATTGTACATATTTTTCATATTTTGGCTAAGGAAAGATCAGAGGTTTTGCGGCACTTGTTGGGATCCTTGTGGTGTTTTGTTCTTGATGGTTTTTTCTCTCTGTTTACTGTAATTTCTTCATGTTTAATGTATGCCATTCCTTTCATATGCTTCTGAACTAAATTGAATGAGTAGATGAGGTTGAATCCATCGTTTACCGTGCTCTGCCTTTGAATTCATTTAGTTCTATATGTTTTTGACTGTTTGAAGAGGATACAAGTTCTTCTTTGCCCTCTTCAGCTCCTCGTCGGTCTAATCTGTCCGTATATCCAATCAAAAGCATCAAGACAATCACCTACCTCGCCCCAACTTGAAATCTGCAAAGGTCTGACCTTATCCCCGGACCCAAAATTTGTTTTCCCATTTCTCCAGCGAAAACCCAAAAAATCAAAATCAAACATACCTATCTCTTTACTAGCCTAAAATCAGTTCCTTTTTAAAGTCATCTCGCACCCTATTGCTCATTTTATCGAGATTGACGGAGAGAGCCCTCTCCTGTCCTCGTAGGGCTAGCTACGAGGCTGAGCGTGGTTTGATGTAGCCTTGAGTTTTACCTCATTTCAGCCTGAGGTAGATTTGAGCGCTAACACTACTGATGTCTTCACTTCAAGGTAAGATTCCTTGCAATATATATAGCAAATATTTATATAATCAAAACCTTGAACCAAGGTCTCATCACAATTTCAGAGCAAAGCTCATCACAATTTTGTAGGAAAGGCTCATCGCAAATCAAAACTTTTCTTACTATATGCGATATGCGATGGGAATATTTTTTTTTTTTTTGAACAATTGCGATGTGCGATGGAAGTCTCCAAGAGAAAATGCAATATGCGCTAGAAGGATTTGGAGCTAAATGCAATATGCGATAAATAATAGTAATGTGCAGTGTTTCAAACGAAAAAACGGGATTATGAACAAATTTCATTTTTCTTATAAATTTCCTTTGTGGCTTTGTTAAATCCCAAGGTTTAAAGGCATTGCTCTGCAAATTTATTAATGAATTCTAAGGAATTTGTTATCCGACAGCTTCTATAAAATTTCCACTTGCAAACAAATCCTAGACTCGTTCAACACAGAGCCTTCACTACTCCGGCGCTATGATCTTCAATAATACAGTGAAAATGGAAAGAGAAACAAATTTAACACAGACGTATTAATTTGTCTAGAATAAAATAGAGTTTTTCAGCTACCCTTAATGGCTCGATTAACATTACATTCCTCTCTGCTCTAGCTATGCTCTCTCTCTCTGCACTCGCTCTCCCTTTCTCTCTAAAAAAACCCCAAATGCAGTTTCTTCCTTTTATTATTTTAATGTGACTATCCTATTCCAATCTCTCCAACAACCTAATCCCTATTATATAGGTTTAATGCACACCTAGTTAACAAACCTAATCTTTTTCTTTCTAATCTAGTAATCTATTAACTATTGATATAAATAATTATTAAAAATAAATTCAAGGGGTCCAACCCTCTTTACTAAATGATGATTGACCAATCAGGTCAATAAAATTGATCTCATTTGATGCTCCTGCATTAGACTCTCGAGGAAGAAAAGAATGATCTATCAAATCTTCGGGATTCACTTGATATTTTTGTAGCTCTGCTTCTATCATCCAACTAGCATCCTCAACTGGCTGTCCCTTCCATTTGATTAGATACTAATAATAGGTTTGTCCTCTAGTATTCTTTGTTACTCTCTTCTCCAGGACGGCTTCCACTTCCTTCTTGGTTGTCTTTAGCATCTGTTCCTTCCAATTCAGAGTCTGAACCTCCTCCTCTGCAGGTTCATCTTGTGATTCTACCTCTGTTTCCTTCTATGTGTGATATTCCAACTCCTTCCGGTAGCTCAATCTCATAAGAATTAGTGGAAAACTTCCTCAGAATTCTACATGGTCCTATATTTTTCATTTTTAGTTTTTTATAGGTCCTGACAGGAAACCTTTCCTTCCTCAGGTAAACCATGACTACATCACCTACTTGAAAGTCCTTTTCTGTCCTCTTCATATCAACCCTCTGCTTATACTTATTGTTTCTTTCTTGTAATTTATGCTTGACATCTTCTTGTAATTTTTGCATCTGTTTTGCAAATTCTTCAGCCTTTACGCTTCATGTCTCTTGCTTACCCAAATATCTAAGAGAATATATTCCTCTCAGATGCATCCCAAAAATAATCTGAAATTGACTCATTCCAGTACTCTGGTTAGGAGTATCATTGTAGGAAAATTCAGCTTGAGCAAGCACCAAATCCCATTGATTTGGATTTTTATAAACCAAACTTCTTAATATGTTTCCTAAGCTCCTGTTCACCACTTCAATTTTCCCATCCTTCTAAATATGATAGGTTGAACTAAAACTAAGGTTCGCACCTAGCTTCCTCCATAGATTCCTTCAGAAGTGTCCTACGAACTTTGTATCCCTACCTGAGACAATACTCACAAGCAGCCTGTGTTGGTGGATTTGGTGCATGAGTATACCAATCTACACTTGTTCTTAGTGTGAATTATAATTGCAAGCGTACGAAAAAATATCATTTTAGCCGTGCATAACACACAGCCCTAACATCAAATATGGTTGATGTATGTTTTAACCATGTACAGAAATTATCTACAAATGAATTTTAAAAACAGAAAATAAACAATAGCGAGAGCATAAAACATAAAACAGATATACACAGAGATTTTCCCCTGGATCCCAAATTGGGACAACCAGCTTGATTTTTCATTATATTCCTTTTAGTGTTACAACGCATATATATATATATATATATATATATATATATATATATATATATATATATATATATATATATATATATATATATATATATACATGTCAAAGCATACATAAACCCCAATCCATTAACCCTAGATTAGAACATAATCGTAGTTCCCTTGACCGGATCTACAAAATACTAGGGGTCGAAAACCATCATGCCCCAAAACCATGTGCAAAACCATGCAAAAAACCATGGGTGGGTTCACCCACCGAAAAATAGGGTCCAAAAAAATTTTCCCCAAAAAGGGGGGGCTACGCCCGACACAACATACAAAAGGGACTATCCCCCTCTCCCCCCCCTCGGCATGACTAGTCGTGGAAAGAATATAACACATACCCAACATTCTCCTACTTGTTGTTTTCTTTCCATAGGGGGCCACAGGAGAGCTTAGTCATTAGCCCAACTCTGCAACACCCATTTTTTCTCTACACCAAGAGAACTTCTAAGTTCTCACAGACTTCGTCAATGCATCTGCAACATTCTTCAAGGTGTCCACCTTTACCAGCAACACCCTTTTAGCCTCAACCATATCTCTCACAAAGTGATATTGAACATAAATGTGCTTTGTCTTTGAATGATAAGCAGGGTTCTTAGCCAAGAAAATTGCACTTTGGCTATCACAGTCTATCCTTATAGCTTCCTGCACCAACCCCATACTTGAACAGAATCTTTGCAACCAAACTGCTTCTTTGCTTTCATGAGTGGCTGCTATGTATTCTACCTCTGTAGTTGAAATAGCCACTACAGACTGTCTTCTACTCATCCAACTGACTGCACCTCCAAATAGGCTAAACACATACCCACTTGTAGATCTTCTTTTTTTGAGATCTCCAGCCCAATCTGCATCAACAAAACCATGAATTTCCAACATTCTTTCCAATCCTCGTCTTCCCTGTTAGCACAAGCCATAATCACTAGTGCCATGCAAATATCTGAAAACCCGCTTCACTGTTGTCCAATGCTCCTTCCCTGGGTTTGACATAAACCTGCTCAATACTCCCACTGCATGTGCGATGTCTGGTCTAGTACAAACCATTGCATACATCAATCTACCCACTGAACTTTCATATGGAACATAGGACATATCCTCCTCTTCTTCTTGTGTCTTGGGACATTGTTCAGCAGACAGCCTTGTACCTATAGGAATCAGAACATTCATCGGTTTACTATCTTGCATATTGAACCTCTGCAATATAGTCTCGACATACTTCATCTATTTTAACCAAAGCTTCCTCTTTGCTCGGTCTCTCTTAATTTCCATGCCCAAAATATAGTTTGCAACACCAAGATCCTTCATGTCGAATTTGGAGAACAGTTGGGTCTTCAAATCTTGGATAATTTCTTTTTCATTTCCAATCAACAACATATCGTCCACATACAAGACCAAATAAATAACATGGTCACCAATTAATTTAAAATAAACACAATGATCCTCCTTGCTACTGGTGAAGCCAAGTCCCCATATATAGGTATCAAATTTCTGAAACCACATCCTTGGTGACTATTTTAACCCATACAGAGACTTCTTTAACCTGCATAACAGTTCTTTCTTCCCCTTCACCATAAAGCCTTCAGGTTGTTTCATGTATATCTCCTCTTCCAGATCCCCATGAAGAAATGTTGTCTTCACATCCATCTGCTCTACCTCAAAATCAAATGTAGCAACAACTGATAAAAGTAATCTAATAGAAGTAACTTTGGCAACAGGAGAAAAAATATCACCAAAATCAATTCCCTGCACCTGGGAATAACCCTTTGATACCAACCTAGCTTTTTATTTCTCCACCTTGCCTTCTACATTCATCTTCTTCTTGAACACCCATTTTCTCCCGATGGGTTTCCTTCCAACCGGCAACTCCACCAGATCCCATGCCTCATTTTTATGCAAGGATGCCATTTCATCAACCATGGCCTCCTTCTAGAGTTTTCTATCCTCTGAATCTACGACCTCCCTGATGGTTCTAGGATCATCATCAGTTATAGTTAAAGCAAAATTTTAACAGAAATTAGATGGACTATACCTTTCTAGTTGTCTTCTTTCCCGAACTAATCTTCTCACAGCTGGATTTTGTGGCTCTTCCACTTCTGAGTATTCTTCTGTTGTAGATTCTGATTTATCCTCCTTTAGCTCAAACTCTATATTTTCAGGTTCCTTTGGTAGGAATTCATGTTTAACAACATCTTTCACCTCTCTAAACACCACATCTCGGCTGTACACAACCTTCCTTGTTTCTGGGTTCCAAAGCTTGTAACCCTTTAAAGCATCCTTATACCCAATAAAGATGCACCTTTCAGATTTATTATCCAACTTGCTCCTTTTCTCCTTTGGAACATGTACATATGCATCACATCCAAATGCCCTCAGATGTGAAAGAGAGGGTTTCTTACCAATCCATACCTCATGTGGAGTCTTATCCTCCAACGTTGATGAAGGTGATCTGTTAACCAAGTAACATGCAGTCTCCACTGCCTCTGGCCAAAATTCTTGTCCTAACCTGGTACCACTGAGCATGCTTCTTGCCTTTTCCATCAGCATTTTGTTCATTCTTTCTGCAACTCCATTTTGCTAAGGTGTGTATGGATTAGTCTTATGCCGTGCTATACCACACTTCTTACAGAACTCTTCAAATTCCTTCTTGCAGAACTCCCCACCATTATCTATCCTCAGCACCTTTATCTTCTTTTCTGTCTAGTTTTCCACCAGAGCCTTAAATTCTTTAAATCTGTCAAAGACTCCATATTTCTTCCTCAAGAAATATATCCATGTATTCCTTGAGAATTCATCTATGAATGAAACATAGTACATAGACTTACCCAGTGATGGAACCAACACAGGTCCAAACACATCACTGTGCACAAGCTCTAATATCTTGTTTGCCCTCTTAGCACCAGAAAGAAAACTCACCCGATTCCGCTTCCCATTTACACAATGTTCATAGAAATCGAAATACAGAGAGCTATTAGACATACCTTCTACCATACCATTTCCAGCAGTATCTGAAGGCCCTTCTCTCCAATATGTCCAAGCCTTTGATGCCATAGCATGGTCTTTTCTCAAGAGACCACTAGGCTTTCTGCTCCACTTTTGAGAACCACAGAACTGTTGCACCCATAAATAATAGTGCTGCCCTGAAGCCTGTACAGAGTTCCAATCTGAAATCCCTACATTAATACCAATGCTCCCCGACCATCTTACAGGCATCTTTCTCGAACATTGTTTTTACACCTGCATCATCCATATTGCTTACAGAAATCAGATTTCTGGCCAATGCAGGAATGTGCAGAACACCGGGAAGTGTTCTAATCCTTCCACCTTGTAGCTTTAGCTTGAATTTCCACGTCCGATGATTCTAGCCTTCCTATCATCACCTAAGAAAACATCACCGCCATCATATTTCTTGTACTGGTAGAACCACTCCCTATGGGGAGTGAAGTGAAAGGATGCACCCAAGTCAATCAACCATGACTCATGATCTACATGTGTATTTGAAGAAGCCAAATACACATCCCCACCTTCATCCGAGGTGGTTTTTGCCTCTGCAAAAGGAGAATTATCAGATCCCTTTCCTTTCTCAGGAGCTTTAGATCTGCAGTCGTCCTTCCTTTCCACATTTCCAGCACACCTTTACAAACTTTCCAGGAGATTTATATCTCCCTCTAGATTTAGATCTCCCACTCGAAACATTATTCTTATTTTTGTTCTGGGACCTTCCTCGTATAGATAAGGCATCTCCATTCTGACCCTCCATATTTCTCCGTCTCATTTCCTCCGACAGAAAGGCTGAGATAATGTCATCAAAATTCAAGGTAGTTGTATTGCTACCTATTTCAATAACCAGACTATCCCACGAATCTGGTAGAAAACACAACAAATTTATGCACTTATATTCATCTAATATTTTAATATCAATAGATGATAGCTGGCTTACCACAGTATTGAAGGCATTCAGATGCTCTGTCACTGAGTCTCCATCCTTCATCCTTAGGTTATATAGCTTTTTCCGTAGGAACAATTTATTCAGCAGAGACTTAGATTGGTACAAAGTCCCTAGCTTGTCCCACAAGGTCTTCGCCGTAGCTTCCCCAGATACATTCAACAATACTGAATCTGAGACACACAACTGTATTGTGCTCTTTGCCTTCTGATCCAGCTTCTTCCAGTCTTCATCTGACATTGTCATTAGTTTAGTACATGGATCTATCGCAATCCACTGATCCTTATCCATGAGCAGATCCTCCATCTTGAGCTTCCACAACTCAAAACTCTGACCATTAAATTTCTCGATCTCTATCTTCCCGCCTCTCTCCATCTTCTTTCACCGCAATAATCGATCCCGCAGATCTCCCACTGAACAGGGTCTACCACAGGCCCGAGCAAAAAACCCTCAGCAGAAAAGGCATCCCCTTGAAGCCGAAACAACTCTGATACCAAATGTAGGTTTTAACCCTGTAAAGAAATTATCTACAAACAAATCTTAAAAACAGAAAATAAACAATAGCGAGAGCATAAAACATAAAACAAATATACATAGAGATTTTCCCCTGGATCCCAAATTAGGACGACTAGATTGAATTTTCATTATATTCCTTTTAGTGTTACAGCGCGTATATATACATGTCGAAGCATACATAAACCCCAATCCATTAACCCTAGATTAGAACATAACCGTAGTTCCCTTGACTAGATCTACAAAACACCAGGGGCCGAAAACCATCACGCCCCAAAACCATGTGCAAACCCATGCACAAAACCATGGGCAGGTTCGCCCATCGAAAAATAGGGTCCAAAAAAAAAATTTCCCGAGGCGCTGCGCACAGCGCAATGTACAAGGAGTGTTATCGCCCCCTTGTGACCCCTCCGCGCGTGACTAGTCATGGAAAGAATATAACACATACCCAACAGTTGTCAATTTCCTTAGATCTGCAGTTAGTGATCAAAATAAATGCTACAAAAATCCAGATCTATGCAGTTAAAGACATTAAACAACAAATAAAAGAAATATTTTTTCCATGCATCCAATGAACAAGACAAGAATGTTTTTTAAAGAATTGTTGTATTATGACACCTGAGAAGGGAACATAGAAAGATGTTACGAGTTCCCCTCAATGGGATGGGTTCTTGTATGTCCTCAGTGCTTCAGATCTAAGATCTCTCTCTCTTGATGGTGTAGAAAACCCAGAAAAAAATGGAACTCAAGGGGAGCTCACAAGCAAAAAGGTAGAAAAATATGACAATGATGGAGGATCAAAGTCAGACCAAAAGTATGGATCCAAAGCGATATTTAGGCAAAAAAAGGGAGTGAATGAATGGAAAAACCCTTCTATTTATAACAAAATATTGAGTTAGTCTAGATATTAGTGCATAATTAAAATATTATTAACCAAATCTAGATCCAATTTTTATAGAATATTTTATTATTTTTGTTGGAGGGAAAAGGAATTTGAATTTGGTCAAATCCTTTATTTATAAATAATAAATAAATAAATGGTTTATTTATTATTTTAAGAATGTGGTTAAGTAATAATTAAATAAATAGTGATTTATTCAATTATTTATAAATGATTTAGTCAAATTTAACAAGGAATATTATTTAAATAATGTTTTAAATAATTATTCCTGCAAAATAATAACATAAATATTGATTTATCTAATTAATTTTCCTGTTTTGGGTTAAATATGACCAGGAATATTAATTAAACATTGGTTTAATTAATTATCCCTTGAGGAAAATCAAACAAATAAGGATTTATTCAATTATTCCTCATGGGGTTTCCTGTTTAGACCATAAACAACTTAATAAATTATGTATTACTAAGTTATTATTCATAGTGAAAGCAATTTTACTATAGTAAAATTTGTCTTACATGGTGTACTTTATTCCATCTAAAAGTAACAAGTTAGATGACCAAAAATTGGTGTAACACTTTCTTAAGAGGAGTGGTTGTTTCCTCTTAAGTTCTTGGTCACAGGCAAATAAACAAGGGAGTTAGCAGGTTAGTGAACATGCCATAAAATAAAACATACTAGTTTATGAAATAGCATGCATATAGAGAGAGAGAGAGAAAATAAAATCTAAACTAAAAAAATAACACAAAGCTAGTATAGAGTCAAACAACACAATAATACCAACGGTGGCGTCTATGTCCCCTCTTATTGTGTGCTAGTAGGAATACAAGGTAGAGCGTTTACACACTTTCCAAGGGGCCCTTAGAACTATGGAGTTCTAAGACCCGATGCAAGGATTTTTTTTACCTCCGAGTTGCCTTGGCACAAGGTCCCTCTCTCTACTCCAAAGGATTGGAGTAGTTGGGTGGCCAAAAACTGAATCCCCTCTCTACTTTTGCTCCAGATCACACACTGCTGGATTGCTTAAAGCAATTTTGTCCAGCATAACAATGTGCTCTCCCTTTATTCATCTCTTGGTGACCTTTTATAGATGAATTCAAAATCTCCTTCCCTCTCTTGGTACATTGATGGATGGTGACCCAAGAGAGGGGTATGATTCCATTGTGTGCTCCCTTGAGGTCCTAAGGAGGCTTGGGCAGTTGTCCTTGGGCGGCCTCAAGTGTGTTATCAATTTCCTAGAGTGTGTCGTGTGGTCCTAGAAAGTGACTTCCGCCACTCTCAGGTCCGCGCGGCTTTTTGAGGGAAATTTGCGCAAAGGCACGCCTATCGAATAAAAATGTGTGCAAAGGCGCATTCTACTGGTTTCTTGAATGCGCAATTTGATTTTTCTTCTGGACCTTAGAGTTTTTTTAAATTCTTTGGATTCTCTAATGTGCCTCAACCCTGTAAATCCTTCTGCCTAACATTTAATAATGTCATCTTTTCTTGTCCGATTTTCTAGTGATAATAGTTGCCCCCTAATGTATGAGGTCTAGGAAGAACTATATAGCCGAAATACATTATAGTTTCTTTTTTGTGTATTGTGTGGAGAGAGAGAGAGAGACCTGCATGTAACAAGGAGTCGAAAAACACCTTACAACGGGTCAAAGAGTGACCATGTCCTGTGGGAACCCTGAAAGCAATGTTATAATACAATAAATACAATTTTTCTACGAGGGGGGCATGCCCCATGGTCAAGATGCTTTAGCTAGCTAAACAAATCTATTTGACAGATACAAATTATGTCTGTGTCACTAGTATGGTAGTGATTTGTTGCTTGATGACGACGATTATTGACGCCCTCAAGGGAATTTTTTCTTTGACAATAGGTGGAATGTGGTACCCATATGCGTAAACTTGGTATGGCATATAAATGTCCATTGTACGCATGGGTGTATGATGAGGACCTTCCCTTGTAAGCATTTCTAAAAGAGATTCTTATAAATGCAGGGATCTTCGACGAATTTGATCAAAGTGCAATGGTTGTAAGGTATGAAAACATCTTGACGTGAAGGTTTGTGTTGTAATTGAATGTCAGGAGGATCAATGACATCTGTGGGCAATCATGTCTCCCATAGTGCCACCCGAGGATGTCCCTTTTGTGGCAAGGGGTGATCCAAGGTACCACTTTATTTTTGGAAAATAGGTGTTGATGTCGAAAAAAGGAAGCCTCAATTGAACGAGAGAGTCACTGATGCAAGGGATTAGAATCTTGGATGTGATAGGTTTAATATACGCATGATGGTGAAGGGTGACTGAAAACTGATGATGGGGATTCAGTGGCCCAAGATCGGAGTATAAAAAGCATCTTGGTGGCAATCATAACTTATTTCTGATGGGGAAATCCTTGGAGTCAGTAGGACTTCCAGGGTGGGTATATATTGGTTATGAATGTCATGGCGACTTATGCGTGAAGGGTGTGATATTCCGACCAAGGGTGACGAGGGACTGCTACAATGGGAGAAAAAATAGATGCATGAGTGGGGTACATGGTTCATTGTTTGCAGTCTTTTTACATTTACCAAAAGAATGAAATAATGGGGTTTGGATTATACAAAACACAGAGACGGGTGCCCCAAAACATGAAATTGTTCGCTCACTGGTGATGTGAGGAATTTTTTTTGCTGAGGATGGGGGCCCCATTGGTTGGTATCATGTGTGGGGTTGGTGAAGCGGATGGAAAATGTCGCAGATGGGCTATGCTGATGGAGGTATAGTAGGCCAAATGCGAGGCGCGGTGGTGCACTTTCGATCTGCTTGAAAAACCTGGTAGTCTAGGAAAGGGGTTTTATTTCGATATGGTAAAGCTTGACTTGATGCATGGTGGGTGAATGGGCGTGAGGTGCCTCCCAGACTAAAGTGGTATGGTCATGGCATCATGATTTTTGTGATATATGGTCTACTTTGAGTGACTAGCACCATAGACGGGAGGCTCTACCGACCAACGAGGATGTTTATCATGTGCAAGGTGGGGTGATGATAAACATGGTCGGGTGTTTGGAACCTATGGTTAATTTCTTATGGAGAAATGATGTCAAGATATGCAGAGTTTTCTTGGGACTCTATCATGCTGAGGGTAGAATGATATCTGCTCTGGAACTTTCCTTGGATGGAGCGATGGATGGTTTGCAAAATACCTGCAACAAAAATACCCTAAGTGAAAGCATCTTCTTTATTCAAATATAATTGAAATACATGTGCTAAAAAAGAAGATGAGAGAGGGAATACATGTTGGCACTAGAAATAAATAAATAAATAAATAATAAAATAAAATAAAATAATAATAATAATAAAATATCGGAGGTGTGAATGTGTGGCGCCTCCTTTGGGCATTATGAAGTGCTAATCACAGTATTGCTTTCGGTTCTGCAATTGGGCCTTCTAAGATCTCCTTATGGTCCTCCAAATATTCTGAAAAGGGTGACATATAGGCGAATATGGCTCAATTCAGTTCATTTGCATCATTTGAGTGTCTGAGGTTTTGAGAGGACAAAGGCTTTTGCAGAGTTGTTCTTGCAATTGCGGTCAACCTGAGTACCCCAGACTTGTGATTCTTGAGCCAGGTAGGCCCCATGATGTCCTACATTTTAATTTTTTCAATGTTTCAGTGTCAGGGTCCGTAGAGGATGGGCTTATACGGATCCTAGGTCATATTTTTCCTTAACCGCGCGGGCGATCAAGGAATAGGCGCGCAACTTTCACACAAACCTAATGGTTTTGCGCAAACTTATCAAGCCTGTACTAGATCTGGGTGCTCCCTTTCCGCGTCTGTGATAAAAACAAATGCGCTAATTTTGTGCCTATCTGAGGAATAGGCGCGCGGAGGGCCAAAGCAAATTTTTGAAAAAAAATGGAAATTTTGTCAATTTTTTTGTGCTTTTAGTGTCACTGATGTGTGCCTGTTTGATGATAAGATGTTGTGTAGCGAGAGGGATTGGCCTGACCTCTGGGCTGCTTTAGATACTGATGTTCATGCACACTAGCAGTTGGTGCGCTAGGGTCTTCTCAAATATATGGAGAATAACCTCTTACGATCCCAGAATCATCTTCTGTGTTACCTAATCTGATGTTGGAACAGGCGACGCAAGGTCATGGTGCTGCGGGGGTGCGACCTTACTATTTGTCGAGAGATGGATATCTACTTTGTGACTAGGTTGCTGCCTCAGGGTGAGGCACTTCCTTATCAGCTTCCCCCTGGGAGGGGATCTTGAGCGGTTTCAGCGGGGCGCCCCTTACGAAGGGGTGCATATCGATAGCATCTGTGACTGACCTGGTCGAGCGGTGTGCTATAGTTGCTATTGTGGGACTGGCAGGGTTGTTTGTGCCCAATCGAGTGTTGGGCCCACATATTGGTGTTTTGCACCTGCTAAGGGCTGAACACTTTTTTCATTTTGCCCCCTTTTTTATGATGAGATGTTGGCTCAGCTTTCCAAGGTCTGGGATGGATCGAAGTTGTTTACATATGGTAGCATTCTATGTAGCATTATTTATGAGCAGGTGGTGCTACTGAGACCTATGGTGGTTGTGCCTCCTGGGGGTACTCAGGAGCCTCACATGAGGAGGTGGGCCCCTGTGATGCCTCACGGAGGTGGAGGTAGGGTGGGGCGTTATTGGAACGCCACCATAGAGGCTTGTTTTGAGGCCAATCCTTAGATGTTTCTTTCATTCCCTTATGCGAGGATGGACTTCCGTGGAGACCCAGACATTGGTCTTCCTATTGGGTATGCATGGGGGCCAACAGGTATGTTTTTGTGTTTTATTCAGCATTTACTTGAGTATTTATGTTTTTTATGTGTATTATGATGACACTGACATAGTTTTGTTACTCTTGCAGATGTTGGCGAGATCGGACGTCCCGTGGCTCGGTTGGTGGGACATCAATAGATTCTTCGGCCTTGAGGTGTTCCTCGCGTAGGTGGGGGACAGGGAGGAGCTCTAGTAAAGCCTCGGGGTGGAGCACCTGGAGGGCAGGCTGGTCCTTCAGGGGAAGACAGTAGCTCGGCTGCTACCAAGAGTGTTGCTGAGTGGGCTCCTAACGAGGTGGCAGAGGCTTTCATTGCAGAGTTGACAGAGCAGGTGGCTGCTCTGGAGGTCAGAGCTTGGGCTTTAGAGGATGCATGGGGTTGAGTGGACCGCTTGACCCAGGGGATGCCTACTCGAGGCTTCATGGATGACCTCGACAATGCATGGTTAGAGACCCTGATGACCCAGGAGAGGGGCTATCGACTGACTTTGCGCCGGGTGGCGATATCTATTCTAACAGGGGCGCCGGTGTTGGTACCAGGAGCAGTTGTGGGTCCATGTGCCCCACCTGGGGGAGCACTTCCCTAGAGTTTTATTGTACACAGGGAAAGAACCCATTACGAGGATGCTTCCTTTATTTTTTTCGACTTGTATATTTGTATCTTTGGGCTAACTTACGAGTCAGAGACACCATATTTTTATACTCAGACACATATATTTGTTGGTATATATAAGAGAGATATTTTTTGTGGCTCTACATGGTGTCTCCCTTTTTTGGTGTTTTTTTATCTATTATGTTATGCTAATGGATATGTATGTTTTCAATGTTTTTTGTTTTTTATGTATGATGGTTTATCCAAGATGCATTCCAGTTTAGAATATTGTTAGCTATACGATCAGCTATTTTGCTTTGGTTTCTTGGTACATGTGTGAATGTAATGTGATCAAACTGTCGGCTTAATCTTTTTGAACGCAAATGTTTTCTAAAAAGATGTGAATAGCGTACCTCAAATGCTTAGTTTAATTGTGACACCACTAACTGGCAATCGAGGTAGATATTCATATGGCGTAAGCCCTGATTGAGGGTGTCTCACATCAGTCTAATGACGGCATCATATTATGCATGATTGTTTGTCACTGAACCGATTCATACACCATTGGTGCAGAATCGTGATTGGTCAAGGTGGCAGATGACCCAAGCGGCTGCTAAACTTTGAGACCATTGCGATGCTCCATCGGCAAATCCAATGTAATGGTCGGGTTAATAATCCATTGTGACACTAGTGAGTATTTTGTGACAAGTATTTTGGTAAAAAATTTAAAGTTTTTGGTATGTGTACTTTGACTCTAGGGGTGGGCCTTCTTGGCCCTTATGGGTAGAATTTCTTGAGGTAAAGGCCGTTGACGAGGTTTCTAAGGCATGTTCCGTCCAGCTCTATCAATATGTATGTCCCCTTGAGGAGACAATATTTTATGATGTAGGGCCCTTTCCACATAATTTCTAACTTTCCAAGCCCTAGGGATTCTTTTGCAACATCGTAGAGGAGGACTAACTCTCCCTCAGTGAATGAACGAGGGTTGATGTGGCGGTCAAACGATTCTTTTACCCATTTATTTTGGGCCTCATTGTGTTGCAGCGATTGTCTTCGACGTAGTCTAGTTGTACTAGACATTGTTCTAGGGGCTAGGTTTCATCGAGGAGTTCAATGGCGGCATGTAAATTTGGGATATCGTGTTTTATGGGAATCACGGCTTCGACTCTATATACCAAGTGGAAGGGTGTGAAACACGTGGATGTTTTCACGGTCATGCGGTATGCCCATAGGGCGGAGAAAAGCATGTGGGGCCAATCTGTTTTGTGGTTAGTCACCATATGTTGTAACATAGTTATGAGGAATTTATTCACAACTTCTACCTTTCCATTGGATTTGGGGTAGGATGGTGATTTGAATTCATGGGTGAATCTGAGATGGTGAGATAGCTCCTAGAAAAATTCATTTTCAAAGTGTTTTCCATGGTCGGAGACTAACTCCTTGGGAACGCCGAACCGGGAAATGACATGGTTAAACAGAAATCGTGTGGCGGTTTCTGTGGTGTTGTCGTATCTGGGCATAGCCTCTGCCCACTTGGTGAAATAATAGACAGCCGCGATGATGTATTTGTGATTGCGCGACAATGCAGGATTGCAAGTCATGAAGTCGATCCCCCATTTTCAAAAGGGACCAGCGATGATGACAGGGTGCAGGGGAGCGGGAGGGTATTTTGCCTTATGAGCGAAGTGCTAACATCGATCGCACCTCTTAACTGTTGTGATGCAGTCATGAAACAAAATGGGCCACAAATATCCTGCTCGTAGGAATTTTTGGGTGGTGGCAATTCCGGAAAGGTGGCCACCGCAAGCTCCATCGTGGCAGTGATTAAGGGCTTGTTCCACCTGATCATGGGTGAGGCATCAACGTAAGATGGTGTTGATGCCCCATCGATATAATAAATCACCGATAAGGAGGTATCAGGGGGCCTGATGGCGAATACGCCGACAGTCATCTCGAGTGAGATGGGGTCTAAACTTTAGGGTTCGTAAGAAGAGGATGATATCTCCATACCAAGGGTCTTTGGTTGCTATGAGGAAGAGATGTTCATCTGGTAGCGAGTAATTTACTCGTGATCCTTTGGTATGACTTGGGAGGTCCGTAATGAACTCGGCTAAGATTAACGCAATATTTCTCTTAGGGGAGAGAAATTGTAAGTTGTATTCTTGTAGAATGACTATCCAGTGGGCGTATTTGTTGTTCATTAGATGGCGCGTGAGAATACATTTTATGGGGTTGATATCCGCAACTACCGTTGTGGTCTTTAAGATGATGTAGTGGCTAAGCTTTTGGACTGCATGAATTAGCGTTAAGGCAGTCTTTTCTTTGGGTTCATATCTTAATGTAGGGCCTGATAAGGTTTTGCTGACGTAGTAGATTACGTGCTCCTTCCCATCTGGGTCATCCTGGATATATACTCTGGCCAAAGCGGTCTCGTATGCTGATAGATACAAGATGTAATCTTTGTTATAGTTTGGGGGACTAATCAACGGTGTTGAAGACAATGTGTCTTTCAGCGCATCAAACGCTTATTGGGCATGGTCGTCCCATTTGAATGGGATGTCCTAGTGAAGGAGGCGCAGGAACCCTTAAGTGCAAGTGGCATAATTCAGGACAAAAAGTCTCATAAAATTGGCCTTCCCATGCAAGCTTTGTAGTTTCCTGAGGGTTTGAGGTGGAGGTACCTCTTTGATGGCTTGGACCTTGATGGAGTCCACTTGAATTCCTTGCAGGGACACGATAAAACCTATAAGTCTTCTTGTTGTGATGTAAAAGATGCACTTGAGGTGGTTCAACCATAGGTTGTATTACCGACATCATTGGAATACCAGTCGCAGATCCTCGAGATGGTCTTAGCGCTTCTTGGATTGGACGGTTAGGTCATCCAAGTAGGCGAGGATAAGGTGTGCCAAGTCATGAAATATGAAATTCATGGCACTCTGGAAGGTGGTTCCTGCATTTTATAAGCCAAATGGCATTACCTTGTATGTGAATGTGCAGCAAGGGGTAGTGAACGCAGTTTTGTATCGGTCGGTGTGGCAGATTTGAATTTTATTGTACCTGGGGAACCCATCCATAAAGGAGAGGGCCTCATGATCCGCACAAGCATCGATGACTTGGTTGATGAATGGGGTATGGTAATTTTCCTTGGGATATGTTTTTTTTCAAATCATGAAAATCGGTGCAAACACATATGGTGCCTTGTTTTTCATTACGGGAACAAGGTTGGAAACCCAAGATGTGTAAGCAATGGGGTAGATGAACTCGACTTTGTGAAGCTTGTCGATTTCTCGTTTTATTGCTTCTACCTTTGATGGGTGCAATTGATGATGTTTCTAGCGTATTGGAGGTACGTCAGGACAGGTGTCAATATGGTGCTCTGCGATATTGGGACTAAGCCCAGGCATCTTTTAGTAGTCCCACGCAAAGATATCTCTATACTCTTGTAGAAATTGGGTATAAGAGATTATTTCTTCAGGTGAACATGCTATCCCTAGTGAGATTTCTTCGACCTTTCCAAGATTTTGAGATATATTCACCTTGACGGTAGGTGAAATGTTTGACATGTTTCCTTCCTCGAACACATCGGGTGACGGGATGGGGTTCTTGAACCAATCAACTTTTCCTAATGGGAAGAACTCAATTGATTCAATCGCATAAATATCTTGTTCTTCTGTTTTGTTAGGACTGAACACTTTTCATGGGAGAAAGAGTGAGCGGCGATGCATTGCATCCCATGGATAATCCAGCTCCATCATGGCCTCTGTGATTTCTTCATCTAAATGAAATAGGGATCCTAAGGGGGGATTGGTTTTGTGCATTTTTGTGCATAAAAGGTTTGGTCCAAATGAAGTTGGTTGATAGACACAAGAAAGATTCCATCGTCAACGTGGTGGAACCAGACGCAGTTGATAGAGTGCATATAGATTAGGTTTTCACTATTGTAGGTACAACTACTCTCGTAGTTGCAGCTGACTCGACACCTATGGCAGATGAGAAGACAGCCTGAGTCATAGTTCTAGTACATGATGATATGAATCATATATGGTGTACCTTGTCGTCGGCATTTGGTGGGGGAGGAATTTCCATCATGGGGGCTTGCGTGGGTGCAAGGCTAGATTCCTTGTTAGGCTGGGCACTTTCCAGCAGATGGAAGCTGTTAGCCACCTATGAATTTTTTGCCAAGCAAACAGGTGGCTAAATATTTTTCTGAGCCTTCAAGAGATACATTTCCTATGAAAATATCTCATTCTTGAAGCCTCTGTGTGCCCTTTTTCTTTGAAAGGACCTTCACTGTTGTTTCCATCCAAAAAGCCTCACTGCCTGTGAAAAATTTATGCTCAGAAAGGCCTCCATTTTCCCCTTGTATCCCTACAAATTTCCCCATTTTAATCCTTTTTTCCCCTTTTCAAATTTTCCCCTTTAACCCCCAAAATCCCTTCCTAAGCCTGCTAAATCATCCCATCTCCCATTTAAACCTTACAAACACCCTTTGTTTGGCTTTAAAATCCCTTATTACCTCTACCAAAAGCCTCTTTTTAGCCTTAAAAACTCTATTTTTAGGCCAAAAACCCACTTTTCTTCATATAACAGGCTTAGCCCCTTTTGGCCCAGCCCCTAACCACTTCCCCTCCATGCAACTAAGTGCTAAGACCAAGCGCTAAGGCATAACGCGCTTATCGCATCGGAGAGTTGGAGCGGAGCGCTTTTGCTTTATAAACAAAAAACTTCTGATGCGAGGTGTATTTGTTCTGTCAGTCTCGGAAGTGATATCCGCCGTTCATCTGAATAGATCTAACGGCTCCACACCTGTTTCACCGCACCCCACCTCCTCCTTTTGTTAACTCCTAATGAAGATCTCCACCGTTGATTTTAAAGCAATGTGACGGCCATCGCAGTGCCACTTCAATTGCCAATCGGAAGTTTTAAAAGTGCCATTTTCTGTCTCCCCGATTGGCTGATCCCTTATTAGATCCTGGTCGTTGAAGCCACAAGAACCAATGGGCAGGATTTGATCTCACTCCGCCTCGTTTCCCCGATTGGCCACCCTCCGATCCAATCACAGCCATCGATCTTCCACCGATCCAACGGTCCAGATGTAATCGCTCCTTCATCCCATCGGAGTTTTGGCCCCTGCCTCCTCCACTTCCGATTGATTCGTAGCCGTTCATCCCTTTTGATTCAACGGCTCAGATTCCTCTCGACCACTAACCAACTCCTCCGCCTGTGTTTCTCCTCTACAGATCTCAGCCGTCCATCTCACTAATCAGACGGTTCACAATGAAACCACCTTTGAGTGGCCCCCACCTTACCGACCGCGCATCTCCTCCTATCGCGCTCCATATTTCGTCGTCGAATCTCACAGTCCCAGATCCAACGGCCAGCATCAATATCACACATTTTTTGTGTTCGGGCTTTAACAGTTAGAATTTACGCGATATGGGCGTTTTTATTTCGCCACGTGTCAGGCGAGGACCTATATTGCATTCGAAAAGTGAAAACCGCCTCCCTCCCTTTTCACCGCGTGAAAAGAGTTGTTTCTTTAGCCGAAACCACTTCTCCACTTTCACTCCCAAAAGGCCATCTACAGATCTCGACCGTTGATCTAATTAGATCAACGGCCCTCATTACATCTCGCATTCCATTCATATTTGTTTATCGCGCGACCATAGAACTTCATTGCGTCATCTCAACTGTCGATCTCCTCCAGATATCTGATGGTCCATATTAAATCGCCCTCCACCCACGCCTGGTCCCACCATTCAAACCCATTTCATTGCATTTTCATTCATTTTCTATGTATTTCGCCAAAGTCTAAACTCTCACGATTTACATTAAAAAATCTTTTTCTCCGCTCACATTAGAACTTTAATGTTTTACATTAAATATTTATATCATTCCGCCTAACTTCTAAAGGTAGTTCATCAGTAAATCACCACCATTGATCATCGCCTCCAGATCTGATCAAACAGTCCATAGCCATTTCTCCACCAAACCTCCATGAGAGCAGATTTTCACCATTACACTGCATTTTTACACCGTTCTCCATTGCATCCACCGCATTCATCTCTGCTGCGCTACCATTCTCACAGTCCTCCACAGCATCCATCCCCCTCCTGCATGGATTTCTTAACATTTTTTGTGTGTTTTTCAGGGTTATAGACGGTAGAAACTGCCATGGCTCACAGTCACTGTCATAGTGACACAGAACGCAGAGAAGGCCATTTTCAGAGCCCGATATTGCAGAGAAATGTTTGGGAAGGTTTCTAAATGAAATATTTTCATCAAAATACCAGTGTTTTACTCTGTAAAACCTCCAGGGCCATTAAAATTACATTTCCACCGATAGACACGGTCATGAAGCGACAAAGAGTATCAGTACAGGATTAAAGAGTTTAATGCCCATTATTGAAGATTTTAAGCCTTAATTCAATGTTTAAAGGGAAAATGTACCATATTGAAGGCCTTATTATTAACATAGAAGGCCTAATGAGGCCTAAAGCACATAAAACAATGTTATCAGTGTCACACATCAGCAGAAGGTTCTTTTCTGTGAAGGACAGGTTCCCATACTGTTTTGTATTCTGCTTCGAGCTCCTAAAAAGATCTACACCCTGACAGAAAGTCCTAATGTTGCCAGAACATTTGTTATGCAGTATGGAAAACCTGAAGTCATTTATCTGCCTTTTTCTTACCACCAGAGTACTACAGAGTACTACGGCCGAAAGTATATCAAAGAACATACCTAGAGTAAATATTAGCCTGTCGAAGACCACTCTTTCACCCAAAGAGTACTGAAGATTAATGCATAGATATTAAGATAGAATGGGCCTCAAGCCCTCTTCTCCTACTTCTGTTTTAATGTTTCATTTAGTGTTTCACCTACCTCCTCTGCCTCTCTTTTAGCTATAATAACTCAATAAAAACACATTGTAAGGGTTGTTGTTGATTATCGATCAGATAACTGTGAATTGTAAGTTGTTTCTCTTGAGACATAGTTCTGTGTGTAAAGTTGTAAGATAGGCTGAGGAAGATGTTTTCAGATTGAATGTCAAGTTGTTGGAAAATTTTGTACATGACTGGTGTTGCTCTTTAATATGACAAGCACATTTCTTTGGATCCTGATTTAAAGCAGTGGTGATGTTTTCTGCCTTTGTCTCTGTTTTCCTTCTGTAATTCATTACATTTCATTTCTTTGGTAAGAATCAGAAACTTGGCTTAGGATATACCCTTGCATGGTACCCTAATGCTCCTGCTCTTCTTATATTTAATGTTTTCTACTGATTGTGCTATCTGAGTACTGATTCAAGATAATTTAACCAGTGTAGTAGTTTTTATTCACTGCTAACTGATGTATGAATTCATGAATCTCTTCTTAGATGTTCTTGTTGGGTTTTAATTGAAAGAATTGGGATACTGGGGGTTTAGAATGTTGATTTTGTCTCACTAGGGTCTTTTTCAATCAATTGAACCTTTCTAAGTTCCCTTAAGTTGGATGTCGAAGCATTGAAAGTTCAAAGCCTTTCTCTAATCTTAGGCCTTCTCCTTTGTGTTTAAATCTTGAATGTTTCTTGTTGTCTGAAGAGTTAGCTTTTTAGGGGTTGGATCATAGGTGTTTAATGGCATGCCCTGTCCCTAGATCTGTTTCCTAAGTGGTCACCTTGGAGGTTTCCTTTTCATTCACCTTCATTCCCTATCATTTCATACCACACTATCATCTTTAAAGATCCACTGTTTTAGATGACTAGCCCAATTGAAAGCCTTGAATACTGAATAGCAAGTAAACCCTTTCATGAATCCATTGCCTAATGGTCTCGAGTGTTCTCTAAAGTGTCTCTCCTTTGCCTAAAACCTTCTTTGCTCTGTTAGAAAATTAAATATTACAGAGCAATGAAACACATAAAATATGCAGAAAATACAAGCACACAAAACACATAAAACCAGAGAGACACAGATATACGTGGTTCACCCAGTTTGGGCTACGTCCACCCCGAACAGCCAATCCTTCCTTTCTATTATCCAGCAAAAATAAAGAGACAAAACCTACAGTAGATCCGTTGTAATATCCTCTGTTCTCTCTCACAATCTCCCTATATATTTCTCACTCAGAGAATACACATACATTACACAGTCGCAATACAATACCCTTATAAAAGCGAGGGGTTACCTTCTAGGGCAAAAAACCCTAAACTAAACATAAATTCTACCGTCAGATCATCTGCCTAATGAACGGCCCAGATTGACTAGAAATTACTATACTTTTACAAGGAAATTTTACATCTATTTTTGGCTTCGGGTCGTCGTCGTCGGAATCCCCGTCGGACCGTCGTCCCGACCAGGGGGACAAGTTCCCCCCCCCCCCCGCGTGCAAGGTGGTACAATTTTCCTGGGGTATACATCCAGCTAAAACTACTGGAAATACTGAGAGGTGGGGGGTGAATCAGTATTCCTTTCAATTGAGCATTAGTTAATCTTCAATTATTATCAGTGTTTGTACAATGATAGTAGCAAACAAGAGGAACACAAATGCACACAATTTTTAAGGTGGAAACCCACTCCGGGACAAAAACCACCTAATGCTTTTCTAATAATTCTTTTCAACTCCAATTGAAAATAAAGCTCCAATTTCCTAGAATCTAGAAAAGCATTCTTCTCCAACTCCCACTGGATGGACGCTCCAACGCCCGAGATTCTTCAGTAGTTAACTGAACGGATGCCCCAACACCCAATGAGCTACAACTCACCCTAGCACCACCCTACCACCCTATAGAAGAATAAAAGAAGAATGGACTCCCGTACCAAGGAAAATAGTCCACTTTTACAATGATATAGAATGATGTAGAAGAAGAAGATATACTAAACCATAACCCCAAATTTGACACAAACACCTAATGATGATCCTAGACCTCCCAACGCTGCCTCTTCAACCCTTGGCAGATAGATACTAGTACAATTTGTACAATAATGTATTTACAATGACTAGGTACAATGATACCTTTATAATGATTGTATGCAGTGCTGCCCACTTGAAGACTTCATATGATGAACTTCTTGCTGCTGTTATGCACCTTGAATGCTGCTCTTTTCATGCTACACTCTACTGCACCTTGCTTTGTTGGAAATATTGTCATTGATGGCAAAGGCATTGGCAAAGATGTAATCGAGAAAAGCAAAGGTGCAGAGAACAACGGTAAATACAGGAACACCAACACAAAGGTCAGCAGAGAAGAACAGAGGAAGAACAGAAGGAGCAGAGACAGAATGAAAAAAAATTACAAAGACGCAGCAGAGTTTTGGTGAACAGCAACACGAATTCAAAAAGAATGAGACATGTAACGATGAATGAATTGTCATTATGGTGATGGGCAGTGGCATTTTACAGTGGAATGAAGACAGATGTAGTTCCAGACTATGGAGGAACAAAGTTTATTTAAAAACAGTCATTTCGGGTGTTTAATCCCTCAACAACCAAGTATGAAGAAAAATGAATAAAACAGTGGAAGGACTTTAAATCTTTGAAAGCGGCAGGACAAGTGGTCCCTACCACTTGAGCGCAAATCGCAAAGCGTAGTTTTTGAAGTTTCAAGTGTCTTGTTGATATGGATTATTTGCGATATACGATCATCGCACATCGCACAATTGCACGGTATATATATGTGCGCGCCAATTGAATGTTGCGATATGTGATCATCGCAATATCGCAATATCGCATATTTGTTATTTCCGCCATATGTTTCCACCGGTTGTAAGGTGCGATGCGATGTCGCGCCATTGCATATCGCACATCGCAAATGGCCAACTGCAATGTGGGCCCAGGGTCAAAGAATGAAATTTGATTAAAATTTTATTGAAATCTAAGGTTACGGGGGCAGTGTGAAAGTTTTAAAATAACCATTGGGGTTATAGTTATAATATTATATGGCGGAGATAAAAGACTACCTTTGGGATGATTCATGCATGGAAGAACGAAGGTTGGGGTTTTTCATTTAAATTGGCTCGATTTTTTATACGCTGGATTATCTATTGTGACCCCGTCTAGGAATACCATTAGCGGTTCGTGGTTTCGACTCATGGTTTTACTAAAGGCAACATCTACATAAAGTGATGAGAATTATGAAGAAGGTGTGCGCGTGAAAAGGGTTGATAATAAACGAATCTCTTTTAGAGATATCTGTATGAATAAACTCTGATACATCTGAATCTATGGCGCACTTGTGAATATGATGATCAAGATCTTTAATCAGATGGTGATTAATTCCTGGTTCAATCGACTGACAAAATCTTGAAGAATGCATTGTAAGGGTTGTGAGTGAAAAATTTCTCCAAGGAATATCTGTATTGGCGAGCTCTGTTCTTAACTGATAAATCTGAAACTACGATGCACCCATGGATACAATGATCTGACGAGGATGAATTTCTGGACGAAATCATGAAGAACTGGTGTAAGTATATTGAATGAATAAATCTGGTGACTTCGATGGTATGTCGTGTGGAAACTGGTGGATCCAGTCTGAAAATTGATGAAACGTGGTCCACAGTGGTGCTGAGGGTCGAAGCCTTCAGTGAGGGGGTTGTAGCTCCCTTCCAGTGGTAGCTGGTAAACGAGAGCAGGGGGTAGTAGCTCCCTTTCAGGAAAGACTGGTAAACGAGAGAAGGTTGTAGCCTTCTGCAGGTGGGTGCCTGCATGCTGGCATAAGTCTACACTAGCATATATATTGTAAGAAGTCTTTCTCTATAATAAATATTGAAGACTGAGATTACAGCAGCGGTGGTTTTCTCCCGAATTTGGTTTCCACCTTAAATCCTGGTGTTCATATGTGTGGCTTATGTTTGATAGTTTGTTCTGTTATTTCTGTACATACTCAATGATGCAATACTCTAAGTAATGACATAATAAGATATTTGGATATACATATTGGACGCTATACTGTAACATATGGTTTTCAGAAAAAGAAAGAAAAATTGTTCAGCCCTAAATACTGATTCACCCCTCCCCTCTCAGTATTTTTCCTAACAATTGGTATCAGAGCAGGTTCTTCTGAAAAATCCTATCCGCTAGAAGGAAGATCAAGCAAGATGAGTAACCACGAAAGAACAGCATTTATCAGGCCTTCGCTCTTTAACGGAAATAATTTAATCTTCTGGAAAAAAAGGATGAGATCCTATCTTCAGTCTCTGGGAGCAGATGTATGGGCAATTGTTGAACAAGGATATCAATATCCAGTTGCAGTGCCAACGGATCCGACGGAAAGAAAGAATTATGAAACAAATGCAAAGTCGGTCAATGCTCTGTTCGGAAGTCTAACTGAATGAGAATTTGTCAAATTCATGCAGCTAAATACAGCAAAGGCAATATGGGACAAAATCATTCTAAGTTATGAAGGTGATGCAAAGGTAAAAAGCGCTAAACTCCAAACTCTCAGAATTCAATATGAGAATCTAAAAATGGAGAATGAGGAGAGCATAGCCAACTTCTTCTTACGTCTTGATGATATTGTAAACCGTATGAGAAATCTGGGAGAAACTATAACTGAATCTACCTTGGTTGAGAAAATCTTAAGATCACTAACAACAAAATTTGAGTCAAAAGTCTCAACTCTTGAAGAAAAGCAGGATCTTCAAAATCTTACTGTGGCACAACTTCATGGCATTCTAACTGCATATGAAATGAGAAGAGGAGGACCATCTGAAGTCAAAGAAGCAGTCTTTAGAACTTCTACAAAAGGGAAGGAAGTACAAAAAACAGAAGGATCAGGATATATCTCAGAAGAAGATGAGATAAACTTTGTAAAGAAACTTCAACTTAGCACAGGACGGTTCAGAGGTAAGCTTCCTTTCAAATGTTTTGATTGTGGAAGATTTGGTCATTATGCTGCTAAGTGTCCTTATAAAGAAACACATAAAAATGGGAAGGAAGTAGCAAAAAGGAATAAGAATCGTTTTAGCACTAGAAAGAGTTGCTATACTCATGAAGATAGTGATGGATTATATGATAGTGAGGAAGAATGTGAACAAGATCTTAGACTTCTCATGGCATTTGAAAAAGAATCTAGAGAAGAAAAGGATACTTTTGTGGATGCTCTAGAATACAGTGATTTTCTTGATGAAAACAATAAACTCAAAATCTGCTTAGAAGAGAGTAAAATAACCATAGAAACTCTAAAAAATCAGCTTGAAGAAAAAGAGAAACACAATGAGAAATTAGAATGTGAAGTAGTAAGTCTAAGAAAAGAACTTGAGAAAGTAAAGACTCTGAATCTTAGATTTGCTAAAGGATCTGAAACCTTAGATGAGATTATCAAGGTACAACGTTCACCTCTTATAAAGACAGGTCTTGGATATATCGAAGAATCTTCTCAGCCTTCAGCACCAAATTATCTAAAAGCAGTTACAGCTAGTTTACAACATGCTGCCACTCAGCAAGAGAATAAAGAATCTTTACAGGTAAAGTATGATCATCTCAATTCAAAGAAAACTAACAGGAATGTCTTTCAAAGAAATATCAATCAACAGGTAAATTCAAGTAGAAGATTTTATAATCGCAGAAATTTCTTCAATCGACAATGTTTCTCATGTCACAATTTTGGTCATAAAGTTGCTCAATGTGTTGCATATAAAACCATCATGACAAGAGAAGCAAGAAAGAAGAGGATTGATATTGAAACAAAGAAGAACACTTATAACAACTTTTCTCCTCTTCAAAATGAAGTTGAATGTGCTTATTGCAGTAACTTTGGCCATGAAGAATCTGAATGCAGGAGCAAAGTTTAGCCAAAAGAACATGTTCCTTCAAGCTCCAAAGTATGGAAAAAGAAGGAATTACAGGTTGAAAATTGTGGCATAGCTTTATTTACAGAAGATGAAGAAAACTAATGGTACATTGATAGTGGATGCTCAAGACACATGACAGGTGACAAAGACAAACTTCTTGCATATAGTGCTCTAGAAAAGGAAAAGAAGGTTACATTTGGAAATGATACTTCTGCGATCATTAAGGGAAAAGGGTATGTTTTTCTAAAAGAAAAGGTGAAAGCTAATGAAGTCATGTATGTGGATGGATAAAAGCATAACTTGTTAAGTGTAATTCAAATGTGTGATCAAGGAACTGAGGTTGTCTTTAGTTCAAAAGAATGTGTGGTACGTGATCTTGATACAGGTAAAGAAATTATAAAAGGAAAAAGAACTCCAAACAACCTGTATATATTGAAGAACTGTAAAGAGAAATGTTATTTGAGTAAAGCTGTTCGTGATCTTCCCAATATTACTCTACCTGAAAATATCATATGTAAATCTTTCTAATTTGGTAAGCAAACCAGAGTACAATTTAATGCCAAGGAAGGATCATCAAGTAATCCTCTTGAACTCATTCATACTGACATATGTGGACCTATGAGGAAAAATTCACCACGTGGTGAAGAATACTATATCTTATTCATTAATGATTTCTCTAGAATGTGTTGGATTGGACTGCTTAAACACAAATATGAAGCATTTGAGAAGTTTCAGATCTTCAAAGCACTAGTTGAGAATGAATTAGATCTAAAAATCAAGTGTCTCAGATCTGATCGAGGAGGAGAATATACATCAGATGAATTCCTTTAATTTTGTGAACAACATGGCATTAAAAGACAGTTCTCGGTAGCAGGCACTCCACAACAAAATGGTGTAGCAGAAAGAATGAATAGAACGATTGTTCAAATGGCTAGAGCTATGCTTGATGATTCCGGAACACCTGACACATTTTGGGGAGAAGCAACACATACAGCAGTGAACATTCTCAACAAGGCACATGTTCGTGTAAATAGTGATAAAACTCCATATGAACTCTGGTATGGTAATCCTCCCACTATAAAGCATTTTAGAATTTTTGGAAGCAAATGCTTTATCAAGAATAATGATGAAAAACTTGGCAAGTTTGAACCTAGAGCAGATGAAGGAATATTTCTTGGTTACTCCTCTAGGAGTAAGGCATATAAATGTTACAATAAAAGACTTCGGAAGAACGTTGAATGTATTGATGTTGTTATTGATGAGTCTCCTGCAGCTCCAAAATAAGAAAAGCAAACGACAGATGAAGATGATGATGACACATATCCTTCTACATAAAATAGTAATGATACAAACAGTGAACCCAGTGAAGAACCCAAAGATGGTTTGTCTGAAAAAGCTCCCTCCAGATATGTTCAAAAGAATCATCCAGAATCTCAAATTTTGGGAGAAAAGGGATCAGGTCTACAAACAAGAAGGACTCTTATGGGATCGTCTAGCAATCTGGCATTTCTGTCCACTATTGAACCTCACAGTGTTAGTCAAGCTAGCAAAGATGATTTTTGGATTCAAGCCATGAATGAAGAGCTTGATCAAATTGAAAAGAATCACACTTGGGAATTAGTACCAAGACCTCATGACAAGAATGTCATTGGAACTAAATGGATATTCAAAAACAAGTTAAATGAGAATGGGGATGTTATAAGAAATAAAGCTAGACTTGTTTGTAAGGGGTATGCTCAACAAGAAGGTATAGACTTTGAAGAAACTTTTGCTCCTGTAGCTAGACTTGAAGCCATAAGAATGTTTCTTGCTTTTTCAAGCTTCCAACAAATCAAAGTTTATCAAATGAATGTTAAATCTTCTTTTCTCAATGGTGATCTAGAAGAAGAAGTTTATATAGAACAACCAGAAGGATTCATTTTGGGAAATGATGAAAAACTTGTTTGTAGACTTAAAAAGGCTCTATATTGTCTCAAACAAGCTCCAAGGGCATGGTACTATTGTTTTGACAAATATCTTCATCAACAAGGATTTTCAAAGAGGTCTGTTGATAGCAACTTATACACAAAAACTAAAAATGAAAAATTATTGATTGTGGTTGTATATGTTGATGATATCATTTTTGGAAGTAATGGAGAGTCTATGAGTCAAAAATTTGCTTCTAATATGTAGCAAGAATTTGAAATGTCATTACTTGGGGAACTAACATTCTTTCTTGGCTTGCAAGTGCAACAAGCAATAGATGGCATATTCTTATCACAAGCTAAATACCTCAAGCAAATCCTGAAGAAGTATGCCATGGAATATTGTAAACATGTAAGTACACCAATGATAACCGGATGTAATCTTAGCTCTAATGATGATTCCCCCACCATGAATCAACCAGAATACAGATCTATGATAGGAAGTCTTCTTTATCTCACTGGGACAAGACCAGACATCATGCATGCAGTTGGGATTGTTGGACGATTCCAAGCTAATCCAAAAGAGTCTCATCTTCAGGTTGTGAAAAGAATATTCAAATATCTACAAGGAACTCAAGACTTTGGATTATGGTATCCAAAGAAGGATGATCTTACTCTTCATGCATACACTGATGCGGATTGGGCTGGAAGTGTTGATGATCGGAAAATCACTAGTGGTGGTGCATTCTTTATGGGGCCTCGGTTAGTATCTTGGTTTAGCAAGAAGCAAAGCTCCATTTCCTTATCTACAGCAGAAGCAGAATATGTGGCTGCAGCATCATGTTGCACTCAACTTCTCTGGATGATGCAAACTCTACAAGACTTTCAAATCAAATGTTCACCTCCTATCTCCATTATGCGTGATAATACAAGTGCCATCAGTATCTCAAAGAATCCTATTATGCATTCCAAGACCAAGCACATTCCCATCAAGTATCACTTCTTACGTGAACAAGTACTAGAACAAAAGGTGAAATTGGAGTATGTTTCCTCCAAAGAACAAGTTGCTGATATATTTACCAAACCTCTACCCAGGGAAGCGTTCGAATATCTCAGACAGAAGCTAGGAATAGTCTCTGCCATGCAAAGGATCAGGTCTACTTAAACTCAGAAGACTAAATTGACTGTGTGGTGTTGTTGGGCATTACTGAATGCACAGGCTAAGGGGGAGCATTGATCATATGAAAAGGATGTATTGTTGGAATTTATGCGTCATCTTGTTATATTATGAAGATGCAGTATGATCTCCGAAGGAGCATAGTCTTGTCGATACAAAGGATATTGATCAACCCTTTGCCATTGATGTCAAAGGGGGAGGAAAAGAAAATAAAGGGGCTTCTTTAAGACAAATAGAGGAAGAGTATTTCCATCAATGCCAAAGGGGGAGATTGTTGGAAATATTGTCATTGATGGCAAAGGCATTGGCAAAGCTGTAATCGAGAAAAGCAAAGGTGCAGAGAACAACGGTAAATATAGGAACAGCAACACAAAGGTCAGCAGAGAAGAACAGAGGAAGAACAGAAGGAGCAGAGACAGAATGAAAAAAAAAGTACAAAGACGCAGCAGAGTTTTGGTGAACAGCAACACGAATTCAAAAAGAATGATACATGTAAGGATGAATGAATTGTCATTATGGTGATGGGCAGTGGCATTTTACAGTGGAATGAAGACAGATGTAGTTCCAGACTACGGAGGAACAGAGTTTATTTAAAAACAGTCATTTCGAGCGTTTAAGCCCTCAACAACCAAGTATGAAGAAAATTGAATAAAACAGCGGAAGGACTTTAAATCTTTGAAAGCGGCAGGACAAGTGGTCCCTACCACTTGAGTGCAAATCGAAAAGCGTAGTTTTTGAAGTTTCAAGTGTCTTGTTGATATGGATTATTTGCGATATGCGATCATCGCACATCGCACAATTGCATGGTATATATATGTGCGCTCCGATTGAATGTTGCGATATTTGATCATCGCAATATCGCAATATCGCATATTTGTTATTTCCACCATATGTTTCCACCGGTTGTAAGGTGCGATGTGATGTCGCGCCATTGCATATCGCACATCGCAAATGGCCAACTGCGATGTGGGCCCAGGGTCAAAGAATGAAATTTTATTAAAATTTTATTGAAATCTAAGGTTACGGGGGCAGTGTAAAAGTTTTAAAATAACCATTGGGGTTATAGTTATAATATTATATGGCGGAGATAAAAGACTACCTTTGGGACGATTCATGCATGGAAGAACGAAGGTTGGGGTTTTTCAATTTAAATTGGCTTGATTTTTTATACGTTGGATTATCTATTGTGACCTCGTCCAGGAATACCATTAGTGGTTCGTGGTTTCGACTCATGGTTTTACTAAAGGCAACATCTATATAAAGTGATGAGAATTATGAAGAAGGTGTGCGCGTGAAAAGGGTTGATAATAAACGAATCTCTTTTAGAGATATCTGTATGAATAAACTCTGATACATCTGAATCTATGGCGCACTTTTGAATATGATGATCAAGATCTTTAATAAGATGGTGATTAATTCCTAGTTCAATCGACTGACGAAATCTTGAAGAATGCATTGTAAGGGTTGTGAGTGAAATATTTCTCCAAGGAATATCTGTATTGGCGAGCTCTGTTCTTAACTGATAAATCTGAAACTACGATGCACCCATGGATACAATGATCTGACAAGGATGAATTTCTAGACGAAATCATGAAGAACTGGTTTAAGTATATTGAATGAATAAATCTGGTGACTTGGATGGTATGTCGTGTGGAAACTGGTGGATCCAGTCTGAAAATTGATGAAACGTGGTCCACGGTGGTGCTGAGGGTCGAATCCTTCAGTGAGGGGGTTGTAGTTCCCTTCTAGTGGTAGCTGGTAAACGAGAGCAGGGGGTAGTAGCTCCCTTTCAGGAAAGACTGGTAAACGAGAGAAGGTTGTAGCCTTCTGCAGGTGGGTGCCTGCATGCTGGCATAAGTCTGCACCAGCATATATATTGTAAGAAGTCTTTCTCTATAATAAATATTGAAGACTGAGATTACAGCAGCGGTGGTTTTCTCCCGAATTGGGTTTCCACCTTAAATCCTGGTGTTCATATGTGTGGCTTATGTTTGATGGTTTGTTCTGTTATTTCTATACATACTCAATGATGCAATACTCTAAGTAATGACATAATAAGATATATGGATATACATATTGGACGCTATACTGTAACATATGGTTTTCAGAAAAAGAAAGAAAAATTTTTCAGCACTAAATACTGATTCACCCCTCCCCTCTCAGTATTTTTCCTAACATGCTTTTCTTTTTTGCCGTAGAAATTCTAGTCCTTTGCAACCCTTGACAACACATGATCTAGATTTTTATTGCCTTCTAGGAGCTCGATATTGAATCTGGTGTATCTCTGTCATTTCAGATCCTAAATATCTAATTTTCAGTCTTGTAGTAGTCCTCTGAGTCATCTTTCCAATGCCACAGGTCTGACCCAATTTGGATTCTTGAAGAGAGAGTTATACCCAATCTCTCACAATGCCCTAATTATGGATTGTTTCAGAAGAGCGTACTTGTACGGCATGCCACGTGTCACTGTTTCTTCATTTGTTTCTGAAATTGATAGAGAAAAAATTACAGGCCGTGAAATATCCGTCACTTTTTACGACATTCCAATCCGATACTCAGAGAGAGATTTATGACGATTTTACCAAGGTCACTTCTTTGAGATGAATTTCAGGAGCCTGCAAAAACCCTTACTTCCACAGATCATATCACCAAAAATATTGTGTAACTTGATCTGAAATTTTTACTGCAACTTCCTCAGGATTTCAACTTCTGAGCCTTCGTAGAAAAAAATTTAGAGTTAAAATTCCACGATGACCTATTTCTGATGGCCGAATCCCTTACATAAGGAGGAAATGAAGATCACAATTTATATGAATGCTTAAGTTGAGAGGGGCTTCAACAAGTGAACGTGGGAGGGATTTTAGGAGCATAAAAAATATTAATTATGACTTTTCAATGACCCATGCCCCAACCCCATGGGGTTTTAGCCCACTAACTGGGGTACAAACTTCAAACATGTATATCTCTCAAACCGTGAAGAATTACATGGCATGCCATATATCAACGGAAACATCTCGACAAGTAGAAACCATCAAAAGCATTATTGACCCAGAATATATTAATTTGGTAGGTCAAAATTCCCATTCAATTTTGGGTTAGCCCCTGGTGCTGCTTGGGTTGACATCAATGACAACCGCTAATTAACAAAAACAAGGATCTCTGAATCAGGAAGAAAATCAGGCTCCACACCCAACAATCTCCCACTTGGAGACTGATTGTAGAAACTCCACTGCTACTTCATTTGCTGGACAATGACTCCTCTTTGGACCTGGTTGTTCCTCATCTTCATCATCATCCTTGAAGACCAATTGAAACTGAGCACATTTTTCAGTCTCTCCCTGGTTACAACTTTTGTTAGCATATCTGCAGGATTCTGGCTAGTGTGTATCTTTTCCAACTTCAACTCTCCATCTTCCAATACTGACTGTATGAAATGGTACTTGAGATGTATGTGTTTAGTCCTGGAATGAAATGCTGAGTTCTTTGCAAGATGAATGGCACTTTGGCTATCACTGTATAACGTGCCCATATCATGCTTATTACCGAATTCACCCATAAGCCTTTGTAACCAAATCATTTCTTTACTAGCCTCTGTAGTAGCAACATACTCTGCTTCTGTTGTTGAAAGTGCAACAACACTTTGGATTTTTGAAACTCAACTGACAGTTGTTCCACCTGCAGTAAATACATATCCTGTAGTGCTCCTCCTGTTATCTCTATCACCTGCCATATCTGCATCAACATATCCCTGTAGAGCAATGTTTGAACCACCAAAGCATAATGCTTGATTTGTGGTACCTCTCAAATATCTGAGAATCCATTTTACTGCCATCCAATTTTCTTTTTCTAGATTATTCATGTACCTGCTTACAACTCCTACTGCATGTGAAATATCAGGCCTTGTGCAGACCATTGCATACATTAATCTTCCAACTGCTGATGCATATGGAACTTTAGACATATAATCCATGTCTTCTTGGGTCTTTGGAAACATCTCCTTACTAAGTTTGAAATGGCTAGAAAAAGGTGTACTAACAGGTTTTGCATTGTGCATATTAAATATTTTCAACACCTTTTCTATGTACTCATTCTGAGACAGTGTTAATTTGCGATTTTTCCTTTCTCTAGTTATCCTCATACCAAGGATTTGTTTTGCATCTCCCAAATCCTTCATTGCAAATGAATTTGCCAATTTTCTTTTGAGCACATTTTTTTCCTGCATGTTAGATCCTGCAACAAGCATGTCATCTACATACAATAATAATATAATATAGTTGCCATCATTTTGTCTTTTTAGATAAACACAATGATCAGAGTGACATCTAGTATAACCTTGTTCAGACATAAACTTGTCAAATTTTAGATACCACTGCCTTGGAGCATGTTTTAAGCCATACAAGCTCTTCTTTAACCTGCACACCAATTTTTCTTTCCCTTTGACCTCATATCCTTCTGGTTGTTGCATGTATATCTCTTCCTCCAAATATCTATGGAGAAATGCCGTCTTTACATCTAACTGTTCAAGATGTAAATCTTCTGCTGCTACAAGACTTAAGATAGTTCTGATTGAAGTCATCTTAACAACAGGAGAAAATATTTCATCAAAATCAATACCTTTCTTCTGTGCAAACCCCTTCACCACAAGTCTAGCTTTGTACCTTTGTTTTCCTCCATCTTCTTCCTTCGGCCTGTAAACCCATTTATTCTGCAATGTAGTTTTACCTGCAGGCAACCTGACTAAGTCCCAAGTCTGGTTATGCATTAAGGAGTCCATCTCTTCTTCCATGGCTAGCTCCCACTTCTTCCTGCTTTCAACTTGCATTGCTTCTTCATAACATTCGGGTTCACCAGAATCAGTCAGCAATAAATAATATAATGAAGGAGAGTATCGTTCAAGGGGTCTACTTATCCTAGTAGATCTTCTAACACCACTTTCAGGTGTTTGAGGTGCCTGTTGCTGTTGTGGTGGTTGTTGCTGCTATGGTTGTTGATTATTATCATTTTCAGACACCTTTACTTTTTCAGTTATCTCATCAAGAACCGCATATTCCTTGCTTTCTTTTTCTTGTTTCTTTTCCTGCAACTGATTATTATACAAGACCTTTTCATTGAATATTACATCTCTGCTCCTAATGATTTTGTGATTTTCATAATCATATAAGCGATAACCAAAATCATTAGCACCATATCCAATAAAGGTACATTTCTTTGATTTTGCCTCAAACTTTGTTCTATTTTCTTTATTAATATGGACAAAGGCCTCACAACCAAAAGGCTTTAAAAAAGAGTAGTTTACCTTTTTACCTGTCCATGCTTCCTCTGGAATACCACCATCCAAGGAACTTGAAGGCCCTTTGTTTATTAGATAAACAACAGTATCTACAACATCTACCCAAAATTGTAAAGGCAATCCTGCATGCAATCTCATGCACCTTGCACGCTCCATGATTGTTCTGTTCATCCTTTTTGACACACCATTTTCTTGTGGTGTTCTTGGAACTGTCTTCTCTCTACAAATTCCATGCTCTGAACAGTACCTATCAAACTCTTTACTGCAATATTCACCTCCATTTTCTGATCTGAGACACTTTAACTTCTTTCCTGTCTCAATCTCAACCAAAGCTTTCCATTTCTTGAAAGTATCAAATACATCAGATTTATTTTGAATACAATAAATCCAAGTTTTTCTAGTTGCATCATCAATAAACGTAACATAATAGCAAGAGCCACCAAGAGATGATACCTGAGCAGGTCCCCATACATCTGTATGCACAAGCTCCAATTTTTCACTCTTCTTTTCTTTCCCAACTCTGATAAATCTGACTCTCTTTTGTTTTCCATAAATGAAATTCTCACAGAAATCCAAATCAACATTCTTCAAACCTGGCAAAAAATTTCTTGAGTGAAGAATCTTCATCCCCTTCTCACTCATATGTCCAAGCCTATGATGCCATAGTGCTACATCTGCTCCTTTGGAAGTTAAAGCATTAACAGAGTTAGAAATACCATTGCATAAATACAATGTACCAAGATTTTCTCCTTTTGCTATTACCAGGGCTCCTTTGGTGACCTTCCAAGATTGATCTATGAAAGTTGTCAAACAACCTTCACCGCCTAACTGCCCTGTTGAAATCAGATTTTTCCTTAGATCTGGAACATGCCTTACCTCCTTTAGTAGCCATTGGTTTCCATTTTGCTGTTTTACAAGAACCTTACCCATTCCAACAATTTTACAGGGTTTATCATCACCCAAACGAACTTGTCCAAAATCTCCTTGAACATAGTCATAAAAATATTTCTTATCAGGTGTGGCATGGAATGAAGCCCCTGAATCTACAACCCAAGAATCAATAACATTTTCGAAAGAAAGAATCAAAGCATCTTGTAACATATCACCTGTCACATTTGCTTCATGATTATTTTCTTGTTGTGCATCTCCTTCTTTTCCCTTCCGAGATCTACAGTCTTTCTTTAGGTGTCCTTTCTTTCCGCATTTCCAACACACTATCCCCGATCTGGACTTGGATCTACCTTTCCTTGATTTACTGCGATATCCTGAGCTCTTTCATCTTTCCATTCTTCTTCCCCTAGACTCTGCACTCAAAGCATTACCTGATGTCTCACCGGAGCTTTTCCGTCGCATTTCCTCGCTAAGGATAGCACCAACAACATCATCAAACTTTAAAGTACTAGATCCAGAGATAGAGTTACTAATGGCCATTACTAAACCATTCCAACTTTCTGGCAATGAGCACAAGAATAACAGAGCTCTAACTTCATCATCAAAGTTTACCCCTACAGAACTTAACTGACTAGTAACTGTATTAAAATCATTTAAATGGTCTGCAATAGATCCACCTTCCGACATCTTCATATTAAATAGTTGTTTCATAAGAAATACCTTGTTTGAGGACGAGGGTTTTTCATATAGTTTCTCCAACGTCTGCATCAAACCCTCTGTTGTTGTTTCCTTCGAAATATTGAAGGCGACTGACACCGCAAGGCACAACCGTACTGTTCTGAGTGCCTTTCTATCGAGAATGTTCCATTCCGCGTCTATCATGGCCACCGAATTCTTTGCTTTTCCGCTCAATGGTAGGTACAGATCTTTCTGATACAAATAATCTTCCATCTGCATCTTCCACAGCGGGAAGTTTTGGCCGTTAAATTTCTCGACCCTAAACTTAGCATCTTCTGCCATTTCTCCCACTCGAACCAAGAACCCTTCTTTCCTACAAGTTTATCAGCCAAATATACCTTCGGCTCTGATACCAGTTGTTAGAAAAATAAATATTACAGAGAAATGCAACACATAAAATATGCGGAAAATACAAGCACACAAAACACATAAAACCAGAGAGACACAGATATACGTGGTTCACGCAGTTTGGGCTACGTCCACCTCGAACAGCCAGTCCTTCCTTTCTATTATCCAGCAAACATAAAGAGACAAAACCTACAGCAGATCCACTGTAATATCCTCTGTTCTCTCTCACAGTCTCCTTATCTGTTTCGCGCTCATAGAATACACATACATTACACAGCCTCAATACAATACCCCCATAAAATCGAGGGGTTGCCTTCTAGGGAAAAAAACCCTAAAATAAACATAACTTCTACTGTCAAATCATCCGCCTAATGAACGGCCCAGATTGACTAGAAATTACTATACTTTTACAAGTTAATTTTACATCTATTTTTGGCTTTAGGGGCACTGCCCCCGAAACCCCCGCCGGGGGATCGCTGGCCCCCGGACCTCGCCGGGGCGACAAGTCCCCCCTGCACCACCCCGCATTCAAGGGTGTACAATTTTCCTGGGGTATACATCCAGCTAAAACAAGGATCTTTGAATCAGGAATAAAATCAGGCTCCACACCCAACATGCTCACCCTTTGTCTTGTATTGAACCCTTCATTCTCGTTTCCCAACAACCAAACAAACAAACAAAACAAAACAAACCTTGTGCCTTATAACTAGCCTAATACTTTCAAATCAAGCTTCAAAGACATATAACTTTGCCTTTATAGATAGATCCCTCTCTAGACCCAGGAGGGCTAGATCCTAAGGTCTAAAAGTGGTTTTGATGTTGTCTCATCTTTTGGTACTGTCAAACTTGCCAAAACATGGGAACTCCAACATAATGGCGACTCCACTGGGGAGCTTTGAGTAAAACACACCTTTAAACACTTCAAAGACTGAAAGAAGACCATATTAGCCTTAGTTTGTTGGTTACTCACTATGGTGGACAGTATACCTTCTTGAAACATTCTGAACCTTCCACCTGGCGACTCCATAGTTCCTTAATGATTAAAGACTCCACTGGTGATCAGTAGGCCTGATAGTTATCTTGGTTTACATAAGACTCCACTAGGAGACCAGAGTCCATAACAACATCAGCCATATTAGAAGTAACAAGTAGGATTAAGCTTCTTGGTTTAAAGACAACATTCTGGCTTCAAGAACCATACATACAAGAGATTTTCCTAACCCAAACCTGCCGAAAGTAGTTGAAAACCCTGAGAGCATTCTTAGGAGATATCCTACACTTAGGAAGCCAACTATTTCCAGACACATCCATAGAACTAACTCTGCACCAGAAGACTTTACAGCGCTATTAGACACTCTTTTCAACCTAGACTTACCAAGCAGTCTACCTAGAACTAGGTCATTCAGTGCTCTATACCAGTCAGACCTTGAGCTTCCTGGTTCACCATCTCATAGTGGTAAACATATTAGGGATAGAGATACCCCTCCCTCTACACCTCCGGATATTCATTTCATTCAAAACTTGGGGCTTTGTCACCCTAAATCAGCTCAACAGAGTGTTGCTGGTCCTAGTATTCCTATCATCCACATACCTACTGCTCAAGCCAATCCTTTACCTCCTCAGAACATCATCATGGCAGCCTCGTATGCACCTCCGGTGTTACCACAGCCTCTAGTGCCTTTACCCAATGATTATCAATCAAAGATCCCACATTTCACTGCAAAAGAGTCTACCACGACTCAACACCATGTAAATAGGATGGAAGATTCCTTTGACTATATGGAGATATATGATGAGACAGTCAAGATGAGAATCTTTGCCCAGATTTTAGGAGGTGATGTGAAGAAGTGGTTTAAAGGCCTACCTCCAAATAGTATCTATGATCTTCCCTTTTTATATCAATCCTTCATAAAAAAATGGGAAGTCAAGACCAACCCTCTCCAAATCTTATCAGAATACAAGAATCTTAAAAGAAATGTAGGAGAGAGTGTCCATGACTATTCTACAAGGTTTAACAGTGTTTACAATGCTCTTCCCCCACATATGAAACGTCCCCAAGGTATGGCTTTAGTGAAATGTCCTGAAGGCTTTGATGCTGACATGGCCTACCAGCTTAGGGATAGAGATTACAACACATTGGAAGATATGCAAAAAGGATCCGTGAGTGTAGAAGCTAACCTGATTGAAAAAATAGCCAGAATGAGGTCTGAGAAAAAGGTAACATATAGGGATGACACAGCAGCCTCCACATCCGATCCCAAGTATGACAGTCTAACCAAAAACATGGAGAGGCTAGAGAAAATTATGGAGAAAATGGTTGTCACAGTTAGTAATCAGAACAGAAACCAAAGTCATAACCAGAACCAGAACTTTAGGAGAAACAACCCTCCTAACAGACAGAGAGACTCTGATCAACAATTCATACCCCCATTCCAAGATAACTTCCTTGATGAGGATGAGGGGATAATAGAAGAGTCCGAGGGAACCACAATAAACATGTTGGAAATAGACAACTCAGTCCACAAATGTTCCACAGAAGATGATCAGACCTCACACTCACATTGGGATGAGGAAAGGTTAGAATCTAAGGATTATAGGCTAGGGTTTTAAAATTCCATCATGCAGGTCAAATAACAGTATTAACTTAGAATAAAAAATGGCTTAGACACTTCCAAACCAAAAGCTTCTGAGATTACCATTAAGAGAAGACCTGAGAAAACTTCTAAGGTGACTGCTAAAAGTAGCAAATCAACAACTGAGAGTTCTGGGAAGATCAAAGAAAAAGATAGCCAAAATACTAATAAACAAAGTCAACAATCTAGCAGCACTAGCACTGCAGCTAATGCTCCTGATAAAATAGCTACAAGCACTATACATAATGAGAATCAGCACATTGAGTCTACCACTAAAGTAGTGGCTAAAAAAATAGAGTTGAGTCTTACAAAGAGTCAATCTCCCTTCAATTTGGAGAGTGAGATTGCTAAAATTAGAATCTCTGTCCCACTCTCTGAGCTGGCCACTCAGGATGTATATAAAGGCAAAATTTTGAAAGCTTTAAATCTAGGTGAAAACAGTGACACTGTCAATCTAAGTGATGACCAACCAGCCCTTCTGTTTGGTCCAAAGGTAGAAGGGAAGTTTCAGGAAGGGGTAGTACCTCCCTTTTATATCAGCCTCAATATCCATGACAAGATCCTGCACAATGCAATGCATGACTCTGGGGCATCACACAACCTAATGCCTAAGGTAGTTATGGAGAGGTTAGGCCTAGAGATAACCCATCCTTATAAATATTTGTATTCATTTGACTCTAGCAGAGTGAAGTGCCTTTGCCTAATCAAAGAACTTTGTGTGAACCTGACCCAGATTCTAGCAAAATGTATGGTTATGGATGTTGTCGTGGCAGATGTGCCACCTAAGTATGGCATGTTGCTATCGAGGGCATGGGGAGCCAAGCTGCAAGCTACAATGCAGATGGATGGGTCATATGCCACAATCCATGTCTTTATCCAGCGTAGGAGACTGTATAGAGAGGCATAAATGAAGTTCATGGTTAGCAACCCTGAAAAGCCTGAAAATTCACCTCTGTACTCTGTACACACGGATTTGGACTCCTTTATCCTTTGTAATGATGAATCCATAGATGAGCCAGAGCCAGAAGACAGAGATGCGGACAATAGGGTAGAGCCCATAGCTTTCAACATAATGGCCATTCTAGACTTAGAAGAAAACAAAGAAGAAACCTTTGGACAGTGCATTAAATCTAAAACTCAGAGCAAACAAAACCAAGACTACAAACAGCCAAGTAGTCCTCTCTCTGAACTCCATACACAACATGAAGAAAAAAACACTCCACACCACGATGCAAACCCCATAATACAACAGACTAATGAAACCAACGTTAGGGAGGAAAATGATGATAAACCTGAAAACGATCCCTTATGGAGAATGAATTTTGATGGGTCTTGCACTAGAAAGACTGCAAGAGCGGGAGTGTGGTTGCATAACACTGAGAGTGACTATGCTGAGAGCCATGCCTTCAATCTGAACTTCAAATGTACAAACAATATTGCAGAGTATGAGGCTCTCATCCTAGGCTTGAATCTATTGAAAAAACTAGGAGCCCGAAGGATAGTTGTACATGGAGACTCTGAGTTAGTCATAAAACAAGTGAACAGAGAATATACAGCTAAACACCCTAGATTGAGAGCGTACGGGAATGATGTTATGAATTTACTAAAGACCTTTGTAGAATATGAACTGGTGTTTGTTCCTAGGAGTCAGAACATAATTGCAAACGGATTAGCCTGCATAGCTAGTTCATATCATAAGTCTTTTAGTGACAAACATATCATCATTTAGACAAAATACAGACCTGCAGTGCCTGATAATGAGAAATATTGGCAGGTCTTTGAGGGCGACAAGCAGATAGAGGATTTCCTGATTGGCAGGAATGAGTTTGAATTCTTTGATTCAGACTATAAATCCGATGAAAGCTGCCTGAGTGAAGAGCCCCCCGATGAAGAAAAATCACCCCATAAAGTAGAAATAAACACGTTGACTGAACAACTCAGAAATCCAACCGAAGAATATAAGAACGCAGAAAAAGAGAAAATAGAGGTGTTGCAATCAAAAGATAAGAATATACCCAGAGGACTGGCACCTTTAGAGGACCTTTTTTATTTTGAAGATGTAGCGAAAAAACCCACTATAGAACACTCAGACTCTGATGTCGAGGAATGCAACATAGGCACTGAGGATAAGCCTAAGATGATTAAATTGGCTAAGTCCTTGCCCGTAGACATGAAAAAGAAATATATCGACTTATTTAAAGAATTCATTTATGTGTTTTCTTGGAGCTACGAGGACTTAAAGTCCTATGATACAAACATTATACAGCACAAGATCCCTTTGAAAAAAAAACAAAAACCCTTCAGACAAAAACTTCCCAGAATTAACCTGAAACAACTGCCTCTAGTCGAAAAGGAAATAAAGAAGATGTACGAGGCAGGAATTATAGTGCCTGTGAGGTTCTCTGATTAGGTTTCCAACCTTGTAGTTGTGAGAAAGAAAATAGGTGAGATCAGACTGTGCATTTATTTCAGAAACCTTAACAGAGCTTCACTTAAAGACAATTACCCTTTACCAAAGATGGAACACATCCTACAGAGGGTAGTGGGCTCAAAAAGGATCTACCTGTTAGATGGTTTTTCAGGCTATAACCAAGTTTTAGTACTCCCATAAGACCAACTCAAGACAGCATTCACCACTCCATGGGGCACTTTTATGTACGTAAAAATTCCTTTTGGACTGATGAACGCTGGTGCGACCTTCCAACGAGCAATGGACATAGTATTTTCAGAGGAAATAGGGCACTTCATTGTCATCTATCTGGATGACATAACATTATATTCCAAGACTGATGAGGAGCACCTAAAACATCTAAGAAGAGTTTTTGAAAAATGTAGAAGGTTCGGTCTATCATTAAATCCAAAGAAGACTGTATTCGGGCTTCAAGAAGGTAAGCTTCTTGGCCATATTATATCAGAGAAGGGAATTAGAATAGACCCACAAAGAGTTAAGGGAATACTATAGATTACACACCCGAGAAACATAAAAGAGCTACAGTCCTTTATTGGGAAAATTAACTTCTTAAGGAGGTTTATTCCCAACTTAGCTGAGTACCTCAGGGATATGAAAAACATGCTGAAAAAAGGTGTAGGGGTTAAATGGACTATAGAGGCTAAAAAATATTTTGAATTAGTTAAACTTGCACTCACCTGGGCACCTGTTCTAATCAGCCCAGATTTCTCAAAAGATTTCCTGATATTTTCCTTTGCCTCTGAGCATACAGTGGTTGTAGTTCTGCTACAGAAAAATCCAGAGGGAATGGAACAGCCTATTTCTTTCTTCGGCAAAGCTCTGAGGGATGCATCATTAAAATATAACATTATGGAAAAACAGGCCTATGCCTTGGTAAAGGCCTTTCTATGAGTTTCTGTAAATACTTTCCTTTGATTGGACGACTTTCAAAAGCAATGGGTCTTCCTTCCTGCATTAAAACTGCACCAATTCCATTTCCTGAGGCATCACATTCCACAATAAAGGTTTTTGTGAAGTCTGGTGTAGCTAAGACCGGTGCTAGGCACATTGCCTCTTTAAGACGTTCAAAGGCCTTAGTTGCTTCAGAAGTCCATGAAAATGCATCTTTCTTCAATAATGTTGTTAGAGGTGCTGCTATTCTCCCATAATTCTTAACAAACTTGCGATAATACCCTGTTAACCCGAGAAATCCTCGCAACTTCTTTATGGTTGTGGGGACTTTCCATTCCTTAATGGCTTCAATTTTGTTAGGGTCTACTTTAACACCCTCGTGAGATACAATATGACCCAAATATACCACCTCTTGTACTCCAAGAAACATTTGGATTTTTTTGCATATAATTGTTTCTCCTGCAATAGTTTGAGAACCCTGTCAACATGTTCAACCATGATCCTTCCGAGACTACTTTGTAGATTAGTATATCATCCAAAAAATACTAGCACAAATTTTTTCTAAGGAAGGGTTTGAGAAAATGGAATTCATCAACCCTTGAAATGTAGAAGGTGCATTGGTAAAGGCCAAAAGGCATGACCAAAAAGTCATAATGACCCTCATGAGTTCGAAATCTTTCGTTTTGGAATATCTTCGAGTCTTCATTCTAATTTGATGATATCCTGAACGAAGATCCAACTTGGTAAAATAAATTTAGCTCCATGTAATTCATCCAATAATTCATCAATCACGGGGAATGGGAAATTTGTCTTTAAATGGTGAGCCTATTGAGCTCCCTATAATCTGGACACATTCGCCATGATCCATCCTTCTTGTGTACCAATACTACAGGAGCAGAGAAAGAACTTTGACTAGGTTGAATTATACCCGCCTCTAACATTTCTGCAATCATACGTTCAATTTCGCTCTTTTGGACGTAAGGATATATATAAGGCCTGATGTTTGGAGGAACACTTCTGGAATCAAATGAATAGCATGATCATGATCACGAATAGGTGGGAGTCCTTTGGGAGTTTCAAACACCTTGGAATGATTGTCCAAGACTTGTTGGAGATCTGCAGAAATAGATGATTTTGATGTTGGAACTTCTAGTGAGCATAATTGTGCAATTATGCCTCGCTGTTCTTTCTTTAGAAGCTTTGTCATGACATTAGAGCTTATTATCCTTCCTGGCTTCCCCGCAATACCCCGTAATTCAACTTCCTTTCCTTGTGAAAAAAATTTCAAGAAAAGTTCTTGAAAATTAAAAGCTACCGTCCCCAAAGATTGTAACCATTGTACTCCTAGTACAACATCAGCACCTCCCATAGGAATGGAAAGCATTGGACTAGTCAATACATATTCCCCCATGGTTAGCTTGATATTATGGCATTTTCAGAGCAATTTATAGTTCCTCCATTTGCAACCATCACTTGACATTCTGGTGCTGGGTATAGGAAACAATTTAATTCCTTGGCTACCTTATAATGAATAAAATTATGGGTGCTACCTGAATCAATCAACACTATTACCCCTTTCTTCTTTATATGTCCTTATATCTTGAGAGTTTGAGGAGTGGTAATTCCTGCCAGTGCATTACACGATATGGTCGGATTCATTTCTTCTTCTTCTAGGGGTGGTTCTTGGTGTATATCCTCTTCTTGTTCATTTTCTTCTTCTTCTTCACAATCTATGTAAAATAATTTCTTCTCAGCACACTTATGACCTTTAGTGTATTTTCTATCACAACTGTAGCAAAGCCCTTTTGCTCTTTTTCTTCCAATTGTTGTGGTGTCAACCTTGTAGGTTGTGGAAATCTAGGAGTAGCAACACTTCCCTCTTTATAGAAGTGAGTGGTAGGCTTCCTTGTCGCCATAATTTTACATTCAATTTTTCTTACCAACCTGAATGCCTTCTCCAATGAATCAGGTTCCAAAACGCGAACTTCATGTTGGATGTTATCCTTTAAAGTGCCTATGAAGAGATCAATCCTGTGTTCCTCTGGAATATCAGTTACCCTTATATTCAATTTTTGGAAGTCCTCAATGTGCTGCCCCACTAAACCCTTTGTTTGAGATTTATCAATTGGCTAAAGAAGGTGTTGCTCTTTGTATCCTCATAATGTGCTATCATTTCCTCCGTAAAAATTGACCAAGTGACAATTTTTTTACGGGAACAAAGCCATTGATACCATACAAATGTATTTTGTTCTAAATGTAAAGTTGCAATGCGTACCTTTTGCGTGTTTTGCACGTTATGGAGATCAAAATATTGCTCCATCTGTAGTATCCATGTTACAGGATCCTTTCCATCAAACTTCCTCATATCCATTTTTGGAATATGGTGGTTCTTTCCGCCAACATTCGAGTTTATGGAATCATGATTAACATTTATTTTGTTCTCATCGGGAGGTTCTTCTCCTATATTTCCGCCATTAGGAATCATTTCTGGTTTTAAGCTTGTCATCAAGCCTTCCATGTATGCTTTTAGATCATTCTTCATGTCATCCATCTTAGCTTCCATGGCGACTTCCATGCCATCCATCTTAGCTTCCAAACCATTCATCTTAGTTTCCACGCCTTTCTTCAAAACTTCCATTTCATTTTTTGTTGTTCTTTGCGAGGGCGAAATTTGTTGCATTTGCTCTTGTAATTTTGACATGTCATGTTGCCATTCTTCATCTTCATGAGTAATAGTAGAGCCTTCTAAAGGCTTAATGGGTGTTGAATTATTTTTAGGGGCCATTTCAGACTCCAATATTGATATCTATTCTACAATAGGCCCTTGAAATCAATTCAACTTGATTCTTCAAACAAGACTTATGCAATTCGGGAAAAAAAATACACACCTTTTACTAGCTTTGAGGAGCTCGATATTGAAATTGTATTATCTCTGTGCTTGAAAATCTTCGATATCTGAAATTCAGCCCTGTAGTAGCCCTCTGAAGCTTCTTTCAAATGCCACAGGTCGGACCTGATTTTGATGCTCCAAGAAAAAGTTGTGTCCAATCTCCCACAATGACCTAATTCTGGACTGGTTCAGTAGAGCGACCTTGTATGACTTGCCACGTGTCACTGTTTTGTCCTTTGTCCCTGAAATTTATAGCGAAGAAACTACAGGCTGTGTACTTGTGACCACTTTTGACGGCACTCCAATCCAATCTTCAGAGAGAGAGTTATTGAACTTTTCCCACGATCACCTCTTTGAGATGAAATTCCGGAGCCTGAAAAAGCACTACCTTCCACAGATCATATCTCCAAAAATATTGCGAACCAAGTTCTGAAATTTTTTGAATAATTTCCTCAGGATTTCAGCTTCGCACCATATGAATTTCAGACTCTGACCCTTCGTACAAAAAAATTTATAGCGCAAATGCCACGATGACCTGTTTATGAGCCTGAAAAAATACCTAACTTCCACAGATGATATCTCCTCAAATATTGCGAACCAAGATCTGAAATTTTTAGACAACCTTCCTCAAGATTTCAGCTACGCACCCTAGAAATTTCAGCTTCTGAAGCTTCGTAGAAAAAAAGTTATAGCGAAAATGCCACGATGACCTGTTTGGAGCAGCGAAACCCTAGAATCCCAAAGCTCTGATACCAAATGTTGTGCAACCAACTCAAAAAGAGAGAAAAGAGATATAAACGCCTTATAAATGAGCCACTTCGAGGGGGCAACCTCCAATACATTACATAAATGAACAATTCTTGGATGATACAATTTTAAAAACCTCCTTTATATATATAGGAGTCCATGGGGCCATAATGTAATCCTAGTGGGCCACAATGTAATCCTAGCCGACCTAACAATAATAATTTAAGGGCACAATAATAACAAAATGGGGGTTACAAGGGTACAATAATAACAATAAGGGGTTTACACTAACAATAATAAGGGGCTATACTAGTGATATAGGGACCTAACATCAATCCTCTTGCATGCGCATACCAAATATGGCCAAGGCAAGTGTTTGTTGCCTCCAAAAGGTAAGGGGCCTTGCCATCTGCATCAAATCCAAGGCTTGACAAAGGCAAAGAAAATATGGAAAAGGGTAAGCAACGGGTAAAGGTAGAAGAGGAGGATATTGAAACAGAAAGGGAGTTTGAACTTATCCACATAGACAGTGATGAAGAAAATGAAACAAGAATTTTAAACTCCCTCCCCTAAAACAAGAATGCACAAATAGAACACCTAGAAGCTGAGTTGGAGAGTGCAAAGGATTCCATTCACTTCTATCAAATGCAAAACAAGAAAATGAGTGCCCAGCAAGCCATCTATGAAGCTAGAGCACTCAAAGTCCGAAAAGAAGCCCAAAGAGCACAATTCAAACTAGAATAATACATGGGCCCATATGAAGAAAGTGAGGGTGAAGAGGAACAACCTAGGAAGAGGCCAAAAACCATGGGGTTAAGGAAAGCATTGGCAAAACAGAAGGAAGCGAAATCAGCCCTAGCAGAGTAACTTTCCCTCACTGAACTCCTTGCCATGGAAATTGAGCATGATCAAGAGTCATGGCTTGAGAGGGAAAACATACACCTAGAGGCCAAGCTGAAGAAGGCAAATGAAGGCTTAGAGCTGCAAAGAAAGATGACAAAGTATTATGCAAAGAAGCACAAGCTTGTTTGTGCCAAACTAAAGGAAGCCCTCCTTAAAGCCCAAACCCTAAAGGAGGCAAAAGAGAATGAAATCCTTTTATTTTTGGCTGAGGCTTCTCAAAAGTTGTCCAAAACCCCTTAAGGGAGCTCTCCACCAATTTTGAGCAAATTTGGAGCAATTTTTGTTTTTTGAGATTTTTAAGGCACATTAGCACTACACTAATACATAGAGCATATTCAGGAGGAGAACTTGACATTTTTGGATTTATCACACCTATTAAATTATTCTCACCAAGTTTCAGATCATTTGGAGCAGGTTTAACCCCTCAAAAAGTAAAAAAACCTCTCTTTTTTCAGGTTTCTGCCACTGTTCTGGGCCTGGAAATGCTCAAATTCCAGCCTTGGGATTTTTGAATTTTTTACTAGGCTACAGGAGCTGGATTAGGAAAATACATGAATTTTTTGAAATTAGACTCATCAGGCTTTCCAACGCGCCATCACCGAGCCAAATCCAACATCGGGAAGGGGTCCAAAACTCGGTTGCAAAAGACCCTATTTTCTGTTGAAAGTGGCGTGTGCAAATGGACTGTTTAGTGTGTTTTGGACCAAAAGTAAAAAAAACATACTCATTTATTGCAAAATCATTTTTTAGTGTTTTTTGAAGAAAATAACTCTAGAATTAGGTGCAAGAGTTATTTTAGCATTTATTTCATGAGATATTTTGTACCTTGGGCCTTGCATGGTCTCTTAGGCATAAATGACATTTATGAGTGATTTTGACATTTTCCAACCCTTTCTATGGTTTTTTCCCTCCTTTTCTGAGTTAAATAGACCATGAGGGATTCATTTTAAATGTTGGCATTTGATGAACTTTGAGAACAATATATGGTTTTTATGAGCTTGGAGAAGAAATTGGTGTTGTGAAGTTGATGAATGGCTTGCTTGGATTGATGATGGAGAAGCTTGTTTACAGGATTCCTAAGCTTGGTTAATGGTGATGTATTCTTATTTTGTTATATTTTCTTGTTATCATTATGTTTCATTATTCTTGGTTTCTATTGAACAGAAAATTATAGGTTGAGAAATGCTCCTTGAAGCACCTTAGTCCTCCTATCTTCTATGGCCTTGACGTTTTCCTCTGCTGGATGTGTTTGAAGAATTCCTAGCTGCTCTTCAAGCCTCCTTATGCTTGTTTGTTTCATCTATGTATTAATATGCTAGTTTACAAACATGATTCATGGTAAGCTCTACTTGTTTGAAACTATCTAAACTCTATCTTGAAACCTCTCTTTGAAGTACTACTTGCTAGGTTAAGTCAAAGAGGTCTTGTTCTGATCTTTCCCTTTGCCCATGCCTATTAGTTTGCCTCAAAGTTCTTTGTAGCTTAATCAACAATGTTTAGGAGTACCCTCTTTGATTGATGAAAGTTATTGTGTCATCTTGTATGTTTTCCAATTCTAAAGGTGAATTTACTAAAGTTAGATAAGCTTTTATGCTTTCTTTGTTTCACTGGAATGTTTATCTTGGATATTTATTTGTTTAAATATTGTCATTGAGTAAATGTTTTTCCCTATCTCATGATTAGTATCTTTTTCTTATCATATTTAATACCTTCGTGTTTATGGGTATATGACAAGGATACTTCACTGCCCTTTGCCTTACCTTTTTTTTCCCAAACTTAATGTCCACTTCACTTCACTCATGACCTTAAGGATCCATCGACCACACTAGATTGGCCTTGCAACACACTTTTATTCATTATTGAGATACTCATGACTTTTATTGACTCCATAGCCCAATTATTTAAAGACCTCTCACTCCACCTATTCTACTTGTTCATCTTACCCAACCAACAAAATAAACAAACCCTACACTTAACAACTAGCCTAAATTCAACCATCTAAAAGAAGATAAGAACACATCCTTTGCATCTAATATAGATAGCCCTCTCTATGTCCAGGAAGGCTAGGTCCTAGGACTCCAAAGACTAGTTTCATGTTGCCCTGTCATTTGGTCTACCAATCTTCCAAATCACGGGACCCCGAAATTCTGGTGATCACGGTGGGATCTTTTGAGTAAGTCACAAGTTGAAACATTCTTTACCCATTGATTTATTGCCACCTCATCACCACCCCAACATTCTGGCAATCACGGTGGGACTTTCTAAGTAAGTTCATGCTTAAATATTCCTTAAAAGATTCATAAACCCTTGAAAAATAGTATCTAGTGGTTTATAGCCACCTCATCGCCACACTAACATTTTGGCGATCACGGTGGGACTTTCTAAGTCAGTGACAATCTAAGTATCCCTTAGGACTTGAGAAACCTGTGTCAAATCGTAGATAACCCAAATGATAGAAAAGAGTAGTCTCTATTTGTTTCAACATCTTAACAAAATGATGATTCAGCTATAGGACACTCTTACAAACCTTAGGGCTACATAAAGGAAACTCAAAAAACCCAAAAACATTCCCTAGATTGGTTTATTTTGTCAGTTATTGGTGGTGGACCATAAATATACATCCTTAAAAATAGTAAAAATATCCACCTTGCGACTCCACTAGCCTCCAGTAGGCCTATTACTTCACTAGTACTCATTTGACTTCCTGGATTTATGTCAAGCCAACCCTGAGAATTTTTATCAACCCAGCTATATACTATGAGAGTTTACCAAGCACTAACAGAGGTAAGACTTCGAAAACAGTCCTAAAAATTTCAGCCTCTCTAAAATTTAAGTTTGAAATCTGGCTTCACATAGGATTAGTACCTAATCTCATCCAAACCCAAACCCTCCCAATATAGTTTATGACCCAGAGAAGATTTTGTGGGAAACTTCTAGATATATAAACTTAACCACTGTTAGGACCATTCATAGAGCAAGCTCTGTACCTAAACATCTTACAGCTTTGCAAGATCCCCAGTTTGACTTGCACCATACAAAGAACCTTTTCAGAACCAAGTCACAAACTGATATTGACTAGACTGACCTTGAGCCCATAGATTTGCAGCAGATTTCTAGTAGAGAAGCTTCTCCTTCTGTTAGCCACCTATGAATTTTTGTCAAGCAAATAGGTGGCTAAATGGTTTTGAACCTTCAAGAGATACATTTTCTATGAAAATCTCTCATCCTTGAAGCCTCTGTGTGTCCATTTCCGTTAAAGAGATCCTCACTATTATTTCCATCCAAAGACCCTCACTGACTGTAAAGAATTTTGATCAGAACAGTCCCCCATTTGCCCTTGTACCTCTGCAAAATTCCTCATTATTAACCTTTTCCTATTTTTAAATTTTCCCCCTTTGACTCCCAAAATCCCTCCTAAGTCTTCCAAAACACCCATTCCATCCTTTAGAACCAAGTGAAAATCCTTCATTTGATTTTAAATCCCTCTTTTACCTCTATCAAATTCCCCTTTTAGCCTTAAAAACCCTCCTTTTTGGCTAAAAATCACTCTTTTCCATATAGCAGGCTAGCCCCCTTCATCCCAGCCCCAATAACCATTCCCTCACATGCCCGTGCACTAAGACCAAGCACTGGCCCGTGAGGCGCTTATCGCATCAGAGAATCGGAGCAGAACATCTTGAAGATATTAAGCCTTGATTCAAAGTTTTAAAGGCAAGGTACTATATTGAAGACCTCATGAATCACACAGAGGGCCTAGTGCGCAGAAAACAATGTCATCAAGGTTTCACATTAGCATAAGTCTCCTCCCAAGAAAGGACATAGTACTCGCACTGTTTTAGTCCACATTGTGTCCATGAGGAGATCTCTGCCCTAACAACAGTCCTATGCTGCCAGAAGAATTTGTTACATAGTATGGCAGACCTGAAGTCTTTTATTTGCCTTTTGTTTATTCTCCAGAGTACTACAGAGTACTACAACCGAGAGTACATCAAAGAAATACCTGGAGTAAATTTCAACCTGTCAAAGACCACTCTTTCATCCGAAGAGTACAGAAGTTTAATGCATAGACATTAAAACAGAATGAATTTCGAACCACTTCTTCCACTCTATTTTTAATGATCATTTAGTGTTCCATCTACCCCCTCTACCTCTCTTTCAACTATAAGACTCATGAAGAAACTCATTGAAAGGGGTTGATCGGGTGTCTGTGAACTGCAAGCTGTTTCTCTTGAGACATAGTTCTTTGTGTAAAGTTGTAAGATAGGCTGAGGAAGATGTTTTCAGACTGAATATCAAGCTGATGGTAATGTTGTACATGACTGGTGTTGCTCTTTAATATGACAAGCACATTTCTTTGGATCCTGATTTAAAGCAGCGGTGATGTTTTTCTATCTTTGTCCTGGTTTCATTTCTTCTGGCACGCATCAGAAATCTGGCATAGGATTTACCCTTATTTGGTACCTTGTGTTTCTTCTCTCCCCGCCTTCAATGTTTTCTGTTGTATGTGTTATTTGAGGATTGATTCGAGCTAATTTAACCAATGTAGTGGCTAATATTTACTGCTAGCTGATGTATGAATTAATGAATCTGTTCTTAGATGTTCTTGTTAAGCTTTAATTGAATGAATTGGGATACTGGGAGTTTAGAACTCTATCTCTGTCTCACTAGGGTCCTTTTCAATTAATTGAACCTTGCTAAGTTCCCTTAAGTTGGATGCCGAAGCATTGAGAGTTCAAAGTCTCTCTCTGATCTCAGGTTTTCACCTTTGTGTTTAAATCTTTAATGTTTCTTTGTCTGAAGAGTTAACCTTTTAGGTTTTGGATCACAGGTTTTCCAACGGCATGTCCTATCCCTGGATCTGATTCCTGAAGGGTCACCTTGGAGGTTTCCTTGCTTTCACCTTCTCTCTTGTCATTTCATGCCACACTATCATCTTTAAGATCCAATGCTTTATATGACTAGCCCAACTGAAAGCCTGCATATGGAATAGAAAGTAAACCCTTTCCTAACTCCATTGCCCAATGGTCTCGAGTGTTCTCTAAGTTATCTCTCCTTTGTCTAAAATCATCTTTTCTCATGCTTGTCTTATAGTGAACCCTTCTTTCCTGATTCCCAACAACCACAAAAAAATCAAACAAACCCCGCACCTATAACTAGCCTAATATCTTAACTTTTGAGCTTCAAAGAAATAAAACCTTTGCATATATAGAGAGATCCCTCTCTGGACCTAGGAGGGCTAGATCTTGAGGTCCGAAAGTGGTTCTGATGTTGTCTCATCTTTTGGTATTGCCAAACTTGCCAAAACATGGGAACCCCAACATAATGGCGACTCCACTGGGGAACTAAAATTTGAGTGCCCTTAACTGCTATATCTGGTCTTGTGTCCCATTGTAGTCTCCAACATAATGGCGACTCCACTAGGGAGGCTTTGATTAAAACACATCGTTAAACACTTCACAGATTCAAAGGATACCATAGTATCCTTAGTTTGGTGGTTAATCACTGTGGTGGACAGTATACCATTCTCGAAACATTCTAAACCTTCCACCTGGCGACTCCATAGTTCCCTAACGACTAAAGAATCCACTGGCGATCAGTAGGTCTGCTGATTATATTGGTTCACGTAAGACTCCACTGAGAGACCTGCCTCCATTACAACATCAACCATAATAGAAGTAACAGGAAGGATTAAGCTGCTTTGGTTAAAGACAACATTCTGGCTTCAAGAACCATTCACACAAGAGCTTATCCTAACCCAAACCCACCTGAAATAGTTGACAACCCTGAGAGAATCCTCAAGAAATCTCCTACACCTAAAAGACCAACTATTTCCAGTCATATCCATAGAGCTAACTCTGCACCGGAAGACTTTATAGCTCTATCAGACCCACTTTTTGACCTAGACTCTCAAAACAACTTACCTAGGGCTAGGTCATTTAATGCTCTAGACCAACCAGGCCTTGAGCTTACTGGTTCACCACCTCAAAGGGGTAAACACATCAGGTTCAGAGAGACCCCTCCATCTACACCTCCTGATATTCACTTCATTCAAAACTTGGGGCTCTGGCACCCTAAATCTGCTCAAAAGACTTCTGCTAGTCCTAGTATCCCTATCATCCATATACTAGCCGCTCAAGCCAACCCTTTACCTCATCAGAACACCATTATGGCCGCCTGGGATGCACCTCTGGTTTTACCTCAGCCTCTAGTGCCTTTACCCAACGATTATCAATCAAAGATCCCACACTTCACTGCAAAAGAGTCTACCACAGCTCAGTACCATGTAGACAAGATGGAAGATTCTTTTGACTACATGGAGATAGATGATGATACAGTCAAAATGAGAATCTTTGCCCAGAGCTTAGGAGGTGATGTGAAGAAATGGTTTAAGGGCCTACCTCCTAATAGCATCCAAGATCTACCCTCCTTATACCAAACCTTCATAAATAAATTGGAAGTTAAGGCCAACCCTCTCCAAATCTTAGCAGAATACAAGAACTTGAAAAGAAACGTAGGAGAGAGTGTCCATGACTACTCTACAAGGTTTAACAGAGTTTATAACGCTCTTGCTCCACATATGAAACCTCCCCAAGGTATGTATTTAGTGAAATACCCCGAAGGCCTATGATGCTGACATGGCCTACCAACTTAGGGAGAGAGATTACAACACATTGGAAGACATGCAAAAAGGAGCAGTGAGTGTCAAGGCTAACCTGATTGAAAAGAAAGCAAGAATGAGGGCTGAGAAAAAGGTAACATATAGAGATGACACCGTAGCTTCCACATCTAACCCCAATTATGATCATCTATCTAAAAATGTGGAAAGAATATAGCGAATGATGGAAAAAATGGTTTTCATAGTCAGTAACCAAAACAGGAACCAAAATCATAACCAGAACCAGAACTTTAGAAGGAACAACACCCCTCCCAATAGACAAAGAGACTCGGATCAACAAGTTATTCCCCCATTTCAAGAAAATTTTCTTGATGAGGATGAGGGGATTATAGAAGAGTCTGAGGAGAACATAATAAATATGTTTGAGACGGATAAATAAATCCACAACTATTCCACAGAGGAAGATCAGCCCTCACGCTCATATTGGGATGAGGAAAGATTAGAATCTAAGGATTACAGGCTAGGATTTGCAAATTCCATCATGCAGGTCAGATAACAGTATGAACTTAGAAGAAAAAAGACCCTAGACACTTCCAAACAAAAGGCTTCTGAGGTCACCGTCAAGAAAAGACCTGAGAAATCTTCTAAAGTGACTACCGAAAGTATTAAATCGGTAGCTGAGAGTTCTGGGAAGAATAAAGAAAAGGACAACCAAAACACTGATAAACAAAGTCAACCAACTAGCAGCACTAGCACGGCAATTAGTGCTCTTGATAAAACAGTTCCTAATCCTGTACATAATGAGAATCAGCACACTGAGCCTGCCACTAAGGTAGTGGCTAACAAAATAGAGTTGAGTGTTACAAAGAGTCAATCCCTCTTCAATTTGGAGAGTGAGCTTGCAAAAATAAAAATCTCTGTCCCACTCTCTGAGCTGGCCACTCAGGATGTATATAAAGGCCAAATTTTGAAAGCTTTAAATCTAGGGGAAAACAGTGACACTGTCAACCTAAGTGATGATCAACCAGCCCTTATGTTTGGTCCAAAGATAAAGGGGAAGTTTCAAGAAGGGGTAGTACCTCCTTTTTATGTCAGTCTCAATATCCATGACAAGATCCTTCACAACGCAATGCATGACTCTGGGGCATCACACAACCTAATGCCTAAAGTAGTTATGGAAATGTTAGGCCTAGAGATAACCCTACCCTACAAAGATTTATATTCATTCGACTCTAGCAGAGTAAAATGTCTTGGCCTGATCAAAGACCTATGTGTGAACTTAACCTAGATTCCAGCCAAATGTATGGTCATGGATGTTGTAGTGGCAGATGTGCCACCTAAGTATGGCATGTTGCTATCGAGGTCATGGGGAGCCAAGCTGCAAGGTATAATGCAGATGGACGGGGCATATGCCACAATCCCTGTCTTTAGCCAGCTTAGGAGACTGTATAGAGAGGCACAAATGAAATTCCTGGTCAGTAGCCCTGAAAAGCCTGAAAATTCCCCTCTGTACTCTGTACACACAGATCTGGACTCCTTTATCCTTTACAATGGTGAATCCTTAGAAGAGCCAGAGCTACAAAACAGAGGTACGAACAATGAGATAGCACCCATAGATTTCAAAATAATGGCCACTTTATACTCAGAAGAAAACGAGGTTCAGACCTGTGGAAAGTGCACCAAAGACGAAACTCCGAGTGAACAAGAAACAGGATGTAAACAGCTAGCTAGTCGCCCCTCACAAACTCATACACCACACGAAGAACGAAACCATCAATAGACCAGTGAGACCCGCATTGAGGAGGGAAATGATGATAAGCTCGAGAATGAACCCTTATGGGAAATGAATTTCGATGGGTCGTGCACCAGGAGAACCGCTGGAGCAAGTGTGTGGTTACACAACACACAGAGCGACTATGCAGAGATTCGTGCCTTCAATCTGAACTTTAAATGTACAAATAATATCGCAGAGTATGAGGCTTTTATCCTAGGCTTGAATCTGTTGAAAAAATTAGGAGCCCGTAGGATAGCTGTACATGGAGACTCTGAGTTGATCGTAAACAAGTGAATGGTGAATACACAGCGAAACACCCTACGATGAGAGCATACAGGAATGACGCTATGGATTTATTGAAGACCTTTGTAGAATATGAACTAGTGTTTATCCCTAGGAGTCGAAATATAATTGAAAATGGATTAGCTTGTATAGGTAGTTCATATCACAAGCCTCCCAGCGACCAAAAAATCATCATTTAGATGAAGTTCAGACCTGCAGTACCTCATAATGAGAAATATTGGCAGGTTTTTGAGGGAGATAAGCAGATTGAGGATTTCCTGATAGGCAGGAACGAGTTTGAATTTTCCGATTTAGACTCCAAGTCCAATGATAGCTGCCTAAGTGAAGAGCCCTCAGAAGAGGAAGAACCACCCTATAACATAGAAATAAACACTTTAAACAAAAATATCGGAAGTCCAACCGAAGAATGTAGAAACGCAAATAATGAGGAAATAGAGGTGCTATATGTTAGTATGAATCCTTTGTCGAAGTGTACGAAAAAGGACCACTTTAGTTACGCATAACTAATAGCCCTAACAACAAAAGTGGTTGCCAATATCTTCAGATCTGCGGTTAGTTGAACAAGAAAAGCGCTGCAAAAAACCAGATCTATGCATGGAAAGACATTAAGCAGTAAAAACAAGGGTTTGCTCCATATACCAATAGACAAGACAAGAACAATTTTTGAAAGAATTTTTGTATTAATTGGGCACCTGGGAGGAAAACAAGAAGGCGTATCCAATTCTCCTCAGTGGGATGGGTTCTTGGAAGTCCTTAGCACTTCAGATCTAAAATTTCTCTCTCTTGTTGGTGTAGAAAACCCACACAAAGAATAGAACTCAAAGGGAGCTCACACAGTAAATGGTAGAAAAGAGTGACCAAGTGTATAGATCCAGAGTGATCTAATAGGCAACAAAAGGTGAAGAATGATAGGAAAAACCCTCCCATTTATAACAAAATATTGGTTCATTCTAGATCTTGGTGCATGATTAAAATAATGTTAACCAAATCTAGATCCACCTTTTATGGAATATTTTATTATATTTGTTGGAGGGAAAAGGTATTTGACTTGGGTCAAATCCCTTGATTTGTCAAAAATAAATAAATAAATGATTTATTTATATTTTTAAGGAAGTGGTTAGAAGATAATCAAATAAATAATGATTTATTTAACTATTTGTGGGTGATTTGGTCATATTTAACAAGGAATATCATCTAAATAACATTTAAATAATTATTCCTAGAAAATAATAAGATAAATAAAGGTTTATCTAATTAATTTCTTTGTTTTTGGGTTAAACATGACTGGGAATAATAATTAAATTATGGTTTAATTAATTATTCCATGAGGAAAAACAAACAAATATAGGTTTGTTTAATATTTCCTTTTAGGGTTTCCTGTTTAGACCATAAACAACCTAATAAATGTGGTTTATTAAGTTATTTAACATAGTGAAGACAATTTTACTTAGGGTAAAATTGGTCTTACATGGTGTACTTGGGTCCATCTAATGATAATAGGTTAGATGACCAAAAAATGGTGCAACAGATTGCCCCCCAGCGTGCGAGTGTCAGGAGCAAATCGTATGACCGAAGTACGTTGTAAGAACTCAATCACTAGACAAAAAAAGGGAAGTCAGAGAGAGAAAGGTGAGGTAGATAGTGTGCTGAAGGACTAGACCCTGAGGAGACGAGACTCGTAGGTGCAACAAGTCTCTTTTTATGAGAGGGTACCTGTGCTGAAGGCGGCGGGGGAGGCATACCTATGCCCGCCGAGAAAAAGTACAAAAGAATAGTGTGTCCAGTAAACAAGGGACCGAACCATAAAGTACAGCCGGCATAATCATGAGCCAGATAAAAATACAATGAGGAATCCCACATACATGCTGTGCCTGGGATAATAGCCAGGACTGATACAATAATATCTGAGTACATGAGATACAAATACAACCTAAATGCCCCCTGTAAATGGGGAAGGGCTCACAAAATCTGACTGATACATGCAAATCAAAGAGGCGCTGCAAGTGGCTAAGGCCAACATCATCAAATATTTGGAGCTGCATCGAAGGCTGCAAGGAGGAGGTCATCTGGGCATGTGGGGGGCTACCTACAGGGCCACCCCCTCATGAGGGTTGAGACATCTCACACACACCCGGGGATCATCAAGAGCTGCTGTATCACTGAACTATCAAGTATATGGATCTCGGTCATGCTGAAAGGAGCTGGAGTGGAGAAATAATCAAGTCAAAGGGAAATGAGAGATCCCTTTTCCTGATCCAAGGCACCGAACAAGAGTGGAACCAAGGTAAATCGCCCTCTAGACCTGGCTTCTGGAATGAATGAGCTGATGTCGACAGAAGGAGGTCCGCCATAGGTGAGGCAATGAGATATCCTCAACTAAGGCACGAGAGAAAGTAGTAGAGCGACGGACAGACTGACACTAATAATGAGAGTGAAATGGAAAGGATTGAGTAGCGAATGGACGACTTCCCTTGTTAGAGCGTAAAGGGCATGAATGACATGGCAGCGACTGACACAACATCATAAGGGATAGGGGACAGTGGGACTGAAGGTCATAATGTGCGACACAAGAGAGAGACCAAGCAATGAAGGATGGAGGGCTATAGCGGGGTACAAAGGGACTCGGGATAGACTCCATGAATGCAATGATGACTCAACTTGGATGCTCTAAACAAGGGCGACTCGATGGTGCTGCCACACAGTAAAGGCCCAATGGGGGACCATGAAAACATGAGTACAGGATGGTAACTCATGACGAAAATTGACACGAACAAAGACAAGTAAGGAGGCGAAATGGTGCCCCAAGTACAAGTGTTGTAAGTGAGGAAATTCGATTTTGAGGAGAGGTGAAGTGACCCTTCTTGGAAAAAATGTGTCCTGGTGAAGTATCAAATCACAAAAAACTAACAGATACCCATTTGGGGGCTCGGTGAGAGCTTTCCAACAGTGCAGACGGTTTTCAAACGGGGCTACAGTATGGTCGCAGTAGTCGAAAGAAGAAATAGGGGTTCTCTTTTAATAAGGCAGTTTTCCCTCCAAATTCACTCATTTGCTATTGTTGCTGTGGTGAATGTAGAGAGGAGAGAAGGCCCTAAATCTTGCGGTGAGCGTAGCGGACAAACCGACCGTTGGAACCGAGATCCGTTAGTTGCAGGTAAGAGGCCTAACCTTACTCTTTGATTTTGATGGATTGAAAGTTCAGTTTAGGGCCCAAAATCTCAGTAACAGACCCTCCTTCATCTCTACGACCGGGTCGCACTTTTTGGGCCAAAAAGTGTGACCTGGGAAGCAGGTTTCAGGGAAAAAAGTGTGACCTGTTCCAGAAATGGGCAGAAAACTGCGACCTAGGAGATGAGGGGGTTTTAGTGCTGTTTTTGGCTGAGAGTTGGGTTTTTGTGTTTGGTTATGGTATTCCCGATCTGTATGCTGAAAAATATGATGTTTTTGTGCAGATATGACAGATATACGGGTTAACTGGAGAGAGAGAGACCTGGGTACATTATGGGCGGAGATCCAGGAAGATCAGGGTGTCCGTCGTGTGTTGGCCAGGTTTGGGGTTCTAAAGTTTTTGGAGAACCCTTTGATGAGAGCTGGAGAGCCCTTGTTGGCCCAGATTATCAGTTATTGGGATCCAGAGCATGAGGTCTTTGTAGTGCAGGGGCACAGGATTGAACTGACAGTCCAGGATGTGTATTTCCTGACAGGTCTCCCGCCACTTGGGATGGTGGGAAACACGCAGCTAGTATTACCGCGGGGGCAGCATATCATGGAGTTTGTGGAGAGACATTGTCGACCGGGTCTCCAAGTCAAAGGGACTCGGATACCGATCGGGGATCTAGAGAGACTAGAGACCCATGCAGTGGCCGCAGTGGTGCTGCGTATCCTGGGCAACCAGGGACTCCATCACATCACTGGGGGGCAGATGATGATTGTGGAGAGTGTTTTGAGTGGGACCTATTATGGGTGGGCCCAAATGATGCTTGTGTCGTTAAAATGACAGTTGTTGCTCTGCAAGCGGCAGGTGAACCACGATTGCTCGTATGGGACTTTATTGTGCGCCTTCTTCTTTGAGAAGATCCCTACCTTGCGGCCTCGTATACAGCTCCCAGATGGGGGCCCGAGAGAGCCCAGGATGTGCCGGTGGGGGCGATTACTGTGCAAAGGAGGAGGAGGGGCGGTCGGGCGAGTGTTTCGACCTGAGTTCTTTACCCATTGGGATCAGATGCCCTTATACATAGACGACTATCCCTATAGTGGGATGAGTTATTATGGGGATCCGGACCTACCACTTCCCCCTGGTCGAGTATGGGGCCCCAATGGTAAGTGATAAGTATCTATTCTTGTATGGGCATGTTAAAGTTATTGAATAGTAGATATGGTACTGATTCATGTACTTTTGGTATGCAAATATAGCTCTGGTAAAACCGGCCAGATATATGGGACGACCGGCAGCATCTGGAGTTGCAGGTCCGAGTGGGTCGAGAGCAGCGCATAATGAGGATGCGGCCGCCCTTCTGGAGGACATCCGCCATAGATGCGAGACGTTGCTGACCAGAGTTTCAAAGCGCGGGTGGCAAGACTTAGACGACCAGTACGTGGAGGCATGCATTGGTCTTCCCTCGGAATGGCGAGGTGTCATGCGGCGCATGGCGATGGCCGGTCAAGGCATACGTGATCTACGGGCTGCAGGGGTAGAGCCATTGGCTCGGGATCCTCCAGATAGTGAGTAGGTGTGGGGCATGTGGTGCCCCCTAGTGTGTATGTAGGGGCAGGTGGTGCCCCCAGTTTTGAGTTTTTGTAACATGCTATGGGCATGTCATATGTATCAGAGTAGATGGACTCTAAACACATGTTTTGCAACACATATTATGGATATGCATCGTTTTTTAATGATTATGAATGTTATTGTCTTTTATGAAATGCGTGTGATAAATGCCAATCTAGAACATGGTTTGCAATACTATCTACATAGTGATTTTGTTCTCGAGGTACATGGTTGAAAGTTATGGTTTCAAATTCACGTGTCAAGAGTTTCACTCGTAAATATCGTCTAAACAGCACAGGGTTATGCACACGATAAACACCATTTAGTTGCATGACAAGAAGTAGGGAATCCAAACGAACATGCAGATGGAGGATGTTATGAAAGAGGGCATCAGCTAAGAGACCACGCACTGCATCATATTCAGCCTGATTGTTGGTGGCAGTACCAATGCAGACCCCGTTAGAGAGGAAAAGGGTATGCAAGGGGGTGAAGATGGCCCAACCTGCCGAGGCTAGATTCCGGGAGTAACGACTTGCACCATCGGCGTAACCGATAAAGGGTGGGGACGGGAGGTCCTGCAGAATGGTGTCACAAGACAACAAATGGGGGGAGGAGATATAATGACGGCAGTGTGAGTGGACAGAAGACATCGAGCGGCAACTGCGGGAGGGAGTGCAAGGAGCAGGATGACTATGACTCATATACAAACTAGAGGGCGGTATATGAGGGCTATCGGAAGTGTGGCGAGGACTCGGGATGCAGAGGTCAATAGAGATACCGGTGGAGTGATCTCGTGTGTGGGTAGAAGAGAGGGGGTCAAGCGAAACAACAGGGGAGGATGCAGGGGGACTGGGCTCCCAGTGTCTCGCAGAGGAGGATAGGTAAAGAATGGTCGTAGTAGACTCCGTCATCTGAACATCAGGGGGGGGAATGTCGATGGGAGCAGGGGGATCCCCAGGCTGGCCCGAAGCATACTGCGCGAGTATGGGAGAGGCGGATTGATTTTGTTCAACTTCATACTCTCGAACTACTTCTAAAGAGGCGCGGTAATGCGTCAGGTGAGGAAAATGGTGGGAGTAATGGCCATGGATACCACACAAAGCGCAGGGTTTGCTAGTGCGAATAGTCTTTGGGTTCTTGGTTACGGACGAGGACGGAAGAGAAGGGTTGGAGACCGTAGACTCAGGGAACACGACTTTAACCATGGGCTGAATACGGGGCAATTCGGGGCAAGCATGGGTGGCGTGACCGACGACATCACACAAGGCACAAGGCTTTGTGGGCAGAGGAGGGACCGGGTCAGTCATGGTGGTCTTGTTTTTGGGTGCCCCCTTGCGAGCTTTGCCTTTCTTCCCGGGAGCCGTCACGACAGGAGAAGGGTCCTGTGGAGGTGCTGGGGGCACAGTGGCAACGGAGGAAGCGAGGGGGACCGGTTGAAATGGTGTCAAAGCCATGTAGGGTTTGGGGTGACCAGGAGGGGTAGTGGCTGAAGGATCAAGGTACCAGACCAGTATGCCCAAAGTCAGGTTAGGGAGAGAGAGGGTGGCCATGACGGGGACAGAATATACTCTGGGAGGGGGAGCCAGGAGAGGTATCTGCCCAGCAAGGTAATGACCAGGAGGGACAGCTCCGAGATGGTTAAGGCCTGGGGGAACCGAGCCAGGAGGATAAAGGGGTTCAGGGATACCAGCTGTAGGAGCAGGGCCAGAAGGAGGAGGTCCGGCTGGCGGAGATGAAGGGCTAGGAGTAGGTTGCGGTGGCGAGGTTGAGTCTGAGGTTGCTGACTAGCCGAAGCGGGCCGCTTAAGGGTAGCCCAAGACGATTGCATCATGCAAACATTCGACAAGCTGGGATCAGAAATATGAGGAGGGGGAAGACCAGGAAAAGTTCCAAGCAGGGAGGAATCTTTGTAGACGTCGGGGGAGACACTGGTCAAGGAATCGATGGTTTGCTTATTGGCTATAGAAGAGATGGTTGTCTCAGGGGAGGTCTGAGACGGCAGCTCATGGTAAGACAGCTGGTTAATGCTGACTATCTTTCCATTGTGAGGGAAGGACATCTTGCGAAAAACCGTGGATGGGACAGCAGACATGGCATAGGTGTAGCTTCGCCCCAATAGAATGTTGTAGTCTAGAGGGGCATCAATGACTTCGATGTCAACGCCAACGGTCTTACCGGCAAGGGTGATAGGACAATTATGGAAAAGGCCAATGGGCTGGGAGGCGTGGCCGTCCCACGCTCGAAGGGTGATCGTGGAAGGGGCCAGCTCAGGAGATCCGATTTGCTTCAAAACCGAAGTGGACATCACACAGGTGGATGCCCCCTCATCAATTATACACCGAGAAACATTGGCATTCTAGATTTTGACTGGGATTTGGAAGGCGACAGAAGCAGGGAGAGGAGGATGGTCGGATTGATGGGCGTCGAAAACAATCATTTGGTCATCAGTAGGATCTACAGTGCCCACGGCAGATAGTAGAGCCTTCTTTTGGGAAGGGCACGACTGGAGGAGTTCCAGTGTTGAAATGGCAGCAGGAGATTGCGCCAAGTCATCTACTATGCTATACGAATGAGCAGCTCGACCAGAAGCAGCATTTCGACGTAATGGTCCCTTAGGAATCTTTGTATGGACCTCAACTTTGGGTTGAGGGATATGCAAGGGGCCATTGGATGTCGAAAGAGGCTCTGTAGAACCGGAAGAAGAGGACTCGGGGGCAGACTGAGCGGGAGGCTTGGGGTACTGGCGAGACCGAGTTTGAAGGTGAAGGTCGACGGTAGGGGATGGATCAGAGTTCATCATGAGGATCTAGTAATCGGAAGAACCAGAAATAGAAGGTGGAGTGGCGGCTTGGCTGTTAGGAAGTTGGGTAGCCACGACTCCTTGCTGAGGGAAAGGATCGGTAAAAACAGCTGGTTGGGTAGTGGCCACATTAGGAGGAGCATGAGGGGAGGCATGTTGTCCGCGCAATGTGGCTTGAGACTCCCACATCTGCCGCATCTGGGGTAAGAGGGGACAATCGTGGGTGTAATGACCATAAACACCGCAACATGAACAAGGCTTATTTGTGCGAAACGGCCTGTCCAACTTGGGCTGAGTGCCCTGTTGCTGGTTGGCAGTGTTAGGGTCAACACCTGGATTGGGTCCATGGGTACCAGGGGCAGATTGGTTTGGATTGACTCTCCACCTTGTTTGAGAAGAAGGGGGATTAGTCGTGCCCTGATGTGCAAATACTTGCCCCAGAGGGGGCTGTAAGTGCTGTTGCGGGTTTGGAGGAGGCAAGGGAGATGGAAACGCATATGCTGGAGGAGCTGGCGCACCAGGCTGTGGATAAAGGTAATGGTTAGGTTGGGCAACATTGAGGTAAGCAGGAGGTTGGGCATAAGGAGGAGGCATGCCGTATCCTGGATACATGCTACCGAGAGGGGGAAGAGTGCTAGAGGTGCTGGCCCCTCCTTGAGGGAGACCATAGCCCATAGGAGGTTGAGCGTACGGATGGGAAAGGGCTCCAAAGATACCGTCGGTGGAATGAGATGCCCCCGGGACATTAGCGCCGCCGGGCCTAGGGAGGTCAGGAAGAACGGTATAAACATAACCAGATTGAGCGTAGATCAGGTCATATTTCAAGGCTATTTGGAGGGCGGCTTCTTTGGTTTGAGGAAAGTGAGAGGCGACATCTTTGCCGATAGGAGCTAAGAGGGTGCGAAGGAACCAGTCCATGTAAACCTGATCTTCGAAGGGGGGGGCTCGACATAAGCTCCGTCTTCGTTGCCATTCCTGGACATGGGCGGAAAGGCGGGTTGAAGAGGTTTTCTTGAAGGAAGTCAAGAGCTCCGTGCCAGTATCGTATCGGAGAGGGAGCTGGAAATAAGATAAAAAGGCTTGGGCAAGGGTCACAAAGGTGGTATGGGAAGCTGTGGCTTGGTCAACATACCATTTAGAAGCTTCGTCGGTAAGCGTGCGTTGGAACAATCGAAGACGAATGGAGTCATTGGTAATGGAATTGGAGGAACACCACATGTGGAAAGATCGGACATGATTGGTTGGATCTTCTCTAGCAAGGCCTTCGAACTTAGGGATGTCGGAGGGGAGCTTGGTTGGCATAGCAGGCCAACCAACATTGTGGCGGATAGGGTCATTAATCAACTGATTGAAATTGGGGAGGCTGAGGCCTGCAATGTACAACAGCAAGGGTATGGCCGAGGTAGTTCCTGTGGCGGTTCCGCTAGTAGTAGTGCCGGCATTAGGGCCGGGAGCACTGCTAGCGTTAGGCCCTGGAACAGACATAGTGAAGGTGACAGGGGGAGAACCAGGAGGATAAGGAGAACCCAATGAATCAGAAGAGGAGTCGGAATGCGGACTCAGAGGAGGACTGGCTCGACGATGGCGGGACGGAGCAGGTTGATCGATCGGAAACTGAGGGTGAAGGCCAAGAAGTCTCCAGGAAAGGCGCCTTTGGGGCGCAATGATGACAGGAAGAAGGAAACTGACAAGGGCAGAAAGGGACAGAATCAAGTGAGGTCACGGGCAGAAAGTGTGCAGTGACAATTGATTTTAGAGTCTTTTCCAGGCGGTGTTAACCAGGCGCTTCTTCACTTAGGGTTAGTGTGTGGCGTGCGTTAATTTTAATTTTTAAACCCTTTCCGTTTTGAGAGCAAGAAAAAAGTGTGTTGCGTAACTGAAAATAGATCTGCAGAGAACAATATATAATGCTAAAAGAACAGAAAATTAACAGCTACAATTGCATCTATCTAACCCAAGGAGGCGGGTCCCTCAAAACTAATCTAAAAAAGGGCAAAAATATATTCAAAACACACTTAAAAAGAGGCCAATAGATCGAGGGTCAAAAGGGACAGGGATCTAAAGGATAAAGCTGCTGAAAAGAGGTGCAGATCACAGCCAAGAGACAGAGGCAAGGTGGCTAGAAAAAGGGAGGAAATCAGCAAAAAGTGAAAGGGGCAAGGAGGGGGCCCTAAAAGTAGATCCAAACAAATCTTCAGGAGGTGATTTGAGAGGTAGAAGAGCTGATTAAAAGGGATCTGAAAAGGAGGTAACAGATCTGGAAAAGGGGAGGCTAAAACTCTGAAAAATCAGACACCTGAAGCAGCTAAAAATCTTCCACCAAAAGTGGAGGGTACTGAAGCCCTAGGGGGGCTAGGTTCCCACTTAGATGAGCAAAACAAATCAGGAACAGGTCGAAACGGGCTGAGACAGAGGCTGGAAAACCCTGACAGAAGATTCAGAAAAACCCAGAAAAATTGCAGAAAAACAGCTGAAAAGTTGGCAGGTCGCAGGTTTTGACCTGTTTTCAGTGCAGGTCGCAAAAAAGAGGCTGAAAAGTGCGACCTGGAGGTCCAGGTTGCAAGTTATGGGCCAAAAGTGCGACCCCCCGTTCCGGTTGTCTCGACGACAGATTTTCAGAAAAGTTGCCGTCTCAGTTGCGGCTGATGTCGCTTACTTGCGCAATAGGGCCAGAAACACACAGAAGTTAAAAATTTTAATGTTTTAGGGTTTTATGTGAGAAAAACAACATAAAAATAGGAAAAATAAACAGCTGAAAAGAAATCCTAGGGTCTGAAGTAGCTGGATATGCAGGAATATGAAAAACGACAGCGGTCGTAATTTAAAACCCGTGTGGAGTCGCCATTTGTTAGTATGAATCCTTTGTCGAAATGTACGAAAAAGGACCACTTTAGCTACGCATAACTAATAGCCCTAACAACAAAAGTGGCTGCCAATATCTTCAGATCTGCGGTTAGTTGAACAAAAAGAGCTGCAAAAACCAGATCTATGCATGGAAAGACATTAAGCAGAAAAAACAAGGGTTTGCTCCATATACCAATAGACAAGACAAGAACAATTTTTGAAAGAATTTTTATATTAATTGGGCACCTGGGAGGAAAACAAGAAGGCGTATCCAATTCTCCTCTGTGGGATGGGTTCTTGGAAGTCCTCAGCACTTCAGATCTAAGATTTCTCTCTCTTGTTGGTGTAGAAAACCCACACAAAGAATGGAACTCAAAGGGAGCTCTCACAGCAAATGGCAGAAAATGGTGACCAAGTGTATAGATCCAGAGAGATCTAATAGGCAACAAAAGGTGAAGAATGGTAGGAAAAACCCTCCTATTTATAACAAAATATTGGGTCATTCTAGATCTTGGTGCATGGGTTAACCAGATCTAGATCCACTTTTTATGGAATATTTTATTATATTTGTTGGAGGGAAAAGGTATTTGACTTGGGTCAAATCCCTTGATTTATCAAAAATAAATAAATAAATGATTTATTTATCTTTTTAAGGAAGCGGTTAGAAGATAATCTAATAAATAATGATTTATTTAATTATTTGTGGGTGATTTGGTCATATTTAACAAGGAATATTATCTAAATAAGATTTAAATAATTATTCCTAGAAAATAATAAGATAAATAAAGGTTTATCTAATTAATTTCTTTGTTTGGGTTAAACATGACTAGGAATAATAATTAAATTATGGTTTAATTAATTATTCCATGAGGAAAATCAAACAAAATAGGTTTGTTTAATATTTCCTTTTGGGGTTTCCTGTTTAGACCATAAACAACCTAATAAATGTGGTTTATTAAGTTATTTAACATAGTGAAAGAAATTTTACTTAGGGTAAAATTGGTCTTACATGGTGTACTTGGGTCCATCTAATGATAATAGGTTAGATGACCAAAAAATGGTGTAACACTCTAGGTAAAAGATAAAAGCGTACCCCGAGGTCTGGCACCTTTAGAGGACCTTTTTGACTTTGAAGATGTAGCGAATAAGCCCACTATAGAACATTCAGACTCTGATGTTGATGAATGCAACATAGGCACTGAAGACAAGCCCAGGATGATTAAACTGGCTAAGTCTTTACCCATAGTCATGAAAAAGAAATATATCGACTTATTCAAGGAATTCATTGATGTGTTTGCCTGGAGCTACGAGGACTTAAAGGCCTATGACACAAACCTTATACAGCACAAAATACCTTTGAAAGAGAACCAGAAACCCTTTAGACAGAAAATTTATAGAATAAACCCAAAACAATTGCCTGCAGTAGAAAAGGAAATAAAGAAGATTTACGAGGCAGGAATAATAGTTCCTGTGAAGTTCTCTGATTGGGTCTCAAACCTTGTAGCTGTGAGAAAGAAAATAGGTGAGATCAGACTATGCATAGATTTCAGGAACCTTAACAGAGCCTCACTTAAAGACAATTAGCCTTTGCCAAAAATGGAACACATTCTTCAGAGAGTAGTGGGCTCAAAAAGGATCTCCCTGTTAGATGGTTTTTCAGGTTACAACCAAGTTTTGGTACTCCCAGAAGACCAACTCAAGACCACTTTCACCACTCCATGGGGCACCTTTATGTACGAAAAGATGCCCTTTTGACTAATGAACGCTGGTGTGACCTTCCAACGAGCAATGGACATAGCTTTTTCGGAAGAGATAGGGCACTTCATTGCCATCTATCTGGATGACATTACAGTCTACTCCAAGACTGATGAGGAGCACCTAAAACATCTGAGAAGAGTTTTCGAGAAATGTAGGAAGTTCAGTCTATCATTAAATCCGAAAAAGACTATATTCGGGCTGCAAGAAGGTAAGCTTCTCGGCCATATCATATCTGAGAGGGGAATTAAGATAGACCCACAAAGAGTTGAGGGAATACTACAAATCACGTACCCGAGAAACATTAAAGAGTTACAGTCCTTTATTGAGAAGATTAAATTCTTAAGGAGGTTTATTCCCAATTTAGCTGAACACCTCAAGAATATGAATAACATGCTGAAGAAAGGTGTAGGGGTTGGACTGTTGAGGCCAAAAAATCTTTTGAATCGATTAAACTTGCACTCACCTGGGCTCCTATCCTGATCAGTCCAGACTTCTCAAAATATTTCCTGATATTTTCATTTGCCTCCGAGCATACTGTGGCTGAGTTCTATTGTAGAAAAATCCTGAGGGAATGGAACAGCCTATCGCTTTCTTCAGCAAAGATCTAAGGGATGCACCCTTGAAGTATAACATAATGGAAAAACAAACCTATGCTTTGGTAAAGGCCTTGAAAGACTTTCGGGTGTATCTATTGCATTCTCACACCGTAGCCTATGCTCCGAACATAGTGGTGAAAGACATTTTGTCCCAAGATCCTGATGGAAAGAGGGGAAAATGGATCATTGTAATATTAGAGTATGACCTGGAAATAAAACCCACAAAATTGATCAAAGTTCAGGGCTTAGCTCGATTAATGGCCGAATCAAATTTACAAGCCCTTGACATTAACATGGTAGATGCCTTGGATGAGCAGGAAGGACTGCCTGATCCTACAGTCGAGGAACAATTTCAAAAATCTCTTTGGTATTCTGATATCCTGTATGTGCTCACAAACCTCAATTCCCCTCCTGAACTTTCAAAAACTAAGGCCCGATTCCTAAAGCTAAAGGCCAGAAACTATTGCATATTGAATGAATGTTTATACTGGAAAAATACAAATGACCTATTGCTTAAATGTTTGGCTGAAACTAAAGCAGAGAGGATTAAACAGGAGTTCCATGCAGGAGAGTGTGGAGGCCACTTGAACTGGAAAGCCACTGCTAACAAAATACTCAGAGCTGGCTATTACTGGCCTACATTGTTCAATGACATCCACAAGATGATAATTGCCTGCCATAAGTGTCAGATTTTCAAGGGCAAAGGAAAGCTCCTCCCATCACCATTACAACCCATTACTGTTGAAGGTCCCTTTATGCAATGGGGCCTAGATTTCATAGGAGAAATACACCCTGCTTCTTCTGCACAACACAAGTGGATCCTTATAGCCACAGACTACTTCACAAAATGGATAGAGGCCATACCTGCAAGGACCGCCATAGATTCTATCATCATTAGGTTCCTAGAAGGCCACATCCTCTCTCGATTTGGATGCCCAACAAAAATAATCACTGATAACGCTGTTGCTTTTGGATCCAAGAAAATGATTGATTTTTGTCACAGGTATCAAATAGCACTCGGTCATTCAACTGCTTATTACCCACAAGGTAATGGGTTAGCTAAATCATCAAACAAGAGCTTGGTGACCATCATCAAAAAATTTCTTGAACAGAATAAGAATTCATGGCATAATAAGTTAGTGCATGCTTTGTGGGCTGACAGGCTTACAACGAAGAAATCCATTGGCACGTCACCGTATTAGCTAGTCTATGGAACAGAGGCAGTTTTTTCTACCAGCCTTTGGGTACCAGTAGTCAAACTTGTCCAAGAGATACAGACAGAGGAAGACATCATGGTGAGGAGGATAAAACAAATGATTCATCTCCAGCAAATGAGGGAAGAGGTCTATAACAGAGCTATGAAAGTTCAAGAAAATATAAAGAAGTTGTTCGACAAGAGAACCAAAGCTTCTGACTTCAAAATTGGAGATAAAGTTCTGAAGTGGGACTCAAGGAGAGAAGACAAAGGAAAGCATGGAAAGTTTGACAGTTTGTGGCAGGGTCCTTACATCATCCAGGCCACTATTGGTCCAAACGCCTTTTTTCTGCAAGAGCTAGATGGTACAGATTTGTTTGGGGGTCCTGTCAATGGCAGGATGCTCAAACACTACTACTGCTGATTTCCGATTTCCAGTTTTCATTTCCATTGTAAATACCATTTTTGTGTTATATTTTCAAGAAAAAGAGAAAATGGAGAGGTTCATAAATGCTCAAAACATGAACCTCTAAAGTGAAAAGATTGGCTCTAACACGATCAAAACCTGAGCTGAAATGAAGAAGAAAGTGACTCTAACAAGCTCAAAACTTGAGTCACAAAGAAAGGAAGGATGCTTCAAAGTTTCAGATTTCAAGCCTTCAAGATTTTGTTTTCAGTTTTCTACAATTTTAGTCCATGTGCAATTGTCTTTATGCCTTGGATACACAAAAAAATAGACTGTCTAATCCTAGTTTGACTGTTTTTAAATTTTTGTTGTAGAATGCAAAGAAGAAATCTGCTGGACAGTTTAATCCCAGCAGATATTAGATTTAGGTAGAGAAACATATGAGACCAAAAGTTTAAGCTGGTCTCATGGAGAGATAAGGGTAGAATTAGATTAGTGTGTTTTCTATTTTCAATAAAAATGATGAAGAAGGTCTACAAATTCAAATGCACCTTGAAGAAAAATGCTAGGATTGTAGATGGGTAGGTAGATTGTTTGGGGACGTCTACTGCTGAGTAATATCCATCATGTTTGCAACAACTGAATCAAAGAAGAAATATGGTTCGAAGATTAGGCATATGGCCTACTCCAAAGATCTATTCTCTGAATTATTGACTCCTTCAAGGAGAAGCCATCCCTATGTGGAGCCACTGTTAGCCACCTATGAATTTTTGTCAAGAAAATAGGTGGCTAAATGGTTTTGAGCCTTCAAGAGATACATTTTCTATGAAAATCTCTCATCCTTGAAGCCTCTTTGTGTCCATTTCGTTAAAGAGATACTCACTACTGTTTCCATCCAAAGATCCTCACTGACTGTAAAGAATTGTGATCAGAACAGTCCCCCATTTTCCCTTGTACCTCTGCAAAATTCCTCATTATTAACCTTTTCCTATTTTTAAGTTTTCCCCTTTTGACTCCCAAAATCCCTCCTAAGTCTTCCAAAACACCCATTCCATCCTTTAGAACTAAGTGAAAATCCTTCATTTGATTTTAAATCCCTCTTTTACCTCTATCGAATTCCCCTTTTAGCCTTAAAAACCCTCATTTTTGGCTAAAAATCACTCTTTTCCATATAGCAGGCTAGCCCCCTTCAGCCCAGCCCCAATAACCATTCCCCCACATGCCCGAGCGCTAAAGGCGCTTGTCGCATCAGAGAATCAGAGCGGAACATCTTGTTCCTTTGTAAACCACGAAAGTTCCAATGCGATGGTGTAAAGCCTGTCAGCCTTTGGAGTGATCTCAGCCGTCGGCCTGATAAGATCTAACGGTCAGTGCTGATTCCGCAAAGTGCCTATCGCCCCAATCCATTCACCCCTCTGATTGAATCTTCGCCGTAGATCTGTCACTGTGATCCAGTGGCCATCGCATCATCGCATCGCCGCTCCAATTACAATCGCAAAAGTCTTGAGGTGCCACCCCCTATGCCCCCCTATTGCGATCTTCTGATCCAATCCTAGCCGTCGATCTCACATAAAATCCAATGGTCATAGGCCAGTCGCTCCATCGCTCATTGGATTGTGACCCTCCTATCACTCTCCCTCCGATTTAATCGCAATCATTCACTCTGTTCGATCTAATGGCCCATATCTAATCGCCCTCCACCCTTAACCGAGGTCCCACCATGTCTACCCATTTCATACGCTTTCCGTGCATTTTTTATGTATTGCGTTCGAAGGCCCAAAACTTGGGCTTTATATTTAACATCGTATCATCCCGCCAAGCATTAAAATTCTAATGTTTTACATTAAAGTTTGTCATTTCGTAAGACTTCCACGTGCATTTTTCCACCGTCTCACTGCATCCTCCCACTGCTTTCCATTGCATCCATAGCCTTTGCTCCCGTTGCGCTACCATCATCACAAGAATTCCACCACATCCACCCTTCCCCATGCATGGATTTCTTAACAGAGTTGCATGTTTTGCAAGGTACAGGCGGTGAATGCCACCATGGTTCACGGTCACTGTTACAGTGGCATAGAACAAAAGAAAGACCATTTTTAGAGCCTGAAATTATAGAGAAGAGCCTGGGAAGGTACTGGAGCGTGATTTTCATTAAAAGTATAAAATTTTAACTGTGCGAGACCTTTCTAGCGCCACCAAAGCTCAGATTTCACTGACAGAGACAGTCAAAGTGGCAACGAGTATCAGTACAGGGTTAAGGAGTTCTAATGCACATTATTAAAGATATTAAGCCTTAATTTAGAGTTTTAAAGGCAAGGTACCAGATTGAATACCTCATGAATCACACAGAGGGCCTAACACGCAGAAAAAAATGTCATCAAGGTTTCACATTAGCAAAAGTCTCCTCCCAAGAAAGGACATAGTACTCACACTATTTTAGTCCACATTATGTCCATGAGGATATCTCCGCCTTGACAACAGTCCTATGTTGCCAGAAGCATTTGTTACACAGTATGGTAGACTTGAAGTCTTTTATCCGCCTTTTTTTTATTCACCAAAGTATTGCAGAGTACTACAGTTGAGAGTACATCAAAGACATACCTGGAGTAAATTTCAGCCTGTCGAAGACCACTCTTTCATCCGAAGAGTATAGAAGTTTGATGGATAGACATTAAAACAGACTGGGTTTCGACCCACTTCTTCCACTATGGTTTTAATGATCATTTAGTGTTCCATCTACCCCCTCTGCCTCTCTTTCAGCTATAAGACTCATGAAGAAACTCATTGAAAGGGGTTGATCGGGTGTCTGTGAACTGCAAGATGTTTCTCTTGAGACATAGTTGTCTGTGTAAAGTTGTAAGATAGGCTGAGGAAGATGTTTTCAGACTGAATATCAAGCTATTGGAAATGTTGTACATGACTGGTGTTGCTCTTTAATATGACAAGCACATTTCTTTGGATCCCGATTTAAAGCAGCGGTGATGTTTTTCTATCTTTGTCCTGGTTTCATTTCTTCTGGCACGCATTAGAAATATGGCATAGGATTTACCCTTATTTGGTACCCTGTGTTTTTTCCCTCCCTGCCTTCAATGTTTTCTGTTGTATTTGTTACCTGAGGATTGATTCGAGCTAATTTAACCAGTGTAGTGGCTAATATTTACTGCTAGCTGATGTATGAATTAATGAATCTATTCTTAGATGTTGTTGTTAAGCTTTAATTGAACGAATTGGGATACTGGGAGTTTAGAACTATGTCTCTATCTCACTAGTGTCCTTTTCAGTTAATTGAACCTTGCTAAGTTCCCTTAAGTTGGATGCCGAAGCATTGAGAGTTCAAAGTCTCTCTCTGATCTCAGGTTTTCACCTTTGTGTTTAAATCTTTAATGTTTCTTTGTCTGAAGAGTTAACCTTTTAGGTTTTGGATCACAAGTTGTCCAATGGCATGTCCTATCCCTGGATCTGATTCTCGAAGGGTCACCTTGGAGGTTTCCTTGCTTTCACCTTCTCTCTTGTCATTTCATGCCACATTATCATCTTTAAGATCCAATGCTTTAGATGACTAGCCCAACTGAAAGCCTGCATATGAAATAGCAAGTAAACCCTTTCCTGACTCTATTCCCCAATGGTCTCGAGTGTTCTATGAGTTATCTCTCCTTTTTCTAAAATCATCTTTACTCATGCTTACCTTATATTGAACCCTTATTTCGTGATTCCCAACAACCACACAAAAATCAAACAAACCCCGCGCTTATAACTAGCCTAATATCTTAACTTTCGAGCTTCAAAGACATAAAACCTTTGCCTATATAGAGAGATCCCTCTTTGGACCTAGGAGGGCTAGATCCTGAGGTCTGAAAGTGGTTCTGATGTTGTCTCATATTTTGGTATTGCCAAACTTGCCAAAACATGGGAACCCCAACACCTTCCACACCACCTAATTTTCAGCTTCTCCATCACTTTAACTCTTTCCATACCGAATCTATTCAGAATCAGTTTGTTGGTCCAAGTACTTCCACCACACCCATCCATACCACCATTGTGAAAACCACTCTGCTTCATCATACATCTCCATTCACTAACCCTCCTCTTGCAAACCCTCCATTAGCTCCCATCATGGCAGCTTGGTATGCCCCCTTGGAATTACCTCAACCTCTAGTTACTTTGCCAAATGACTACCAATCCAAGATCCCCCATTTCATAGGAGCTGAATCCATCACTACCCAACAGCATGTAGATAGGATAAATGATGCCTTTGATTACATGGAAATAGAAGAAGAAACCATTAAAATGAGGATCTTTGCACAAAGCTTAGGAGGAGAGACCAAAAAATGGTTCAAAGCATTAGCTCCTAACTCAATACATGATCTCCCTTCCCTCTACCAAACTTTCATAAACAAGTGTGAAATCAAGAAAAACCCCCTCCAAATCCTTTCTGAATATAACAATCTTAAAAGGAATATTGGGAAAATTGTACAAGATTATTGCACCAAGTTTCACAGTGTCTATAATGCCCTCCCACCTCACATGAAACCCCCACAAGGCCTAGCACTAGTGAAATTTCCTGAAGGCTTTGATCCAGACATAACATTCCTATTGAGAGAAAGAGACCCTGAAACTTTAGAAGAAATGCAAAAGGTAGCTATTAGTGTTGAGGTCAACTTGATTGAAAAGAGAGCTAGGATGAGATCGGAAAAGAGAGTGACTTACAAAGATGAAACCATGCCCTCAACCTCCTCATCCGATACCAAAATGGATAGCCTAATGAGAACAATGGAGAGAATGATAGAAAGAATAAACTTGAATGAAAGGATACCTCCTATGGAAAACCAAGCCACTCTCCAAAACATAAATAGAGCTCAAAACTTCAAAAGATACACTCCTCAAATCAAACAAAGGGAAAATGACCAACAAATCATACCTCCCTTTCAACAAAACTGTGTAGATGAAGAAGAAGGAGAAATTATAGAACCTGAAGAAATCCATATAAACCTAATAGGTTTTGATAATGAAGATGTTGTTTTTCTCACCAAAGAAGAACAAGGTTTCTTTTCCTCAGATCAAACTGACACAAACCATGAGGATTCTGAAGACTACTACTTGGGATTTGAAAATGCCATAATGGAAGTCCATAGGTAATATGACCTTAGGAGCAAAAAGAACCTAGATTCTCCCAAGAAAAGCCAAATAGACATTATTGTTAGGAAAGCACTTGAAAGCACCCCCAAGAGGATAGCAGACACAAACACTATGGCTAAGAAAGCTGATCCAAACAAAGAAAAAATCATCCAACAAAATAGTGACCCAAGCTACCCTGGTACCTCAACTAGTGGCCCTAAAAAAATCCCGTTGTCTAAAGTCCCAAATTAGATTCAACAAAATAAACCTGTGGAAAATGTTATGCTAGAGAAAACTAATGTAAATATGTCTAAGACATAAGTACCTTTCAGTTTTGAAGGAGAGATTGCCAAAATCAAGATTACCATGCCTCTCACTGAACTGATTACCCAAGGCACATACAAGTCTCAAGTTCTAAAAGTTCTAAACATGGGAAATGATGCCGACACTTTACACTTGGCTGATGACACACATGAGCTATTTTTTGGACCCAAAATAGAAGGAAAATACCAATAAGGGGCCATTCCCGCTTTCTATATCAACCTAAACATACATGACAAAATCTTACATAATGCCATGTTGGATTCTGGTTCCTCTCACAATCTCATGCCAAAAGTTGTGATGGATAGATCAGGCCTAGAAATAAGTAAATCTTACAAAGACTTGTACTCCTTCAATTCAAGTAGGGCCAATTTTTTGGGCCCGATCAAGGATCTTTGTGTCAACCTGGCACAAGTGTCTGTTAAGAATCTAGTCATGGACATAGTAGTGGCAGATATTCCCCCCAAGTATGGCATGCTTTTATCCAGATCTTGTGGAGCCAAGATTTAGTGGAACCTTCAACTAGACATGTCCTATGCTACCATCCTTGTTTTTAATCAAACAAGGATATTATATCGAGAGTCACAAATGAATTATATGGTTAGCAGTCAAGAAAGGCCAGACAATTCACCTTTCTATTCCATACATTCAGGTCTTGATTCTTTTATTTTACATACTGAAGAATACATTGATGAGCAGTTATATGAATTTTTAACACATCCAAACATATTACAACAGTCAAACCAATCTCTTCATGGAGAGCTCAACAGTCAAAACTCTAGCAGCCCTGAACAACCATATAATGATAAATCCAAACTTAAAGTTCTACAAACTGAAAATGAAATTTCAAAACCAAGAATCAGTTTAGAATCTAAGTCAGGTTTCTCAAATAAGGGACAAACCTCTAAAACATAAATTTTCCCATTTTTCAATCCAAAAGAGCTGAAATACTCTCACACAGTAGAAGACTTTGGGAATCTGAATCAAAAGAGTCTGATGTTTTTACCTTATATAGGCACCATATTATCAGAAATTTTTGTCCCTCCAGAAAAGTTGTTGACTCTCACAGATGTTTTCATGAATCCTAAAGAAATGTCTGTTGAAACTGATATAGAAGAGTATAATGTAGGCAGCCTAGGAAGGCCCAAAATGATTAAGTTGTCCAGAACCTTGTCCTTACACACAAATCTGAAATACATAAGGCTATGCAAGAAATTTCAGGATTTTTTTGTATATAGGACTGAAATCTTAAAACCTTGTGACATAGCCATTGTCCAAAGAGGGCCTCTTTTTGAAAAAAACTTTGAAAACCTTGGGAAAATTATTTCACTAACAAAGAAATCCAAAGGATGTAGGCTATGTATAGACTTTAAGTACCTAGGTAAAACCTCCATGAAATACAAAAACCCTTCTAACAAGATGGCATTGTATGGTAGTGTTTCAGGTTACCATGAGATGATACCACTTCAGCTCAACCAACATAAAGACATTTTCAAAGTTCCTTGGAATAATTACATGTTTGACCAAATGCTTTCTAGGCTATGGAGTGTTGAAGACACCTTCCAAAAAGCCATGGCTCCTATTTTCAACTTTTTCTCCATGATATACATTGATGAAATATTCATCTGTTTCAAAGCTGATAATGAACACATTTTTTACCTAAGGAGGACCTTTGACAGTGTTGAAGAGGTTAATCCCCTCTGCGGACAGAGGCGATCCCTACTAGCCCAGACGGGGTCTAGCAACAATCAAACACACTACAGTTCAAGTTCCTAATTGCAAATAAACCGACTTGCGATGAAGGCTTACCTGGAATCTAACGTTGTCGTTTGTAAAAGAGGTGGTGCTCTCATTCCTCTGCTTCAGCAGATCACAATCCTCACGATCTTCGTGATCAGACACCTGCACACGTAAGAAAAAAAACAAACGCAAGCATAAAATCTAGTATATACAACTATATGTCAGTTGAAGAGGACATAACTCATGATCACAATCAAGAACAAGAGTGGAACCATAACCAATAGTCGTTTATTCATTAATTCATCAAAGGAAGAATACAACCATAGCTCCGACGCAACACTCTCCTTCGGCGGGTCGTCAGCAGAACATGTCTCGATAAAGCCTGTTAGGGATGGGACAAGCCTCTCTCTTCGGATACTTGAAAATAGTCTCCTTGCTTGGATTTGGCCTTAAGGGAATCAAGAAGGCTCTTGCAACATAAGGATGTGAAGGCTCTTGGGAACTAGCTTGCAAAGGAAAAGAGCAAGCTTTTATAGATGGAGGAAGGGAGTTGGGATCCCTATAATTATGGGATTGGCCCTATCATCAAGGAAGCTTCCATGAGAGGTGGAAAACCACTTCCTCTACATGGAAATTTGTAGCCAAACCTCCCAACTCAAGATAGATACCATTTTATGAATTTGTTAGGACAAAACTTTCGCCATTTATTTTTAAAAAACACTCCTCAAAATGGTTGGCGCGAGTGCGACTCTGAGACAGAGCGCCAATTGGCACGCCTTCTTTGAAGTATTTCCCCCATTAGCGCGGGTACTGAACTAGCTGACCGTGCCAATTTAAAAAGAGATGTTTTTAGGGTTTTTCACAAGGAGTTGTCTTCAGGGCAATGAAAGCTCATGTTTAGAGGGATGTCATGAAAGTGTTTTCAAGTCTTGTTTCTGCTCACAGGTCATGGAATGAGCCCTCCAATGTGCTAGACGGGGAATGGCAGGGACGGTGAAAAATTGCTGTGTAACAGACAGAAACCTATTTGGGAAGCAATACTCAAAGAAGATATACCAAAGAGAACATAGATTGTTTGAAAAAAATTGGAAAAATCTTTGTACCATGTTTTGAAATGGAGGTAACTATGATTTTTGTTTACAAGAACTGAATGGAAAAAGGGTGTTAGGATATCCTTTGAGGACAAGATGTTCATGTACCATAGCTATAAAAACCCTCAATTTAAAAGTTTTCATTCATTGTACATAGACATTGCATGTGGGAAATCACAAAAAATACAAAAAACATAGAAATAATGAAAATGAGGGCAGATTTGAAAAGAGGTAAAGCCCCATACCCAAAAAATAGTACTGCTGAAAGTGAGCAACCTTAAATGCCACTGTTGGTTCAAAAGAAGGTCTTGTTTCATTCATCTAGCCTAATCACGACTGAAACATGTTTTAAATTTATTGTTGATAAGTTAGTGAAAGATAGCTAGTCAAATCATTCAAACATGACTTGTCAAAAAGATAGATTAGGAATGAAAGATATTGGTTCCACATGCTTAAAAATGAACCAAGGAGAAAAATAGGGATGAATAGAAAATGATATATCAAAACCTTTATTTTTCTAGTTTTATTTTGTATAAATATAATATTTATGTGCAGCTTGTTCTTATGCCAGAAACCCATGGTAAGTCAGACTGTCTAACCCTGATTTAAACCATGCTTTCAATTTCATGATTTTAGCTTAGTGAATGAATCTTCTCAAATAGCTTAAACTTGACAGTTGAGTAGTCTAGGTAGAGAATAAGAGGGTTAATTAGCATAATCTGAACTCTTAGGAGAAATAAGATAGGAGTAGATAGTTTGTTTTTCTCTCAAAAGAAGAACGTGTCAAAGCTTTTCTAGTCCAAATGCACCCAAGGAAGAAAAAATGTTAGGCAAGTAGGTTCGGTAGTTAGAGATGAAGCTGATATAATCATGTTTTTCAAATTTATTAAGATCACAACTCCAAAGCAAGCATCATCACGTGAAAAGAGGTAAAAATCTTCCCAATGGATGAGGCACTGGGCTCCATAAAAACCAGAGATCTGAAAGTTCTAGACACCTCCTGAAAGGGAGCTGCCCTCCCCAACTGGAGCCACTATTAGTCATCAGTGTTTTTTGCTTTTGTAGATGACTAAATGCTTATCCTAGATTTCTAGAAACAAAGTTCATGAACATTGTGAGTTCTAGAAATCTCACTGCCTTCATCATCCTTAGGATAATTTTTTCACTATTTCATCGTCCCATCATGTCAAGCTCAGCGCACCCATCCCAGAAAACCCATCATGGCCTCATATCACTCATTTTTTCTATATTTTGTCACATTTGGCCTCAATCCTCTATTTTTTTTTGCCTAACCCCTCCACTGCTACCTAGGGCCACCAATCAACCATCTCTCTTATATCTCCATAAATTTCTCAAGCATTGATGGTCTCAAAACTATCTCTGTAGGCTCTTTAGATAAATCAAGAACTTTGGATTTTGGATCTTCAATACATCAGTCTATCAAAAAATCTGTTTTACACTTAATGACCTCAAGGCCAAGTCCAAAGAACCCTCCACTAGCTCACCTACGATTTCATAAGTCATAGGGTTTATTTGGTGTTCTAAAATCTCTATTTTTCCTGTGTAAAGAGGCTGCATTAAAAGGAGAAGAATGTCAAGTAATTTGGTCCAAAACTGACCAAAAACATTTCAAGGAAGGCCTCCTTGTCCAAAGCACAAATTCTGCAAGGGACAGTTGCCCTTGTTCACATTTCTGCAAGAATGATCAAGACAACCATTAGCCTAAAAAGAGGTAAGGCAATAAGATGAATTATCACAAGAAGACATCCAGAACAAAGAGAAAGTCAACAGGCCTATGTTTAAACAGAATCAGGGTTTTGTGATTGATTGACAAAACAATGTTTCCAAGCAAGGAACCATCACAAATACCACCAAGACAGAAGGCAAAGCAACACAACCAAGGACACATTGAAGATTTTTAGAAATAATAAGTGAACTTGGAAGGTTTATAGAGAACTTAGAAGACAATACTGCTTATTTTCCTATAATAGCCCTAAAACCTAAGAGTTTGGAAGGATGGATAGAATAGGTCAAATAAAGATGATAAGTCCTCCTTCATAACAACAGAAGGCATTCAAAGGATATCCAAGATGCCCTCTAGGGTTTTTCAAAGACATCACTGCTTCACTGCACCAAAGGAAGAAGTTGCCTTAACCGGCCCTCTGCCCGTTCAACATTGCACTGTGCTGCGCTAATAGCCCTTGGCGCTACGCAAACGTAGGCCCAACTCACCCAAAAGCGACGAAACATTGCACGTGCCTAGTGCTACTCTAACGGGCCACCTAACACCTCTATACGACTGCCCAGGTGCTATGAAAATGCAGGCCCGACTCGCACAGAGACCGGGAGACAGTGCACACATTCGGCGCTATGTAAACCTCCGTGCAGGCCTGTCAGTGCTGTGCTAACAGCCCAACTCGACAGCTTAGGCAGGGCGCTGCACAAATGTAGAGAGCCTCCAAAAAATTTCAAATTTGTCTCAAGGTAAAAATTTTGTCCTCCACCTCATCTCTGAAGGTTCATCAAAGGCTAAACTGGTAGTTGACCCTCCCTCTTTATCCCCAAGCAATTTTCAAAATTGGTTTTAAGTATTCTGTGGCTTTGAAGCGTTCAAACCCTAAGAGGGTAAAACTTAGGCCTTCATGCAAAACAAGACTTTTTTTTTCTCATGGAAATCAGTTTATTGCCATGTGAGGGTGAGTGAATCAGAGTGACTGCAATACACTTTTGATAAGGCCTCCTAAAGCTACAAGGAAACTAAACCCTAAGAACCCTAACCTCCACACCACTCATTCTCCAAATTTGACTCCATCATCATCTTCACCTTGTTTCATCAAGCCCTAATTTGTAAACCAGTATCTCCTATCACCATGTCAGGAGCTGAGAACAGTAGTGGTAGTGATAAAGTTCAAAGGCCTTTGATACCAAAACATAAGGGAGGAAAAGTGAATATATTGGAACCTCAAAGCACAGTGGCCATTACCTCCCCACCTAGGATCATGTCATGATTTCAAAATGCAAGATGTTTTCAATTTTGTGAGAGGATCAAACAAGTCAAAAGCCACCCTGAGCTCAAAAGGCTCCTCATTCTCAATTTACACAACAAGCACTCAAGCCTTTTAGGAGTGGATTTTGAGGTATCCCAGTTGTAGGTGAAAAGTGGTTTAAAAAGGGAAAATTGGACAAAGACTTTTTAGAGCCACTTATCAAAACAAGGTGTAGAGGAGGCAGCAAACAATTTTCCCTTTCTCACACCTCAAACACAGATTTGCCTCCTTGATGTTGGTTATCATGAAATAATTCACCTGTGATGGGAGGTACTCCAGGCTCTATACCTATCATGTCAAACTCCTCATGCATTTCACAGGAGCTAAGGTGCTAAACTTACCCTACTATCTGTATAGGAGCATTGAGAAAATGTCTTTTGTTGTCCAGAGGAGGAACCCCACACAACAAATACATAGCTTGTTCCACCATTCCCTGATAAAGATGGTGGTATTACATCAGTTGGAGCAACAGGGTATACCTTGGGATGTTTTCATAACCCATGAAGTCTTCAAAACCCCCCAGCCTCCTCCTCGACCAAGTTTGCCTTCCTCATCTACACAAGTACCCTCACCCCAAGAAAATTTCCCTTCTTCCCCTTCTATTGATGCATCAAATGAAGAGGGTGACAGTGGCCATAATGAACAAGGTGATGATAGTAGGGGTGATGAAATCATTAAGGTAGGGACAGAAATTAATGAAGATGAGCAAGAGGGAAATGATGTTGAAGAGGAGGTAAATGAACATAGCAGTGATGAATAAAAAAATAGTGAGCCTTTGGAGGAAGGTAGTGATGGTAATGATACCAATGATTCAGCCCAAAGTGAAGAAAAAGATAATGCAGGTGAACAAATTGATAACCAAGAAGATCACGATGAGGCAGAGTCCATGGAAACAAATGATGAACAAGAAAATGATAACGTAGAAACAGAGTTTGAAGAAGAGGACAGTGACAAGGAGGTTGACACTAATGGGACAGGCAGTGCGGAAAAATACAGCAAGGGATAAAGTCATGACAACCATGACAACTGTCATAACAGTCATGACACCAATCAGTCTCCTAGTGAACATGAGAATGACAGCAGTGCAGGATATGATGAGGAAAAGGACCCTAGTGATGAACAAGACCAAAGTGAAGCAAGTATAGAGGTTGATGATCACATTGAAGACCAAGATGACAGTGCAAAAGGCAGTAAAGAAGGAAGTGATGATGATGGTTTTGAAGGTCAAGAAGGCAGTGATCAAACAGAACATGAGATGACTGATGGGGATTGTAGTGAAGATGAAGGGGCTGGTGACAACACCAAAGGTCACAGCCATGATGAAAACACCACCAAAACCACCATCACTCATATTGCATGCACATACCAAAGAGGGCCAAGGCAAGTGTTTTCTGCCTCCAAAAGGCAAGGGGTCTTTCCATCTGCATCAACTCCAAGGCTTGACAAAGGCAAAGAAAAGATGGAAAAGGGTAAGCAGCGGGTAAAGGTATAAGAGGAGGATCTTGAAACAGAAAGGGATTTTGAACTTATCCACATAGACAGTGATGAAGAAAATGAAACAAGAATTTTAAACTCCCTCCTCCACAACAAGAATGCACAAATAGAAGACCTAGAAGCTGAGTTGGAGAGTGAAAATGATGCCATTCACTTCTATCAAATGCAGAACAAGAAAATGAGTGCCCAACAAGCCATCTATGAAGCAAGAACACTCAAAGCCCAGAGAAAAGCCCAAAGATAACAAGTCAAACTAGAAGAATACATGGGCCCATATGAAGAAAGTGAAGGTGAAGAGGAACAGCCTAGAAAGAGGCCAAAAACCATGGGGTTAAGGAAAGCATTTGCAAAACAGAAGGAAGAGGAATCAGCCCTAGCAGTGCAAATTTCCCTCATTGAACTCCTTGCCATGGAAATTGAGCATGATCGGGATTCATGGATTGAGAGGGAAAACATACACCTAGAGGCCAAGCTGAAGAAGGCAAATGAAGGCTTAGAGCTGCAAAGAAAGATGACAAAGTATTATGCAAAGAAGCACAAGCTTGTTTGTGCCAAACTAAAGGAAGCCCTCCTTAAAGACCAAACCCTAAAGGAGGAAAAAGAGCATTATAGCCTTGGATTTTTTTCTGATTCTTCTCAAAAAAATTCCAAGATCCCTTAAGGGAGCTCTCCACCAATTTTGAGCAAATTTGGAGCGATTTTTGGTTTTTATTTTTAAGGCTCATTAGCGCAGCGCCACTGGTGCTACGCTAATACATGGAGCATCTTCAAGAGGAGAACTTGACATTTTTGGATTTCTCACACCTAGTACATTATGCTCACCAAGTTTTAGATGATTTGGAGCAGTTTTGACCCTTCAAAAGGTCAAAAAACCTCTCTTTTTTCACCTTTCTGCCACTGTTTTGGGCTTGGTGCTGCGCAAATGATAGTCTTGGGATTTTTGAATTTTCGACTAGGCTACAGGAGCTGGATCAGGAAACTACAAGCATTTTTGTAAATTATACTCATCAGGCTTTCCAACGAACCATCATGGAGCCAAATCTGACATCAGGAAGGGGTCGAAAACTCTGTTGCAAAAGACCTTATTTTTTGCTGAAAGTGGCACTGCGCAAGTGGATTGTTTAGTGTGTTTTGGACCAAAAGTCAACAGAACACACTCATTTATTGCAAAATAATTTTTTATTGTTTTTTTAAGCAAATCACTCTATAATTAGGTGCAATAAGTTATTTTAGCATTTATTTCATGAGATATTTTGTGCCTTGGGCCTTGCCTGGTCTCTTAGGCATAAATGGCATTTATGAGTGATTTTGACATTTTCCAACCCTATATACGGTTTTTTCCCTCCTTTTCTGAGTTAAATAGAGCATGAGGGCTTCATTGTAAATGTTTTCATTTGATGAAATTTGAGAGCAATATATGGTTTTTATGAGCTTGGCTAAGAAATTGGTGTTGTGACGTTTATGAATGGCTTGCTTGGATTGATGATGGAGAAGCTTGTTTGCAGGATTCCTAAGCTTGGTTAATGGTGATGTATTCTTATTTTGTTTATGTTTTCTTGTTATCATTATGTTTCCTTATTTTTGGTTGCTATTGAACAGAGAAATATAGGTTGAGAAATGCTGCTTGAAGCACCTTAGTCCTCCTGTCTTCTATGGCCTTGATGTTTTCCTCTGCTGGGTGTGTTTGAAGAATTATTAGCTGCTCTTCAAGCCTCCTTATGCTTGTTTGTTTCATATATGGATCAATATGATATTTTACAAATATGATTTATCGTAATCCTTGCTTGTTTGAAACTATCTAAACTTTGTCTTGAAACCTCTCTTTGAAGTACTGCTTGCAAGGTTAAGTCAAAGAGGTCTTGTTCTGATCTTGCCTTTTTCCCTTGCCTATCAGTTTTCCTCAGAGTTATTTGTAGCTTAATCAGAAATTTTTAGGAGTTCCCTCTTTGATTGATGAGAGTTATTTTTTCATCTTGTATTTTTTCCAATTCTGATGGTGAATTTACTAAAGTTAGATAAGCTTTTATGCTTTCCTTGTTTCACTGGAATTTTTATTTGGATATTTATTTGTTTAAATATTGTCATTGAGTAAATGGTTTTCCCTATCTCATGATTAATATATTTTTCTTATCATATTTAAGACCTTCTTGTTTATGGGTATATGACAAAAAATACTTCACTGCCCTTTGCCTTACCTTGTTTTTCCCAAACTTAATGTCCACTTCACTTCACTCATGACCTTAAGGATCCATTGACCACACTAGATTGGCCCTGAAACACACTCTGATTCATTATTGAGATACTCATGAATTTTATTGACTCCATAGCCCAATGATTTAAATACCTCTCACTCCATCTATTCTACGTGTTGATATTACCCAACCAACAAAATCAACAAACCCTACACTTAACAACTAGCCTAAAATCAACCATCTAAAAGCAAACAAGAACACATCCTTTGCATCTAATAGAGAGAGCCCTCTCTAGGTCCAGGAAGGCTAGGTCCTAGGAATCCAAATACTGGTTTCATGTTGCCCTGTCATTTGGTCTACCAATCTGCCAAATCACAGGACCCCAACATGTTGCAAGATGATGATCCTAAGGTTTGAACCTCTGGTTCACCTATGCATGGATACTTTCCTTGGCTGAGGGGACCCACGCATGAACTTGGCCACATGGATGGAGGTGTGGTGTGAAAGGACCAAGGACGAATGGGTCCACCTATTCATTCATGCCTTGGGGCTAATCCCCACTGCATGGTATTTGGATGTGGAACTACATCAGTGCACCCACCACTAGGAGACCCTGAGAGATGATTTTGTGGGGATTTTCGGACTGATAGGTGGAATTGAGGCATTAGAAAAAGCCCTATAGGACATAGATGCCCTAGTATTTGGTGAATCATGCCCTCATGTGGAGTATGGGGCACCAACTTGGGATACACAGATGCTGGATATTGCTAAATACCACAATTTTTCAATGGAGGAATGTGACAAAGACCCGCAAAATATCACTATCCCAAAATCGGAGGGTGAACGTGCAGTTGTTGGACCCCCACTACAGACCATCGATGTGACCGGGCCTCTTAAGCTGAGGTAACTCAACATTGGAACAGACGAACAACCTAAGCTAGCTAAGATTGGGGACTACTGGGATGACGTTACTGTTGGAAAATTCATGGAGCTTCTCACGGGGTACCAGAACATGTTTCCTATGAAATTCTCATAACTCAAGGGTATTACAGGGGACCTGCGGGTCATGTGCATTACTTTAAAACCAGATGTGCGCCCTGTCAAGCAGAGACCTTACTACTTGAACCCCAAGTATAAGCAGAAAGTCAAGGAAGAAATTGACAAAATGCTAGCTGCAGGTATGATCAAACTAGTAGAACAGTCAGATTGGCTAAGCCCTATGGTGGCTCAAGAGAAAAATACTAAAGGAGAAATAAGAATCTATGTCGACCTACACAAACTCAATGATTCCTACATACATGATCTCTTCCCTATGCCATTCTCTGATGAAATTCTTGATAGTGTCGTAGGGTAGGGAACATACTCGTTCACTGACGGGTTTTCGGGCTACCATCAAATCAGGATCGCACCGAAAGATTGCAACAAAACTACGTTCGCCACTGAATGGGGATCCTTCCAATACACCGTCATGCCGTTTGGACTCAAAAATGCCCCTGCCATATTTTCGCGGGTAGTGGTCGCAGTATTCAAGCAATTCATCCACAAGTTCTTGGAGGTATATTTTGATGATTGGACAGTATTTGGATTGGTAAAGAAGTACGTCTCAAACCCATGCATGATGTTGGACGCTTGTCGAAAGCACCAGATTTCCCTAAATATTAAGAAGTGCATATTCTGCATACCTTTCGAGATCTTGTTAGGCCACATAGTCTGTCGGCATGGACTGATGGTTGACCCCACCAAGGTAGAATTTATCATCAACTTATTAGTCCCTACAACTGAGAGACATTTGCGCTCCATCCTCGAGCACACAGGCTACTGTAGGAATTTCATTCAAGGGTACGCACCGATCATGGCATCCACGGAGAAGTTGTTAAAGAAGGATGTTTCATCTTTTTGAGACGCGGAGTGTCAAAAGAGTTTTGAGCTACTCAAGGAAAAGATAGTCTCTGCCCCTATCCTCATATTTCCTGACTGGGTGAAGTTTTTCCATGTTCATGTAGATGCTTTAGGGATCGCCTTGGGGGTTGTCCTTACGCAACCCAGAGAGGGGGACATTGACCACTCGATTGTGTTTGATAGTAGAAAACTCTCTAGTGCGGAGCATAAATATTCCACTACTGAGCATGAGGGGCTAGCAATGGTATATGCCCTGCAGAAATACCGGCATTATCTGCTGGGAGGGCACTTCAACATGTTCAATGGATCACTCAGCCTTGAAATACCTAGTCAATAAGCCTGTATTGGTGGGAAGATTTTTCGATGGTTATTGTTATTCCAAGAATATTATTTTGAGATAATTGTGAAGCCGGGGAAACTAAATGATGGACCAGACCACTTGTCCCGAATCGAGAGTGGTGAAGAATTGACCAACCTAGAGGAAGCATTTTATGATGCACAATTGTTTTCTGTTAAGGTGGTTGATGCGCACTTTTCCGATATCATTCAATTCTTAACTACGGGGATGGCACCTACAGAATGGTAACTTGTGTAGCGGACTTTACCATCATAGAGGGCCACTTGTATAAGCCTGGATCAAATGAGGTACTACGAAGCTATGTTCTTGAACATGAAAGACAATCCATTGTAGTAGAATCCCATGGAGGCATAGCAGGAGGTCACTACGCAGGGAAAGCAATGGCGCAGAAGATCTTAAGATCAGGACTATGGTGGCCCACACTGCATAGTGACTCTTACGACTATAGCAAAGCCTGTGACACATGCAAAAGGACAGGAAGACCGTCGCGTAAAGATGAAAATCCCTTGTAGCCACAGATGGCCCTACAAGAATTTAAAAAAATGGGCCATAGACTTTGTTGGGCCCATCAACCCACCAGGGAAGAAGACAGGTGCCCGCTACATCATCACTATGACTGATTATGTAACTAGATGGGCCGAAGCATAATCTGTGAAGGTTTTTACTGCAGATACCATTGCACACTTTATTTTTGAACATATTCTAACCAGGTTTAGTTGTCCAAAGATCTTGATGAGCGATAGAGGTATGCATTTCGTTAATGAAACAATATAAGCTTTGAATAAATAATTTCGAATCCACCATGCAAAAATTACCCCATATCACCCACAAGCAAATGGAACCGTGGAAGATTTTACTAAAATCCTGGAACAAGCGTTGACCAAGATCTGTAATGTCAATCAAAGCAATTGGGATGTGCGCATCTCGTCGGTCCTGTGGGCCTATCGTACCACGTGCAATAAATTGATTGGGAAAACATCGTTTTGGATTGTTTATGGAAAGGAAGCCATTATTCCCATGAAGTATATCATTCCTAGCTTGCGCATTGTAGCCTTTGCGAACATGGCAGAGCTCGATATCATGGAGGAATGCTTAGCGCAGCTAGTCACCTTGGAGGAAGATCAATTCATTGCTAAATTTCATCAGCAAGTTTAGAAGGCCTGGGAAAAAGCATGGCATGATAGAAATATTCGGCCGAAGATATTTTCGAAGGGATAATTGGTCCTGTTATATGATGGCCAGTTTGCGAAACACCCGGGGAAGTTCCATCAGGACTAGTTGGGCCCCTATATGGTAAAAGAAATCACTGATAGAGGAGCTGTCTAGTTAGCTACATTGCGTGGTGACATTGTACCATGATATGTTAATGGCAGCCATCTCAAACCATACTAGATCAAATGACTATATGGCTAGAGTAGTTGTATGGGGAGGAATACATGCAGGAAAGAAGAAAAACACAAGGAGGCCCGTTATACGCACAGGGGTCGACCGCAGGTCAAGAAGCTCGGGGGGTGCGCTGGGAAAGTAGGGGTCGACCATAGGTCTGGAAGCCCAAGGAGGTGCATTGGGTGTGCAAGAGTAATACACAGCTGCGAAAACTAGCCATTGGAACAATATCGTTGGGTAAAAATCAAACTTTACCATTGGAAGTGTTATAACTCCAGTAAATTCTTAAGTTGTGGGATTTTAGTTTTGAGTCAAATAATACTAGAGGTAACCAAAAACCTACTTCAAACTCTAGGATCTAGCCTTCCCAGGGTTCAGAGAGGGCTCTCTCTTTAAAGTTTAACTTTGTTTTAATTTGTGAATATTATGCTAGCTATGAAAGTGCAATTTGGTTTGGTTTTGTTGGATTTGGTGGGAAAATTTCACTTGGACGGTAGATAGAGGGAAATATACTTGTCCATTGGGCTATGGAGTTTAAGTCAAGCTAAAAAAACTAGGATCAAGGCCTAAAAGGTCAAATTTTTACAGGGCAAGATAGATAACCCTTGGAGATCTTGGAAAATTGGTTTTTGAGATGGTATGATCAGGATAAAGGGCACTTAAGGATCCTTTGATCCAGAAAAGGGAAGTAGTAGATAAAGGTCAAACAGGAGAGGGAGAAATTAAGGGTTCCCTACACCAGAAATCAGAAGAAAACAAAGAAATGATAACTAGTTAAAAACATGATGCTATTAACATGTCCAGTAGTAATAATCCTAGTTATACATTCAGATTTAGAATTAAAACACAGATGTATGCATGTAACAAAAGAAGATAACAATGACAAGCTTTAGAGAGTACTTCACTCTAGATATCTTATCACAGGGATCCTGAAGTATGATGCCAAATAGTTGATCCAGTCTGCTACTCAAAATCAAAATCCAAAGCCTTCAAGTCAACAAAATATCTATAGTAATCTCCAACATTTTATTCCACACCAAAATACTTCTAAGAGTGAATTATTTATACATAATGTTTAACAAAATATCATAGATAACTTCTAGGAATTAACTTAGGAAAATAAAATATCTTACAGCAAAAATAGTGGCAGCTGCTCAACAAATCAACAAGCTCTCCTATTTTATTTAAAATAAATAGAAACTGTTTTAAGATAAGAAGCAGTTGGCTTCTTATGTGTCCTTTGTTGGGAAAAATACTGAGAGGGGGGGGGGTGAATCAGTATTTACAGCATATTCAAACTTTTTACTTTTTCATGCTCTAAAACCCATACGCTACTTTGCTGAAGCCAACTAGCGTATACACGCGGATATCCTTCATGAAACTTGCGTATACCCAGAGATCTAATTATGCCATTAGTTCTTCATACTGTTCCATCATTCATTTATTAGATGTTCTATAAGCAGTAAACATGTGCGGTAAGAGCAGAATAAACCATCACACAAAGCATCACACATGAACAACAGAGTTTTAGGTGGAGAGGTGGAAACCCAGAGTCGGGAGAAAAACCCAAGTCGGGAGAAAACCACCGCTGCAGTTGCTCAACCTTCAATATTTATTATAGAGAAAACATCTTACAACATATGTGCTGGCGCAGACTTGACCAGCACGCAGGCACCCACCTGCGCTCGTTTACCAGCCTCTCCTGGAAGGGAGCTCCAACCCCCTGACTCGTTTACCGGCCTCTCCTGGAAGGGAGCTACGACCCCCTGATCTCGTTTACCAGCCTCTCCTGGAAGGGAGCTACAACCCCCTGACTGAAGGCTACAACCCTCGGCACCTCTATGGACCACGTTTCATCAATTTTCACACTGGATCCAAAGCTTCCTTTAGGACACCACTTGCAAGCCACATTTCATCATATTTTCAAACTGGACCCTTTCCATACTCTTAAGCACAGTCAACCATGAAACAGATACATATAACTCACTGACAGATATCAGTAAACCAATAGAACAGATCAGACATTTCTTACCACAGACTTCAGCAAACCCTAGTTTGTATACGCGCTTTCCTTTCTCTGATGTCGCATATATACGCGCTTTCGTTCACATAAACCCGCGTATACTTTAGTACAAATTACAGAGCTAATTTTATTGCGCATACGCACTTTCTCTTCAGCGAAGCCGCGTATATACGCGCTTACTCTGCAGGGAACTAGCGTATAGATCTTCAACTATTATAGAGCAGCATACTTCTTTAGATCAGATATTCAGTTCAGATTTACCCTTTTACTTCAGACAGATGTTCGCCTCATCTCAGATCTAAGCCTTCCATAAACAGATCTAGCAGATACAAATACATTCCAGATCTAGATATTTCGCTTCATCATTTCTTCATAGGTGCATCATAGATTTAGATCTATTATCAAACCTTTACCCTTTCCATACAGATATACTTCACAGAGAAGTATTCATTCAAGCTCAGACATCTTGCACCCACACTCATGATTTGCACAATGAATTTCTTCTCTTTATATAGGTTTACCCTTTTTCAATACCATGAGCCCCTTTTTCAATACCATGAGCCAAAATAATACCATGAGCCCAAAACTACATTACTTCCGATGGTATTCCTGAATGGGGTCATTTAGACGAATCATAACCCAATACAATGGGTCAATACCATGGTGGTTACCCCTGGTTTTGCACTTTTTGAGCGCTTTTGCCCATACGCGACTTGGCACGTTCTTTTCCGCATGCATACGCGACTTCCCCTAGGCAAATCCGCGTATGCCTAGAGACATACTCTTTTCATCAAGATTTAGCACATGCTAAATTCCTTTCTTCATTGCCTTCTGTACACACTATAGATACATCATATTTACTTCATCAAGACATATTCTATCAAGCACAACTTCATCAAGTAAGTTGTCATCATCTTCATCAAGTGGGTTGCCATTCAAGGACAACACTCAGCATCACATTGCTAACAAACATCATTGCATATCATATTTTCATCATTTACCAAGTTCATCAGGTCAAGAATAACTTCATTAGGTGGTTTTCCATCAAGGACAACACATGCCAACATTATCATGTCTTCATCTTCATTCAATGGGTTGCCATCAAGGACAACACTCTGCATCATATTGCCAACAATCTCCCCCTTTGGACTTGATGGCAACCACGATGGTGTTTGGTTACCACAACAGATAGGTACATTAAGAATATAATGACACCATGTCACTCTCTCCATTTTTGACACCATTCAAACACCATGTCACTCTCCCCCTTTGACATCAAGGGCAAAGGGCGGATCAAAACCAACATACTCTCCCCCTTTTCTCCTCATGTGGAAGAAGCATTCTGCAGATCTGATATATACTGAAGTGACCAAGCTCCCCCTGAGTTCATGCTGAATCTTCAAACATATTTTTCAATAAAGAACATGACTCTATGAACTTTCTATCACCAAAGACTCATACTTACATCAAAGATCCATCCAAGTGGATTTACATATAAGACTCAAGTACCCAACCAAGTGGGTTTACACATTTCAACTCAGCTACCCAAACAAGTGGGTTTACAAAATTTTGACAAGTCCTTACATGACTGAAATTTACAATTTTACATCATGGGTCTCAACATGACCTTTTCATCAAAATACAAATATGACTTTTCATAACTAATACCAAAAGTGACCTCAAGAGAGATCATATATCAGAACCACCATAATGCCAACAATGCATTATACTCAGCAAGGCTAGGGCTCCCCCTGAAAATGTGCATCCGAACATCCTTTCCAAATGACTAAGGCTCCCCCTTAGTTAGTGCATCCTGAACACTTTCACCAACAAGTCATCAAGGCATCTTTATCAAAACATTTAGAAATAGAAATATGAGAACTAGAACACCACCAGAGATACCAAATAATATCAGAGATACCAAACAGCACTGCAGCTGTGCTGAAGAGAGCTGACTCCAAACAGAAAATTGTCAGCAATAAGACATATGGCAGGAACTCGCGTATATACGTGATTGTGTTTCTGGAAACCCGCATATCCAATACCATCTTCTATATTTTAACCAGATCTGATCCTCTTGTGAGAAAAAGATAGTGTTCAGCTTCTTTCTGGGATATTTGAATGCTTCCCTGGACTACAGATAGATAGAACAATGTAGTTGTGTCTTCAAGCGTCATCCAACAGTTGTAGCATAAGCACATTAGTAACCAAGCCTTCAGATTCTTTGCAGCATCAATACAATATTTCCAAGAGAGATTATCATATCAAAACAACATCTTCAAATATGTGTCAAGAAATCATCCATGTGGTCCAATATCATCAAGATCTTCAAGATTTAACATGAGGTAACATATGTAGGCAAAAGATCTCAACCATAGTAACAAAGCTCTGCATGATTTATTTATAAATCAAACGACTTCCAACTCATCCATGTGTGAACACAAAAGATACTTTTCAGTAAACCGGGATCAAAATCTCATCATAATAAACCATGTACCAAGTCATCATTAAGCATGAGTATCACAATAACCAAGAATAAGCAGTCATATTGCCAACAATGCAATCATTAGTATTCAACCTGCTGCTCCCCCTGAACTAGTGCTCCTCCTTAACTAGTGCAACCTAAATACCTTTATCAGCAAGTCATCAGCAACAATCTCTGCATGATCTGTCCTTATCTCTGATTTATAAGACTTTCATCTCAGCAACGAATACTCTTCATCATCAAGCAACCATGACTCATCCATAATCTTCAACATAAGTAACCAAGTATCATGTCATCATTATTTAAAAATGAGAAATTAAGCTGATATAGAGTCAATAATACAGTTATTAACAATCAGACTGTTACTCCCCCTGAGCCTCTGCTCCAGATCTTCAGCTAGCATATAAATTCTCTTATCATCAATTCATACGCGACTGTGTCTGATGAAACTCGCGTGTATACGCGACTTTTGTTAATATAACCCGCGTATGGAAAGTGAAGCATAGAAAATTTTCATCTTCCTTCATTTCCTCCTGAGTTTGTACCTCCTGTACCTGTCCTTTCCACATCAAATGCGCTGTCAGAAGTAAACATAACCAGAATAATCAAATCAACCATGAGAGTCATCATGCATTGCTCCCCCTGTGATGATACATTACTAAATCTCATAATGTATCCCACATCATTCCTGCAGTCAATAAGAAAAGTCAGCTTCAGAAGTGGATGACTGCAGTAAGGTCAAAATTCCCTACGTTTCTGATCGGTTCTCCATCTTTTTCCAAACTTGCTTGAACTTCCTAACTGTGTGTTGAAAGTTGTCCACTTTCTCAGATCTGTTCAACCTGCATTCCTTTTCTACATGTCCATACTTGTTACAGAAATAACATCTCATGTGTCCAGAGAAATAAGCATAAGAATCATAATGAGTATTTCTAATCTTCCTCCTTTTACAATCAGTTGCTTTATGTCCATACTTCTTACATGAAAAACAATATCCCTTGAAGAAACCAGAGTACCTTTCTATGTAGGAACTATTTGTTTGAGGCTGAAATGATCTGCTCCTGCAATTTGCTGCAACATGCCCATGATTATGACATTTAAAGCATTCAACTTTATTGACTGATTTCCTTTGAGATTTCATCATTGTTGGTTGACCTTTTGTCTTTTTCAACACTTCAGGTTTTGCATTGTCATCCTCTGAAGTTTTAGCACTTCCTTGTGAGCTAGATTCTCCTTTAACAGTTTCTTGGAAACCAAGACCAAGTTTGATAGCAGGAGACCTTTGATTACTCAGAATGTTGTCCAAAATGTTAGTACTATCTTGAAACCTCAAAAGTTTAACATTTTCTTCTAATTTACCTTTGAGAATGTTTACCTCAACCTCCAAGGCTTGACATTGCTTTGTCATGCTTTCTTCTTTCCTTCTTCCATCTCCTACTTGATCCTTCAGATTTAGAATCTCTTCTTTCAACCAATTTTCGTTTTCTTCACATGTTTGTTGCAGCTCTTCATTCCTCTTATTTGATTTTTCCAGATCTTCTTTGAGAGAGATGATTTCTGCTTCAAGGCCTTCCTTTTCAAATGTTTGTAGAGGTTCCTCATTCTTATTACTTGATGCTTCAAGATCTGCTTGCAGAGAGATGATTGCAGCTTCAAGTCCTTCATTCTTCTTGCTTGATTTTTCGAGATCTGCATTTTGATCGTTGATTTCTGCTTCTATTTCTTTAATTCGATTGGATGCATAAGTATGAAACCTTTGATACTTGTCCACCTGTCCATTCAGCATTTCTATTTGATCTTTCATTTGATAGATCATCTCATTGTAGATAGAATCTTTCTTATCAGTTTCCTTTTGTTGTTCTTCAACTTTTATCTTGATAGCTTCTTCTAGATCCACAACTTTACTTTCACTATCTTCACCATTCATTGTACCAATGAGACAATTAGGACCCCAATCACTATCTGATTCAATTTTTGCTAACCATGTTTTCTGAGAGATCTCCTTGTTTCGAGTAGACTTCTTCTTTTGCTTCTTTGCCATAAGCACTTTCAGATCATGGTCAAAATCTTCTTCATCTTCACTGGACACTTCATCATCATCTTCATTTGCATAGAAACTCTTCCTCTTTTCAAATTTTTTCCCTTTACCATGTTTTTCTCTATAAGGACATTTAGCAGCATAGTGACCAACTTTTCCACACTCAAAACATTTGAAGGGAAGCTTACCTTTGAATCTTCCAGTACCTAGTTGGAGTTTTCTCACAAAATTCGCTTCTTCTTCTTCGGATATATAGTTGGTTTCTTTTACAACTTCCTTTTCCTTTCCTTTTGCAGACACCTTAAAAGCAGCTTCTCTGATTTGAGAAGGACCTCCTTGTCTCATTTCAAAAGCAGTCAAAATACCATGTAATTGAACAATAGTAAGAGTTTGCAGATCTTGCCTTTCTTCAATAGCTGAAACTTTAGAATCAAATCTTGAAGTCAAGGATCTTAAGACTTTTTCTAACAGAGTAGTATCAGTTATGGTTTCACCCAAATTTCTCATCCGATTTACAATATCATATAGACGGAGAAAGAAATTGGCAACACTTTCATCACTATGCATCTTCAAATTTTCATATTCAATTCTAAGAGTTTGGAGTTTTGCACTTTTTACCTTTGTGTCTCCTTCATAGCTCAGAATGATTTTGTCCCATATTTCTTTTGCTGAATGTAGCTGCATCACTTTAGCAAATTCTGATTCAGACATGCTTCCTAATAAGACATTCACTGCTTTGGCATTGATTTCATACTTCTTCCTTTCAGCTGCATCAGTAGGAATACTTGCCGAGTATTGATAACCTTCTTCCACGATTTCCCATACATCTGCACCAAGACTTTGCAGATATGCTTTTTTTCGTACCTTCCAGAATATCAGATTGCTTCCATTGAATAGAGGTGGCTTTATAGACATTACTCGTTCTTGACTTCCCATTGCGACGGATCTCCTTTAAGCGATCAAGCCTCTGCACAAGGAACTTGGCTCTGATACCACTTGTTGGGAAAAATACTGAGAGGGGGGGGTGAATCAGTATTTACAGCATATTCAAACTTTTTACTTTTTCATGCTCTAAAACCCATACGCTACTTTTCTGAAGCCAACTAGCGTATACACGCAGATATCCTTCATGAAACTTACGTATACCCAGAGATCTAATTATGCCATTAGTTCTTCACTTACATAATTCCATCATTCATTTATTATATGTTCTATAAACAGTAAACATGTGCAGTAAGAACAGAATAAACCATCACACAAAGCATCACACATGAACACCATGATTTTTAGGTGGAAACCCAAGTCGGGAGAAAACCACCGCTGCAGTTGCTCAGCCTTCAATATTTTATTATAGAGAAAACATCTTACAACATATGTGCTGGCGCAGACTCCTACCAGCACGCAGGCACCCACCTGCGCTCGTTTACCAGCCTCTCCCGGAAGGGAGCTCCAACCCCTTGACTCGTTTACCAGCCTCTCCTGGAAGGGGGCTACGACCCCCTGATCTCGTTTACCAGCCTCACCTGGAAGGGAGCTACAACCCCCTGACTGAAGGCTACAACCCTCAGCACCTCTATGGACCACGTTTCATCAATTTTCACACTGGATCCAAAGCTTCCTTTAGGACACCACTTGCAAGCCACATTTCATCATATTTTCAAACTGGACCCTTTCCATACTTTTAAGCACAGTCAACCATGAAACAGATACATATAACTCACTGACAGATATCAGTAAACCAGCAGAACAGATCAGACATTTCTTACCACAGACTGTAGCAAACCCTAGTTTGCATACGCGCTTTCCTTTCTTTGATGTCGCGTATATACGCGCTTCCGTTCACACAAACCCATGTATACTTCAGTATAAATTATAGAGCCAATTTTATTGCGCATACGTGCTTTCTCTTCAGCGAAGCCGCGTATATACGCGCTTCCTCTGCGGCGAACTAACGTATAGATCTTCAACTATTATAGAGCAGCATACTTCTTCAGATCAGATATTCAGTTCAGATTTACCCTTTTGCTTCAGACAGATGTTCGCCTCATCTCAGATCTAATCACTCCATAAACAGATCTAGTAGATACAAATACATTTCAGATCTAGATATCCCGCTTCATCATTTCTTCATAGGTGCATCATAGATTTAGATCTATCATCAAACCTTTACCCTTTCCATACAGATATACTTCACAGAGAAGTATTCATTCAAGCTCAGACATCTTGCACCCACACTCATGATTTGCACAATGAATTTCTTCTCTTTATATAGGTTTACCCTTTTTCAATACCATGAGCCCCTTTTTCAATACCATGAGCCAAAATAATACCATGAGCCCAAAACTACATTACTTCCGATGGTATTCCTGAATGGGGTCATTTAGACGAATCATAACCCAATACAATGGGTCAATACCATGGTGGTTACCCCTGGTTTTGCACTTTTTGAGCGCTTTTGCCCATACGCGACTTGGCACGTTCTTTTCCGCATGCATACGCGACTTCCCCTAGGCAAATCCGCGTATGCCTAGAGACATACTCTTTTCATCAAGATTTAGCACATGCTAAATTCCTTTCTTCATTGCCTTCTGTACACACTATAGATACATCATATTTACTTCATCAAGACATATTCTATCAAGCACAACTTCATCAAGTAAGTTGTCATCATCTTCATCAAGTGGGTTGCCATTCAAGGACAACACTCAGCATCACATTGCTAACAAACATCATTGCATATCATATTTTCATCATTTACCAAGTTCATCAGGTCAAGAATAACTTCATTAGGTGGTTTGCCATCAAGGACAACACATGCCAACATTATCATGTCTTCATCTTCATTCAATGGGTTGCCATCAAGGAAAACACTCTGCATCATATTGCCAACATCCTTTCAGCTGGCTCTTTAGATATTCTTTAAAATCTAAGCTGAATTCATTGATACTCTTTCTCACTGATACTCTTTAATTTCGGATACTCTTTAACCTTCAGTAAAACTGCATAACTGCTGTAAAATCTGTTTTGACAGTGAAATCAACAAACAGATTTTTTCTTTTTCATTTGCTTGTCTTTCTTGCTTGGCATATTATCTTATCTTCTTGCCATAATAATTTTGAGGCATAAAATTATCATTAATTACCATGATATTAGGAAGTCCATTTTGCCTTAAATTAGTGAATTTAAACATGAATCTGGTTATAGTAGTATTCATTCCTTCACATTTCTCTTCAAGATGCCCAATCAAATTTCTTTTGGTGGTAACTTTCCTAATTTCTAGGATATTTGTTGTCTTGTCATTGATTTTTAATTCTTCCAGTTCTTGTCTATTCTTGCTATTGAGGAAACTGATTAACCTTATAGTTTGTTCTAGTTTATCAACTAAATGAGCTTGTGTCTTTTAGATCTCTGCTTGGGCTACCAATAATAACTCTCTCTACTCAAAAATCCCCTGAATTGAAGGCCAAACATCATGGATGGCTTCAATTACATTATTCCATAGGTAATTTTTAATATATGATATCTGATCCTTGAGAGTTAATTCTTTTTGTAGCTTCTTTACCTCTTAACTCAATCTGTGGGCATTTTTTTCATGCATTTTAGCATCTATCTGAGTTGATTTGTTTATCTTCTCAAGAGTTTCAATTATCTTTGTCAATCTGTTGATTTCATTTGTCTTCAAGAACATCTCTTCCATTTCTTTTACTAGTTGACTACTTTCATCTGTAGGTGGCAAAACTGTTGTAGAGGATTCAGTTACTGAAGTTGTTGAAGAAGACACTAGCACTGCAGTGGCCAGTGGCTCTTTGGGTGCCAATGTTTCTCCTAAAGTTGAAGGCACTACTACAATGATGACTGGGATGACTGTGGGAATCACTTGTTCTTTAACTGTCTCCTTTTTTTGGACAAGTTGGTCCATTTGTACTTCCATTTCCTTAATTTGAGCTGTCATTTGAAGTATCAAACTCATCATTTCATCTTTTTCCTTTTGATCCTGTAAAACTTCCTTTATCTGAGGATGTTCACTTTGAGGAAGCTTGAGTTGTTTCCTTAAGGCAACTATGTCCTCATTTTTCTTTTTAACCAATGCTTCTGTTGCTTTGATGTTTGTAGCATCATACCCTACCTGTAATACTAAATCTTCTAAGGCCTTTATCCTTAGATCCTTTGCATATAATTAAGCTTTATCCATATTCATTTGATCTTGCATATTAGAGATGGTATTTTGAAGCCTATGAGCACTCAAATATTTTTTTGTGACTGTGGAATAGAGTAACTCTAAGGTTTGCCTATGAAACTCAATTTGATCGAATTCATGGATTTTGTCTATAGCTACTTCCATATCAACTTTCTTATAGTCAGCAACTATCTTTGGCACTGATACTATGGGTTGTAATACTGACATAATTAATTTTTTAGTTGGTTAATCACATGCTGATAGGAATCTATTTTGATTACCTAGATTTTTATTTAAGAACTGAGAATATATTTCAGTTTTGATTTCCTCATTCTTCAACTTGATTTGCTTGTATTTCTCCTTAATCATTCCAAATCCTTCTCCTCAGCTGAATGTGAGGAGGAAGCCTCCATACTTTGTTGCCTTTCTATCATCTGTGCATATTCATTATTCAGTTGTTCTTCATTCTGATTTGGCTCACTGATGATTACAGTGGCTACATTGGTCTATGGCTATTCAGTGTTGGTATTCAAGGTCTCTGTTTCTTCAACATATATTGTTACTTTACCTTTAGCTGTTGTATCTAGTTTTAGCCTCTTGTTGTAAATGATCTTAAACTTTGTTTCTATTGTAGTCTCTGCAGTATAAGCTCCTTCTTCTCTGATTATCTTAGTGGATGTCTCTGGCTGTTTAGCAATTTCCAAAGTGTGACTAGTATTCCTTTGTTTTACTGCCTTTGTTAAAGTATTTTCAACCCACTCAATTTGATTAACAAACTTCTCTATTTCTGGCTTTGATTCATGGATAAAGGATGTCAATTTACATTTTACCCTTATTTTACTTAAGATCCCTTGTGGATCATAATTCCATGGGAAAATTTCTTCTAATTTATATTCCAGTAGTTGATTTGCTGCTTCCTTTTCTGCATCTCTGTGATTACATATGAAAGGCCCAATTTGATTTCTAAGTTTGAATTGGGTCTTCTTTTTGGCTACCATGAAATTAATTGAATCTAAATTTAGGATCTGCCTAATGTACTCCAAGGCAAAGATCCTCATTGATGGATGCTTGGGTAACTTGTAAGGAAACAAGTTAGAACCAAAAAATCTAATTTTAGTGAATTTCTCATACAAATACCAATCACCCACTTTGCTCTGCTCTGATAGATGCAATATTTTCTTCATTTCCTCACTGATTCTAGGTTGCTCTGTTTTAGTCAACATGGTGGTCAATGGATGTAAAAACAACCCTGCAAACTCTGAATAACTGAAATATGTGCCTTCTTTTCTGAGTATGGATGTCCAGAAGATAATTGATAGAGGTTTTCCTTCTATATCCAATTTTTGAAGTGAAATTGGAAAGCTCTTTGATTGAAAATAAAGAAACATGTGAAGCAGATAGGAGGTATATCTGAATACTCCTTCCAGGTATAAATTAGTCAATTAATAGTGAATACTACCAGTAATGAAACCAGCATAGTCAAATATAATTGAAGGTGGTTGACCTGGAGAAAAGGTGGACAAAAACCCTAAGATAGACTCATCAGTGTGTTCATCAGTGAAATACCCAAGTATGAAGGAAGGCATGGAGATTACATGCCTTGAACCTTCAGGGAACTTGGTAGTTGAATATGGAGGGTTTAACTTGGGAATTTCAACATGCAGGGGCATAAAAGTCTGAAAAATCATAAACCTTTTAGGAAATTCTAAGCCAATATATAGCTTAGTGAGGGCTTCAATAGACAAAGGGACTGCTTGGGGGTCTGGTTGAAGCTACAACATTTGGTTTATTGACTCTGCAGTGATGGTAAATAGGACCTCTTTATTTGTATTCACAATAGCTCTTTGTTCAGGAATATAGTACTGGTGGCATAATCTAATAATTTCTTGATGAGGGTGAGTCAAGGGGACTACATATTTGGGTAAATTGGATTCCTAAATATGAACTTCTTCATGATCATCTAAAGATTTTTCAAAACACCAATTGTGGATATCTAGGAGATTGAATTCAACTATGGGATTAGCTATTTCGTATTCAATATCAGCAAGGGGAATATGTTCAATATAAATACTTGGGGGTTGTAATGGGTTGAATGCAATTGCAGTATTTGGAGTCATGGCAGGGGTAGGTTTAGGAGTTTTAGAACCTTCAGGCTTGTTTATACTCTGTTTTTTAGGCATTTTGATTGGCTTCTGCAAGTTTAAACTGTTTGCAGAGGAAATTTTACTATAACAGAGGCTTGATTGGGCAATTTTAGCAAAATAGAATGTCTTTTTGGATTCTATGCTCAATTAGGTTTCTCAAAGAAGTTTTGATGCTTTAAAACTGGTCTAAAATAGAAAACAGGGATTTTCTGAGTTTTTTGACTACAAAATGGGCTAAAACTCTATTGAAAAAGGATTTACAGAAGATTAGGGCACCTGTAGAGAATTTCTGACCTTTTAGAGCTTGAAATTGATCATTAAACTGTGAAAACTGATAAATTTCTTTGAAAATACCACGCAGCAGACAACTAGGGTTTCTGGAAAAAAAATTCCAGAGTTTGGCTTGTTTCTAGGACTTTTTGACAACTAGATTTAATCAATTTCTTAATTTTAGAATGCTTCTCTGTATTTTAAAAGGCTTTTAAATTTGGCTGTAGGTTTAAAACTTAGAAGAATACCTATTTGAATGGAGGTATCGGCTTTAAAAGGGTTTCTTCAGTCTCTGGTCGAATTGATGGCTTTCAGCAGTTGATCTGGAGCAATGTGCAGCGCCTTCACTGTCTTCACGGGTGTGTTTTTGGAGATTTCAGAGGTTTTGGGGATTAAAATGATAATCAGGGGCTTTAGCAGGCTTATACAGTTGGGGAAGTGAAACAATGGTTAAACGCGAAAGATACATGAAATAACGCATTTACCAAATGTTTTATTAAATGGTCTAAATCTGCATTGAATGCAGGTCTTGTCCAGCGGGAGGCAGTTTTTGAAGTTTTGAATGGACGAAAATTGGTGGTTATCGCGTGGCTAACGAGCGGTAAGTGGTTTCAAACAAAACCCACGTGATCCAATTAGGAGAGGCCACGTGGAGGGGAAGGGTCAATGGGAAACCACCCATTTCGCGTGACTTTGGCTGTCGGACGGTTGGGCATCTTTTTCACGCGATATCAACCTTCAACCGTTGGATATGGAAGTTTAAAGCGAGTGGTCATGATCGTGTCAAGAGTTGCATTGGAGTGGAAAGGTGGGACCAGGTCTAATTATATGCAGCGGAAGGGTGAATATGTGGCAGATCCTATACTATGTTTAAAACTTTATAATATGGCCAAGGGGTAAAGGTTTAAAACATATATATATATATATATATATATATATATATAAATATATATATATATATATATATATATATATATATATATATATATATATATCTATATCTATATCTATATCTATATCATATCTATATCTATATTCCTATATATCTATATCTATATCTATATATATCTATATCTATATCTATATATATATATATATATATATATATATATATATTATCCGCGGGCTTCATTTGACACAGTGATGGGATAAATAATGGTTTTAAAACATATGATAATGTTTTAATCAATATACAAAGGTGCAGACTTTTATGCATAAGTGGATATGGTTTTTGAACCTTATAAAAATGATTTAATTGATTCAAAAACTTGGAATATATGGTTATAAGTGGGGGTGGTAATATGGTTTTTTTTAAACATTTGTGAGATGTTATAATAAACATATGTGGGGAGGATTTTAGTTTATTATATAGTTTTTAAACTTTTGAATAGTTTAAAGACCATAGGGGTGAGGTATTTGAATAACGATAGTTTTAGACCAAAGGGCTTTTAATTTGGGATCTTTTTTATTTGCGCAGATGAATAATAGACTTTGGTCTTAAACATTATAATAGTGGGTTTTTGGGGTATTTTAAATATAAGGGAATTAATAACTAGGAGAGGGTATTTCTTAGGGATTTAATAAGATATGTTAAAAGTTAATATGAAAGGGTAGTGAAATGAAAAACAAAATACATATTATTTCTAACTATACTATAAAATCAAGCATATCTCATCTTTATATTTCTTCCACTAATACTTAGGATAAATGTGATTTTGTGGGTTTTTATGAATGCTTATGAAGGGATGAAGTTAATTATTCTAGGGTTACAATTTTACTAAGAAAGAATGTGTCTTTACTTAGGAAAAAGGGGTTTCAATGTATGAATGAAGGGTAAATGATTATAAATGAGGATTTAACATAAGAACTCAATATTTTTAACTAACCAGTCATAGAGCCTTGAGTTCGGTCCCAACAAAAGTCAGAGAAATGCTCTAAGCTTGTTTGACTGATAGCTTAGAATATTGAATGCTCATAGGGGAGGGGAAATTAGTGATTTTTCCCGATGATGTATTATTTACATGATTTCTCCACTGCTTTCTACCTACCCAACTTCCATTTCTAACATTTTTTCTTCATTTTGTAGGTGCATTTAGGCTTGCAACCTTAAAACATTTTTCTTTCAAAGCATTAAACTATCTAAGTCTACCTTATTTCATCCGAGGCCTCAAATTAAATTGTTGAGCTCATCATTATTCTCTACCTATCTACTGATTTGTCAAGTTTAAACTGTTTGACAAATTTTTATTCTCTATCTAAAACATGAAATTGAAAGCATGAAAAGTTAAGATTAAACTGTTTAATTGATCATGGGTTATGGCATTTATTGACACTCTACACATAATCATTATTCTTGCAGTAAAAGTAAAGTAGTGGCACTTGGACTTGCTCACTTCCAGGTCTTATTTCTTTTCTTTGGGGTTTATATTTTTCTAAGTCCTTTGATCTTTCTTTTAGGACTTTTTACCCTCTTTTTGATTTTTTATTATTTTTCATTTTTTCAAAATATGGGAAAACAACTTGCAGAAAGAAAGGTATGTACATATTTACAAGACTTATCAAACTCAATTCAAAATTTTATTAACCCTATTATTCTAGGACCCTAACAGGAAGGAGGGGGCAGTAGGAAATTAATGTGGCGATTTCCGAAGATTTTTTACCATTTCCGTTATGGTAAGTTTCACCAAAGTTTCATCCGACCATTGTTCACTCTTCAATGCTATAAATGGAGGAGGGTAGCTCCGAATTGGGTTCTGCATGTGCTGAAAATATTGTTCCTTGAGAATTGTTGTAACTATTGTGCTCTGCTCATGTCTGTGCGTGCTACCCCCTCTGATAATAGTAACCCCGAGTTCATCTTCTGAGCTAGAATGATTGCAACCAATCCCACTAAATCATCGCAGATCGTGGCCTCTACTAAGCGAGCATCGGATGAAGTATTAGAGGTCACCCCTGAAGTTGAAGAAGTCGTGTCCACACCAACCAAGGGGAAGCAAGTGGGAAAGGCCAAGAGCAAGGGTAGGGAAGGGCCACAAAATGGGATGGGGGGAAGTTGTGCACCTCCCCCGAGAACATGCAATCTTCCCGAACAGTGCCTAAGGCCCGCTCACCTAACCCAGCAAAGCGACCTCCGTCTGCGGAGGAAGAAGCTCAGATCACTGCCCCAATCACTTGGCTACCACCCTATGTTTGGCCCTGAAGGCCCTCGGTGTGCACGCCTAAGAATCGCGAGGGTCTGCACTCCTATATGAAAATGCCGCTAATTCTGGGAGAAGTCCCCATAATTGGAGAAGCATACAACAAGCTCTCCTCAATCAAGTTCGACGATCATGACCTCGCCAACCTGGAGGCCTTCCCAGAATTGGCACTGGAGCTGTACCTCGAAAGAGTACTGGAGGAAGACGTGCTAAGGTTTGTACCAATGCCGTGGGTGCATGAGTTAGAAAAATTAGGATTACTAAACTTGCTACGTGTTAGGGTCATATAATAATAGGGTTCATAAAATTTTGAATTGACTTTGATAAGTCTTGTAAATATGTACATACCTTGCTTTCTGCAAGTTATTTTCCCATATTTTGAAAAAATGAAAAATAATAAAAAGTAAAAAAGAGGGTAAAAGTCCTAAAAAAGAAAAATCAAAGGACTTAGAAAAATATATACCCAAAAGAAAAAAATAAATAAGACCTGAAAGTGAGCAAGTCCAAATGCCACTACTTTTACTTTCACTGCAAAGAATAGTGATTATGTGCAGAGTGTCAATAAATGCCATAATCCATGATTAGTTAAAGTGTTTATTCTTAACTTTTCATACTTTAAATTTCATGTTTTAGATAGTGAATAAAGATTTTTCAAACAGTTTAAACTTGACAACTCAGTAGATAGGTAGTGAATAATGAGGAGCTCAACAATTTAATCTGATCCCTTGGATGAAATAACGTAGATTTAGATAGTTTTATGCTTTGAAAGAAAAATGTTTTAAGGTTGCAAGCCTAAATGCACCTGCAAAATGAAGAAAAAAATGTTATAAATAGAAGTTGGGTAGGTAGAAAGCAGTGGAGCAATCATGTAAATAATATATCATCGGGAAAAATCACTAATTTCCCCTCCCCTATAGGTATTTGTTATTCTAAACTTTCAGTCAAAAAGGCTCAAATCATTTCTCTGACTTTTGTTAGGACCGGACACAAGGCTCGATGACTTGTTAGCTAAAAAATATTGAATTCCTACCTTAAACTCTCATTCATCATCATTTGCCCTTCATTCATGCATTAAAACCCCTTTTTCGTAAGTAAAAACACATTCTTACTTAGTAAAATTGTAACCCTAGAGATAATTAACTTCATCCCTTCATAAGCATTCATAAAAACCCACAAAAACACATTTATCCTAAGTATTATTGAAAGAAATATAAAGATGAGCAATGCTTAAATTTATACTATACTTAGAGATAATATGTATTTTTTTTTTAACACATTTTATTAAATTCCTAAGAGATACTCTTTCCTAGTTATTAATTCCCTTATATTTAATAAACCCCAAAAGACCCACTATTATAATGTTTAAAGCCAAAGTATATTATCCATGTGCACAAATAAAAAATCCCAAATCAAAAACAGCCCCTATAGTTTTTAAACTATTGAAAAAGGTTAAAAAACTATATAAATACAATAAATAAACCCCCTCGCTTATGTTTTATTCAAAACATTTAACAAATGTTTAAAAAAAAAAACATTAACCCACCATATATTATACCAAGTCTAAATCCCACACTTTTGTATATTGTATTAAACGTTATCATAATGTTTTAAACCATTATTAATCTCGCCACTGTATAGAAATAAACCCTTATATATAGGTTCTATACCTTTTTACCCCTCGACCATATCATAAAAGGTTTTAAACCTGTCATAAGCCCCCGACATATATTAACCCATTCCGCTACATTTGATCCATCCCGGTCCCACCTTTCCATCCTGACTCAGGTCCCGAAACAATCCCAGTCGTTCGCTTCCAACCTTTAGATCCGAATTTTGAGGATTGATATCGCACAGATAACATGCCCGACTGCGCCAAGGCAAAAGCCACGCGAAATGGCCGGTGTGTTAGCACTCGAATCTACCCTAGGCTGAAATAAGGTAAAACTCAAGGCAACATCAAACCAAGCTCAGCCTCGTAGCTAGCCCTACGAGGACAGGAGAGGGCTCTCTCCGGGTCACCTCAGTAAAAGATGTCCAGTGGGCCTGAGATGACTCAAAATGGATACTAATTTTAGGCTAGTAAATAGATAGGAAAGTATTTTGATGAATGACTGAGTTTTCTGGGCTGTATGGGACTAAGGACAGCATTGAGCAGAGATTTAATCAAAGGCACAGGGTATTTAATAAGGCGAGATAGGAATGAAGTTTAACAATTAAATTGAAATTAAATGGAATGTAAAGACTGTTTAAGAAAGCTGAAAAGGGCATTAAACAATGAATCCTTTCCAACAGAAGAAAATTACACAAATATTGAACACTCCCTCAAGGTAGAGCAAATAAATTGGGTTCTACCTCCCTTACTGTAAAGCATTCAGCTGGAAACGATTATGAATGAACTATGAAACATTACAAAAGACATATGAAACAGAAAGAAAGACACATTTGCTAAATTCATACCACAAGAATCTTATAAACCAGAGCTGCAACCTTTCATTATTCCTCTATCAAAGCTGTACAATGAAGCTCTCTGTTATCTCCCCTATGTTTCCTAGAACTCTCCCCTCTTACAAAGAATTTACAATAATAAATAAGACTATCTATAGAAAACAGATCGACTCAAAATGAGGGATTATTAAATCCTTATTAACAAAACAAAGGATGAAGAGCCAGTCATCTGTTCTCAAAAAGGGCAGCCTTACATATGAAATCTGATGATAACCAATGCCAAGGCGAAAACTGTAGTTGTATATCCCTTTTGAATCGTAACTGAAGTCAGAAATAGACCATCTGTTCCTATTTCTTTGCCACGGTAGATGTCTTTGTTTAATTTGGGCTTCCGGTTTTTGACTTTACGCCTTGATATTTTGTTCTCTGCTGGTGGCTGTAGTTTCGAACTCCTCCTTGAATGGTTTGAAAACCAAAATTAGCTTTCTCGTTTGTGACTTCATTTAATTTAGGAGACTTATCATTTTCAATCATCATAGCTCGAACACCTTCATACATATCATTGGATATTACACCCTTCTATGTATTTATTGAAATTCGGAATGTGTTTGATTGTGCCCTTGTCGGATTGATTGGAAAATTATTTTTAAGCCTGTTGGAACTTGTGACACCAACCTCAACTATACAAGTTCTCATTTATGTTTTATCTCTGCAGAATTTACAACGGATATGTTGAACAAGTTCCAATACGCTTCTCTCCAGCTGCAACAAGCTTCTCAACACGTGCAACTATATGCTTTCCATATGTATACTTCTTTTTAAGGCATTTAAATGCACTTTGATGCGACAAAGAATGAAATCACGTTGTTGGTCATCACAAGTTTGAAAAACCTTTTGAACAACATAATTTGCAAACTGATCTTTCATCATTGCCTGCAGAGGTTCGTTTTCATCTGTTGAGCCCAGCATCTCACTGATCAGAATCTGTCGCTCAGCTGGACCTCCAAATTGTAAACCCTTTTCTATAACATTTGAAGAAAACTTTTGTTGAATCATCTGAACTATTTGTCCAGCTAGTTTCTTAATTACAACAGCACGCTCATGCGGTTTACCATGCTCAAGGACATGATGTATCACATAATTTCCATATTGATCTTGTGCCAGAGTGCAGACGGATTGCAAGATCTCATCCATCATAATACTCTATATCTTGTCCTCTTTGCAGTGCTCCAACACTCTCTGAATGACACGATAGCCATATGGATGGGAGGACAATGCCACAACTTGGCCAAAAAACGCTGAAATAATGAAATGTATTTTATCCTGGGAAATACATTCAATACACTTCTGGATAACATGGTTCCCATTTTGATCTCACACATAGCGCATAACATGTCCATCCAATTCCTGGACGAGCTTCAACTGCTGGTCAGCATCAACAACCTCAACAGCCTTCTGGATAACTCGGAAGCCATACATTTGAAGACTAAGTGTTAAAACATGGCCAACAAGCAGATTTTCCAGATCACGCCTTTGCTTTGTAGTGCCATGCTCAAAAAACTTCTGTAGAACATAATTTCCAAAAACATTTGTCATGAGAATCAACGCTTGAGGAAAGATTTCCATAAAAACCATATTCTTCTCTTCAGATCTTGCAGTTTCAAGTTTTTGTTGAATAAAATGGCTTCCAATCTGATCAGCGCTGAACTGACAATTCAAAACATCGGTTTTTGTTATTCTTGAACTCTTCCAGCAAAGTGGAACCATAGCGCTCCTCTATGTCACCGCCATTTTCAGACTGCCAAGCTCCCACAGATGAACTCTTTGAACCAGAGGAATAATGAGCATTTCTTTCATTATGTCGAATAGGTGAAGTTGTAGACGTCATAGGAGAACCAGGAAGCACAGGACTTCCAATTGGGTACCTGGATATGACATGGCAAAGCCAAATGTAGGACTAGCATAGCAAAAAGCGGTGATAAAATTTTGGGCTGGGGGCTATGTGCGCCGCGTGGAATCCCAACGTGTCGCGCTCAATGGGTGCGCCGCGCCCTTGGAAATTTCAACGGAGTTTTTAGTCCATATACGTCGCGCACTGTGGGTGCGCCGCGCCACTTTCCTATGTGCCACGGTGCCTTCAACATACAATCACGGCCCCTTCAAACACATTTTTGCTCTCAACTTCAAATTTCGACTTTCTCCTTTGGATTTTTGTGAATGTTTAACATGTAGATAGGTTGTAAAAAACAATGGATTTGCCTTACATAATTGAGAACCCATTTATAACATTTGACATTGGCACTTTCAGATGTGAGTTCTTACTTTCTGATTTAAATGATGGCTCCTTTCTGTCTATGCCTTGCAGGGATAGGAGCTGCTGAAACCGAAACAGGGCTGCCATTGAAGAACTGTAGAATTTGAAACACTTTGAAAAATTACATATTTATTACAAAAACACATTTGATGATTTCTTCTTCAAAACAGGGTTTTGAAGAAGAATCAATCTCGCATTATTGACAATGACAATCTTGAAATAAAAACTCACTGAAGACATCCTCATGGCCTGCACATGTTATTTCACACTTCTGAAGACAAAACCTTGGACTCAGAAACTAAAATAACTCTTTTTTACCACAATGGCATTAATGACTGCAAATGATGAGAAATGAACTTTAGTGAATTTGACTCTGACAGAGGACTGAAAAGACCGAGCGCTGACTATGTTAGCGCTCGAATCTACCTTAGGCTGAAATAAGGTAAAACTCAAGGCAACATCAAACCACGCTCAGCCTCGTAGCTAGCCCTACGAGGACAGGAGAGGGCTCTCTTCGGGTCTATCTCGGAAAAAGGTCTTCAAAAGGGGCTGAGATGACTTATAATGGATACTGATTTTAGGCTAGTAAATAGATAGGAAAGTTTGTTTTAAATTTTTGGGTTTTCGTTGGAAAAATGGGAAAAACAATTTTGGGCTCGGGGATGAGGCCAGATCTTTGCAGCACCCGGAAAGGTGATTTAGGCGGTAGTGGCTGCAGATGCTTTTTGATTACATATGGATGGATCAGAATGAAAGGGGCTGAAGAGGGCAAGGAGAAACAAGATCCTTCAAACTTCCATGAAACATATAAAACTAAACAAATTTAAAGGCAGAGCACTGGAATCAATGGATTCTACCTCATTTACTCATTCATTTAGTTTCAGAAGAAAAATAAAGGAATGGAATACATTAAAAATTAAAGAATTTACAAATAACTGAGAGAACACACCATCAAAACTGAAAGCCACAAGAATCCCAACAGGTGCTGCAAAACCTCTGATCTTTCCTTAGCCAAAATGCAGAAAATATGTACAATAGTGTGCCAAACTTTTCCCAAGAGTCCAACCCTGAAAGTGTCTCAGAAAATACAATAAATAGACAATTCTAACCCCTTCCCATGCCTCTAGGGGTCGAGCTCATGCTTCTAGGAGCAGTTTGAACCAATTCTAAACAAAGAGCTAAAATCTAAGCAGCCAAACAACTTGCCTCTATAAGCTAGGAAACCGATCCATTCACTTGATTTTCACTTTTTTGTGAATGAATCATCTAGAACAAGTAAATAAGTGCCAAAGTTACATTATGTACATCAAATTACATCAATAAAAACCAAAAATTACATCAAGAGGTGAAACTAGTCCAAACTGGCCGAATTTCTGAGCTGGAACGTGAAAAACATGCCCAAAATCTCTATGCGTCGCGCGCCAAAGCTCTATGCATCATGCTACTTTCAGCCTATTTTTGGGGCACTTTTTGGAGTCCAAATTGAGCTAAAGATAGCTCGTTGGAAAGCCCTGGATGTTGGCTATCCAACCCAAGTGGAATTTTTCAATTTGGAGCTCATTTGCCCCTCCAAAAATTCATTCTCCCAGAAGTACTTCCTGCTGGTGCAAAAGGTGGCAGAAAGGTGGTTTTCATGGTGTTTTTGGCCCTTTTGATCATCCAGAACTTGATGAAAAGCTTCGGCCATTTCTGAGAATGCATAACTTACCATGAAAAATAAAAAAATACAAATTTTTCTTCCAGAAGATGTCCCAATCATAAGCGCGCGTCGGGACGCGCTACGCGTTGGGCGGAAAAACCTGTTTTGTGACCAAAATTTTCAAAAATGACAAAAACTTCTCCAAATTTGCTGAAATTTGGAGTGAAGATCCCCTATCATGCCTCATGCTCTGCCAACGAAGCCTCAGCCAAGATCCGGAGTGGATCAGGCCTTTTTCGCCGTTTCAGTGCTCTCCTCAACCTTCTCTTCAGGATCTTCATTTTTGCTCTGCAAACGTGCATGCGGGCCCAATAATGACCTTTCATATGATGGAGCATGTCTTTGTCTCTATTTTCCTTTGCCAACAACTTCTCCAGATGAATTTTAACATGCATGAGTTCGGTCTCTCGCTCAATTAGTGTCATGTCACCAGGTCTCTTCTGGGCCAATTGTCGATCCTCACGGATTCGCCGCAGCTCTACAAGTGTGTGCTGATCCTCCAGCTGTTTGTTCCGCTGCTCCAGGTACTTTATCACCCACTGTGCTCTCTGTAAATTCTTTGTCAAAGTACCAATCTCAGCTCTTTTCTCCTGGATGATCTCCCTCAGTTTCGAGCTAGGAGAGCTCGCATCAACATCAATGAGTATAAAATCGGTGTCTCGGCCTCCTGAAGGGCCCTCATCATGCATAGGCCTCTTTCCTCTGTCCTGAAACTGTACCTGTGCTGATTTCGAAGGCGAGACCCCTTCCACCTCGGGTGGAGATAATACTCGCGCTGCTGATGAAGTCAGCGAGACCCCTTCCATCCCAGCTGGAGATAGTACTCGTCATGTAGCTGCAAATAAGGCTCTGTGGCCTCGCCGATATGTCACATACACTGGAGCATTGATATGCTCAGTCTCAGGAATATCAAACTGGTGTGAAGGCTATCCCTCATCATGAACTACCTCGGGAGACGGCTGTGGCGCTGCAAAGAAGTCACGGGAGATGAACTCATCCCATGCGATGCTCTGCTGTGCGAGCTGATGTGCCACCATGATTTTGATCAGCGCGTAATGATATATACTGTTATGCTGCTGTGCTGGGGTCTTCTTCTGTACAAGAAATGTCATCCGCTCTATGTTACGATACATGAAGTATGGAATGCTCATCATACGTACCCTCGTGAAATGCATCAACAAACGGATATGGTATGCATAGAGGCGCGAGAATCTGCCCTCGCAACTGAAATATCGAATGATCAGTCTCATCAATGGTGCATACTCATCCTTCAGAAATCGGAATGGAAATACCCTGCTCATCTGCCTCATATATCCAGTCTAATATATGGCTCATAATAGGATTTCTCTAGCTGTTGTCGTTTGTTCCATTCCTCTCCTATGTTTGGTATCCCGGTGGCCTGAGCAATGGTCTCTGGTGACAAAATGAAGTTTACTCCAGCAAGGTTTACACGGCCATCATGCAAATGTAGAAAAAATAGGCGAGCTAACTCATGATGATGCTGATTTTGGGAAATCATCTCACAATAATGGAAACATGACTGATGCTGAAACATAATCCATTGCAAGCGGGCAAGCCTGCAATTGAACCAAAGAAGTAGGTTCCTCCCTGACATGCCTTCCACTTTTGCCACTTTTGTGAGACCTCCTTGACACATTAACCTCTGTTGTGGAATCACTGTCATACCCCTGCTCATAAACTGAATCCGTCTCTGACATGATGCTGAAATCAAGATGTTTGACAAATATATGCTGATATAGGTATGGTGAAAACAAGCATTAGGAATACATCTGAACATGATGACTTGGTGCTTTTCCTTTCAATATCAAATATGCCAACTATTTCAAGCATGAAATGAAGAACTGTGGGAGGTATAAACAGTGGGATAAAGGACTGTCAAATGGCTTTGGAAAAGACAAACAATTTACTCACTGCTTTGGAACATGTTGGGATTACACATCTTTACAAATGGTATGGGAATGGGTGATATTAATGGGACTTGCAATGTGATAGACATAAGAGTTATCCAAATGGAAAAAGTGCAGTCAAAAACATGAAACAACCATTGATCCTTATGAAAAATTGAAATTTTATCAATGGCAGGGAAAGAGGCAACTAGTAGGGTTTGGAATTTCACATGGGAACCAAAAGTATAAAGGGATATGGGAAAAATGAATATGGGACTATGGCAATGGGACTGTGGTAAATCTACAGTGAGCAATAACAGTGACAAAAACTCCAATAGCAATGAAATGAGATTATTTTGACAAGTTGCAACTCTGACATACAATTTCAAAATACCATCACTTCCTCCTCTAACCCTATGGAGCGGATTTTGAAATGAATATAGGGTTTAACTTTCACCATGAAAAACACTTGTTTTCTCCATTAGACCACCACAGCATATCCAAAAATCATTGAGCAGGCTTTAACACACTTACTTGGAGGCGAATGAGGTGATTTGATACAAGTTTGGGTGAAGGAGAGTAATTTTCTGGCATTAGGGCTCTATGCGCCGCGCGCATGCCCAACGCGCCGCGTCCCTTGGGTGCGTCGCGCGCGTGTAAAAATGAACTGACAAAACTTTCCCAGTGCACCGCGCTCTCCTTTGTATGCGCCGCGCGCTCCTGTCAACACACAGTTACGGCCTCAAAACAAAAAATTCGTCCTTCAACCCTTCAATTCGATCTCTGCTTGGACTTTGAGCATCTTTCTTGGTTCAAATGATTTATATAGCTTGGAAAAATATCTTAAAAGAGTTGGATTTGATTTTTTCTTCTTCCAAAAACCCAATTTGTAATGTTTTGCAATTTTGGCACGTTATCATTTAATGAAACTCTGTCCTTTGGCTTTTTCACTGAATTTCTGAGTTTGAACTGATGAAATGAGTTGATTTTTGTAGGGATGTTGGCGTTTGGACTTCGGCAAAGATCAGAGGCTGCATTGAAATTTTTATGGCAGGAAAGATACATGATTATTACAAAAAATGAATTCGACAATTTCTTGTTCAAAACAGAGTTTTGAACAAAAAATGTCCTCAGATGTGTTTGATGATGAAAATTTGAATTAAGAACCTTTTCAAAACAATCCTCATGGCCTGCGAGCATTTATTAAATATATCAAAAGACTGAACCCTAGACTCTAAAACCAAAAGACTCTTGTTGACGAAAATAATCATTTATGACCATGAATGACGTGACCTGAACTTCGATGATTTTTGAGGAGTTTTAATTAGCCCAGCAGGTACAAGCATGAGGGAATACAAGACGAACAAACCCTCTCGTCAGTCAATGGCATGCCCCTAGCGAAATGCAATGAAGTGAAGTGAGCGAGACACCTAAGAATGATATGCAAAAAGCGAAATGATCTCTGACGGAGGGCTGTAAGGACCGACTCTAACATTGGCTCCAATGGGGATGGTGGCTCCAAGGAGATGCCAAGAATGGTAGATCTCTTGAAGAGTTAGACAGTGCCTTCATCCATTGGGCGATGGAGTCATTATTTCAACAGATGACATAACATCTTTGACACATTTATTGACTGAAAACTTGACTGAAACCTGACTAAAACCGACTCAACTTTAAAACTGAAATGACTGATAAAACTAACTTGACAAACTTCAAACCAACTAACCTCCTTCTTCAGAATTATAGCCTTCGCTTCAGGCCTCAGACCAAAGGAAAGAGATTAGAACACACTTGCAATGAAACAAAAGTACAACGATATATACAATGACAATGAAATCAGCAGAAAATACTCAGAGATGGTATCGCTTGAGCAGCCGACCATTTATCGGCCCTCCAAGACAATCATCCCCGTTCATTTCCTTGATAAGAAAAGCATTCTAACCACGATACGCTGCAATCTTAAAAGGACCCTTCCAAAGGTTTTCAAATTTTCCGTGCTTGCCTTTTTCCTCATTCCGAGCATCCCACTTCAGGACCACCTCATCCAACTGAAACTTATCTGCTTTCACCTTCCTGTCATAAATCTTCTTAATGCGCTCCTGCAACTTGAATGTATTTTGAAAGACCTCCTCCCGTGTCTGCTATAAATGAATCATCTGATTTATCCTTCGCTGCATGGGATCTTCCTCACTACCAACTTCCTGAAGAAATTTGACTACCGGGACGGCAAGAGAAGTGGGAAACACTGTGTCTAATCCATACACCAACTCAAAGGGAGACATACCGATGGATTTTTTCTGACTTACCCTATCAACCCAAAGTGCATTCACTAATTTCTTGTGCCAACCTTTCTTATTGATTTCCAGCAATTTCTTAATGATATTTACCAAAGACTTATTTGAAGACTCCGCCAAGCCATTTCCTTGCGGATGGTAGGCAGTCAAATGTCCCAAGCTGATGTTATACTTATTGCAAAATTAAACCATCCTTTTTTACTTGAAGGCCGCTGCATTATCTGTGATTATCTTACTAGGACAACCAAAACGTGACAGAATGTTATTCTCAAGAAAAGAAATAATTACCGCATCCGTAGCCTGTCGGGTGGGAATTGCCTCTATCCACTTCGTGAAGTAATCCGTTGCTGTCAATATCCATCTATGCTGACCTGAAGATGCCGGATGGATTTCCCCAATGAAATCCAACCCCCACTGCTGAAATGGTGCACTGACTTCAATTGGTTTAAGAGGCAAAGGCTATAATTTCTGCTTCCCTTCGAAAATTTGACATTCGTGACAACTCTTAATAGCATTATATACATCTGAAAATAAAGTAGGCCAATAGTATCTCGCTCTTAGAATCTTATTCGCTGTGGTTTTCAAAAATAGATGGCCCCCGCAATCTCCTCTATGAAAGTCCTCCAAAACTCTTTTGGCTTCTTCCTCTACCAAACAATTCAATAACATTCCACCAGGGTCTTTCCAATATAATGCAGAATTCAATATGCAAAACTTTGCAGCCCTCAACTTCAAGGTTCTACTCTTATTCCTAGGTATCCCAGGTGGTGGAGACAAATTCTGAAGTACATATAAAATGTCAGCATACCAAGGGGAAGAAACAAAGATATCAGATACCTGAAATGATGTACTTTCCTCATCCTCATCAGACATAGCAGCGATCAAATTTATGTCTAAAGCATGCAGATTTGTTTCAGCCATGAGCTTGGCTAATCTCTGTCCTTTGATCAGCTTGGTCGGTTTAATCTCCACATCATATTCTAACAACGTAGCGATCCACTTACCCCGTCTTCCTTCCGGATCTGCTTGTACCAAAACATCTTTGACAACTGCGTTAGGAACGTAAGCTATAATGTGGGAATGAAGTACATACACACAAAAATCCTTCAAGGCCTTTACAAGAGCGAGTGCTTGTTTCTCAATAATGTTGTATTTCAAAGCTCCATCCCTTATAATTCGACTGAAAAAAGAAATGGGCTTCTCAACTCCATCTCTTTTCTGCATTAAAACAGCTGCCAAAGTGTGCTCAGAAGCAAACGAAAACAAAATGAAGTCCTTTGTGTAATCCGGGCTGATTAAAATGGGAGCTGAAGAAAGAGCTAACTTTACCAAATTGAATGATTTCACCGCTTCTTCTGTCCACTTCACTTGACTGTCCTTTTTCAGCATGTTTGTGATTTCTCTAAGATGCTCAGCAAGATTTGGAATGAAACGACGCAGAAAATTCATTTTACCATTAAATGACTATATTTCTTTCTTGTTCCGGGGCTGTTCAATTTTCTGGATTGCCTCAACACGTGCAGGGTCAACACAAATGCCGTCTTTCGATATGATGTGGCCAAGAAGTTTGCCTTCATCCATGGCAAACAAGCTCTTTTTCGGATTCAGTGAAATGCCATATTTTCTGCACTTCTGAAAAACAACTTTCAAGTGATATAAATGTTCTTCATCAGAATTTGAAAACACCGTAAAATAATCAAGGTAAACAACCAAAAATACATCTTTCTCATTGGCGAAAGCCATGTCCATTGCACGTTGAAAAGTGGCACCTACATTTTTCAAACCAAACGGCATCTTGGCATAATGAAACGTTCCCCGTGGAGTGGTGAACGCGGTTTTGTCACGATCGTCCTCATGCACTAAAATTTGATTATATCCTGAATAGCCGTCGAGTAGTGACATCCTTGATGCTCCAACTACTCGCTGCAGCATATGGTCCATTTTTGGCAGCGGATAATTTTCCTTCAATGACACCTTATTCAAATTTCTGAAATCAATACACAAACGGATCTCACCTGTCTTTTTTCTCACGGGCACCAAATTGGATATCCAATCATAAAATCTGATAGGTACAATTATTCCTAACTTATACAACCTGTTTACCTCCTTCTCAGTCGATGGTAGCAGCTTCGGATTGATTCTCCTCAACTTCTGACGGAAAGGCTTCTGATTTGGTTTAATAGGGATAGTATGCTGAATGATACTAGTGTCATACGTTTTTAAATCTGAGTAATCCCAAGCGAAAGCATCAGCAAATGAAGACAAAAATTTCACATATTCAGCTCTTACCTCTGGTGACAATGACTTGGATAACTTTACCATCTTGGGGTTTTCATCTGTCCCAATATTTACTTCTTCAACACCTTTTTCAGTCGGTCTCAATGTCGGTTTGCGGGCTACATCATCTTGATCAAAGAGTTCCTCTAAAGGAATCAATCCTTTAGGAATGATGTTATCTTTAAGCTGCAGCACTTCCATTTGATTTATTTGCATATCGTCATTACCATCATCATGTTCTGTATCTATGGAGGTATCTTTAAACTTACCCTTGTTTTGCAGAAAATCACTAATCTCCTCATCATCCTGAAAAACTTGTCAACATCTCTGATTGTCCGGAACGGTAGGGCGGTGTTTCACATGGATCTCGAACTTATTGCTGGAATTCATTGGGATTTTTAAATTGCTTGCTGCCTTAGCAAGTCCATCAGCAACACCATTTTGGATGCGAGGCACACACGTCAAGGTATAATCTGAAAATAACTTCAAAATGTCTAAAACTGCATTACGGTAAGCCCTCATGCGAGGGTGCTTGGCTTGAAACTCACCCTTTACCTGTTTTATCACCAACTCGGAATCACCATAGACTGCAATTCTTTTCACGTTCAGCTTTCTTAGAATCTTTAGGCCAGCAATCATAGCCTCATACTCAGCCTCATTGTTAGAACAATCAAATGCTAGTTTGTAGGAACGTACTCGCACATTACTTGGGACCTTATTTGGAGCAGAAAATGGACTGCGTATCCAAACACCAATTCCAGCACCATCGCCATCGAAATCCATGGTCCAAATACCATCTTCATCATCCTCTAAGTGCTGAAATTGCGCCAGCTCTGTTTTTTCTGTTTGCTGCCCATCGTCTTTAGCTGATTGCTCAACAGTAGCTTGCTTTTCTCGTCTTTCTTTCTGCAGAACTTCTCTGAAATTCTCGGTAATCTCTGGTATATCTTCTGCTTGAACTAACTGACTATCTATATCATTAAAACTATCAGCAAACAAAACAAAAGACTCTAAGTCGGTATGTACATAATTTACAGGATGATTGATTGGTTTCTCCTTGCTTGTTATCATGTATTTCATCTTCTGTTCTCGATATAACTTTCTCATTTGGCCAAAGACAGGAATTGTTGCATAGGAGAAATCTAATTGTAGTGTACCTTTCAACTTTTCTCCCCAAGATCTAGAAAGGAGCATCCCAAATCGAGGAGGAATGTCTGCCACAACCACGTCCATCAAGACATTCTTCGCAGGAATCTGAACTAAACTTACAACCAAATCTTTGATGAGTCCGATACATCTCACTCGGATAGAATCAAATGAGTACAAATCATGGTACTTCCTTGTAATGTCTAAACCCAACTTTTCCATGATTGCTTTTGGCATAAGATTGTGCGAAGCACTGGAATCGAACATGGCATTATGCAATACATATTCATGCAACCTCAAACTGATATAAAAGGGAGGAACATCACTTTCATGGGACTCACCATCTAAAGCAGGCCCAAATATCAATTCAGGCTGATCATCTTCAATATTCACCGTGTCAAACATTGGATCAAAATTCAGAATTTTAGAGACTTGACCTCTATAACTGTTGTTCTTCATAATTTCTATCAAAGGAATAGATACCTTCAATTTAGAAATTTCATGCTCCAAACTAAAAGCTGAAACCTTTTCAACCTCTTTGACTGGAACTTCTTTCCTTTCAGCCTTATCCTTCATTATGCTTGGCTGATTTTCCTTTTCTGCTGATGATGATTTATTAGCTGCGGGATCAATCGTCTCTTTTCCTTTCTTTGGTGCTACAGGTGAATCTAACTTCGGTGCTGAAGCCTCTTTTCTCTTCTGAATTGGGTTTATGGGCACATCTCTGTTTATCAATGAGTATTGCTTCTGTTGAGCGGACAAAGCATTCATATACCCTCTTTGGTATTCATCTGATTCTTCCTCCAGAGCTACATCATTTGCTAAAATAAAATCCTCATCTTTCTATGCAGCTGAACTTTCTGCATACTCTTCATCTTCAGTGATGTAAATGGGCAGATCATCAGGAGTAAAGAAGTGGTTTTGCTCCCCTACTACATCATCGTCATCGTCTGAATCTTGACTCACAAAATTCTGCAGAAGAGGTGTTTTAACTTGCTGCTGGGCTGCCGGCTCTTGTGCTCTCTGTTCACGCTGCTTAATTCTGAACTGTGGCTGCTGCTAGCCACGGTAGTTAGGATTTCGGATCTGTGGTTCGGGCTTATCAAGCGTCATTCTTTTGAACATTTTTTCCATCTCACGAAGCAAGTGTTGTTCTGATGAAGATGTGGAAGCTTCTTCCTTTATGGTCACTCTCTTTTCTGCTTTCAACCTGGCTCTCTTATCATTCAGATTCGCCTCAACACTAACAGCAATCTTCTCCATAACTTCCAAGGTAAGCGGATCTCTGTCTCGTAATGAATAAGCCATCTCCGGATTGAAACCATCCGGGAATTTAAGGAGAGATGACTTTCTAGATGGTCTTAAGTCATCTGGAATTGCATTATAAACTGTATTGAATCTGATAATATAATCTTGAACGGACTCACCAAGATTACGCTTGATGCTAGTATACTCAAAAGTAATTTGCAGCGGATCTTTCTTCATCTCCCACCGATCTAGGAATTGTGTCTGAAGCTCTTGTAATGTATTGATACTTCCGGGTTGTAAAGCTCTGAACCATTTACGAGCCTCACCTCCAAAAGTTTGGGCGAACAATCTCATGGACACATTCTCTTCATCAATTTCATGCAGGTCCAAGAAATCTGTCATTCGAACAATATGCTGATGGGCGGACACACTCTATGGAGTGCCATCAAATATTGGAATCTTACTCTGATAATCAGCAGGCATAGGATCCAAATTTGCGAGTAAAACAAGCGGTGTGAATCTAGCAGCCATGGCTCTTAGCGGATTTATAATCTGTCTTGGAGAAATAGGTGGAATGGGAGCAGTAGATGAACGAGGTGTATGTGGTGGAGATGGAGGAGGAACTACTGCTGATTGTTGATCAGAGATCTCAGGCTGTACGGGAATGGTAGGGATAAAGGGAGGTTCAATGGGAATCTGTGAACCAGATGCAATTTTAGATGGCCCAAGAGTTTCGGATGCAGATTCAATGAATTCAGGGATGTTGGTTGCCACAATGGAGTTTTGAAGATTGAGAATATAATTATCAATAGATCTATTTTTTTGTTCAACCTCTAGATACTTGATGAACTCAGGATTGATGACGGTAGAACCAGTAGCACTTTCCGACTTGGTTTCAAACAATGATAACTCGAACTGATTGTCAAACTCAATTTCTTCAATGTATTAAAAAACAGTGGGGTATGAGTGAGATTTGACCAAAGGAATGATGGGAGCTTCTTCACAGAAAATTCTTGGGATTAGGTTGGGGTTTTCATATACTGGAGGTGGATTTGGATCAGGATTTGATCTAGTATGCCTTTTTGAAGCCAGTGTATTGATCTATTCAAAAATCCAAAGGACACAACTAATTATTTTCAGCCTATCGACTTCTAGACTCAATCATCCAAAATTATAGAACGAACAAGTGTACTGGGGTAATTTTCAAATCAAGTGCTACATTCACAAGCTAAACCAGAGATCGACTGAAGCAGCGTTTATCTACTTCTGCTTAAGCATAGAAAAAGCATTTCGAAAGCTACCTGGCGTGACTTCAGACTCCGTCTATAACTCATGAAATGAACACACCAACAAGAAAACGATTTTCTTCCCCAGTATGGTCGCCACTATGTTAGCACTCGAATCTACCTTAGGCTGAAATAAGGTAAAACTCAAGGCAACATCAAACCACGCTCAGCCTCGTAGCTAGCCCTACGAGGACAGGAGAGGGCTCTCTTCGGGTCTATCTCGGCAAAAGGTCTTCAAAAGGGGCTGAGATGACTTATAATGGATACTGATTTTAGGCTAGTAAATAGATAGGAAAATTTGTTTTAAATTTTTGGGTTTTCGTTGGAAAAATGGGAAAAACAATTTTGGGCTCGGGGATGAGGCCAGATCTTTGCAGAATTCGAGTTGGGGAAAGGTAGGAAGTAGTCTTGATGCTTTTTTATTATGTATATGGATGGATCAGAATGAAAAGGGGCTGAAGAGGGCAAGGGAGAACAAGGATCCTCTCCAAACTGGAGAAAACATATAAAACTAAACAAATTTAAAGGCAGAGCACTGGAATCAATGGATTCTACCTCATTTACTCATTCATTTAGTTTCAGAAGAAAAAGAAAGGAATGGAATACATTAAAAATTAAATAATTTACAAATAAATGAGAGAACACACCATCAAAACTGAAAGCCACAAGAATCCCAATAGGTGCTGCAAAACCTCTGATCTTTCCTTAGCCAAAATGCAGAAAATATGTACAATAGTGTGCCAAACTTTTCCCAAGAGTCAAACCCTGAAAGTGTCTCAGAAAATACAATAAATAGACAAGTCTAACCCGTTCCCATGCCTCTAGGGGTTGAGCTCATGCTTCTAGGAGCAGTTTTAACCAATTCTAAACAAAGAGCTAAAATCTAGGCAGCCAAACAACTTGCCTCTATAAGCTAGGAAACTGATCCATTCAGTTGATTTTCACTTTTTTGTGAATGAATCATCTAGAACAAGTAAATAAGTGCCCAAGTTACATCATGTACATCAAATTACATCAAGAAAAACCAAAAATTATATCAAGAGGTGAAACTAGTCCAAACTGGCCGAATTTCTGAGCTGGAAGGTGAAAAACATGCCAAAAATCTCTATGCGCCGCGCTCCAAAGCTCTATGCTTCGCGCTACTTTTAACCTATTTTTTGGGAACTTCCTAGAGTCCAAATTGAGCTCATGATAGCTCGTTGGAAAGACCTGGATGTTGGATATCCAACACAAGTGGAATTTTTCAATTTGGAGCTCGTTTTCCCCTCCAAAACTTCATTCTCCCAGAAGTACTTCCTGCTGGTGCAAAAGGTGGCAGAAAGGTGGTTTTCATGGTGTTTTTGGCCCTTTTGATCATCCAGAACTTGATGAAATGCTTCGGCCATTTCTAAGCATGCATAAATTACCATGAAAAATCCAAAAATACCAATTTTTCCTCCAGAAGATGTCCCAATCATAAGCGCGCGTCGGGACGCGCTACGCGTTGGGCGGAAAAGCCTGTTTTGTGACCAAAATTTTCAAAAATGAAAAAAAATTCTCCAAATTTACTGAAATTTAGAGCGAAGATCCCCTATCATGCCTCATTCTCTGCCAATGAAGCCTTGGCCAAGATCCAGAGTGGATCAGGCCTTTTTCGCCGTTTCAGTGCTCTGCTCAACCTTCTCTTCAGGATCTTCATTTTTGCTCTGCGAACGTGCATGCGGGCCCAATAATGACATTTCATATGAAGGAGCATGTATTTGTCTCTATTGTAATTTTCAAACAACTTCTCCAGATGAATGTTAACATGCATGAGTTCAGTCTCTCGCTCAATTGGTGTCATGTCACCAGGTCTCTTCCGGGCCAATTGTCGATCCTCACGGATTCACCGCAACTCTACAAGTGTGTGCTGATCCTCCTATTAGTGTCCCGTGATTTGGCCGATTGGCTAGCCAAATGACGATGTAACATCAAACCAAGCTTTGGAGCCCAAGGACCTAGCCTTCCTGGACTCAGAGAGGGCTCTCTCTAAATGTGTAAAAGATGTCGGTGTGTTTACTTGCGGTGTTCTGATATTAGGCTAGTTATGAAGTGTGTTTTTGGTTTTTTTAGTTTTTAAGTTTGTGAGGGATAAACTGATCAAATACATAAACTGGATAACAAGATGTAGATAAATTGGGCTATGGGGTCAAACAGGTCAAGGAAGCTATGAGGTGATGATGTAAAGCTGCTGTAGGGCCGATTTGATTCACGGTAGAAGGGATCTCTGGGCAAAATGGATTAAGTGGACAACAAGTTGGTGAAAGACAAAGGATTTCAAGTGTAACTAGTTAATAGCAGACAATAAACATGTAATAGAAAGCCATTAATCATGCTAAGTATAACTATAAGCTAATTAACACATAGAAATCAAACATTCCAGCCATACATAGAGGTATAAGACCCTCTAACTTCGGGAAATGGCTATCAGACTTTGGGGAAAACATATAAGACAAACTAACAACTCATAAACTACGCCGGAATGCCTAAACATAGTCTCTAAGTCATTGGGCACTTTGACAAACCAGCTTTCATAGTTTTAGGCAAAGGGCTAGATCGGGACTAGGCCTCCTTGGTTCAACAAGATGATCAACAAATCAGTCAAAGAGAAAGTTTTATGGACAGAACTATGGGCAGCTTGTAGGTAGGTAGGGAAAACCATACATCCTACTCAACATACATAGAACTTATAAATAAAACTTAGCAATAATACCTTAAGTTACTAAAGAGCAGCTAAGAATTCTTTAGCATAACTAAGGGAAGAGAAAACATCAAGCTATGAAGATTCAAGGATTTTGAGGTGCCTCCATGGGCATATCTCAAAATCAATCTTTACTGATCTATAGCAGCAAGAAATATGTAGTATGAATGAAAACTAGAAGACAAAACACATTAAGAAGCACTATACCATTCTACCATGTCAAGGAATCCATCAACAATCCTTCATCATTCCTCAAAAGCATCCAAGAGGCAATCCAAAAATCATAACTCAAGTGTATTCTTCAAAGCTCATATGACCAATGCATTAATTCTTCTCTCAATTTCAGCCTCTGATTTACAATGAGAACCATGGAATAAATAGGCTTGAGGAAGGAAAACCTCATGGAGCAACTAGCTATCCCATTGGCCAAGTCAAAATATCTAAATTTGTCCTTGAGGCTTTGCAAAGCCCAAGGCAAAAAATATCCCATGAAATATCTTAAAAACTGCTAAAAACGGAAATTATATTGACTTTACATGATTTCCCAATGATAAAAATAGCTTAACGCACATTTGGGAAAAGCAAATTTTTGGAGTTCAAAAATTACAAAAATACTTCATATTTATGCCTGAAAAAGGTCCCCTGACTTGCTGGATGCAAATGGCAGCCTTCCCGATGTCAAAATGAGGCTCATGATGGCTCGTTGGAAAGCCCTCTATGTCTTCTTTCTAACACAAGTGAAATCACCTCAATCTGATCTCCGAAAGTTCCTCAAAACTATACCTGTGTGCAAAAACCTAGAAAATAGCAGACTGCTGATATGGCGGGCAGAATGTGCAAAATGAGGTTGTTTTTCGCCAATTTGAGGGGGCGAATGATCTTCAAATGCCCTAAAAATCGCTAGAGACCTGCTCATGGAATTATGACATCCATCGGTATCATCCTCCTCCCTTGACAACTCATCAAACTGAAATGGCAAATTTATGAGTTTTTGGCCAAAAACCCAAAAAATTCCAAAAAACAAAAAGTTTCCGAAACAGGCCCAAAATTGGCATGCATGACCCTCAAGGGTCCATAGAAACATGCTCCGAAGCTGAAGCCAAAATATCAAGGGCTGATATGCTTTTCGCTTCCTTCCGTGCTAGGCGCTTCCCCTTCAACTTCTTCAATTTCTCTTGTGCTATCTTTAATTTTCGCCTGGAAAACTGATTTAGCTTCTGAAAGTGAAGAGTCCTCTTTCTCTGTAGCTCAAGATCCCTATTCGGCTCCCCCTTTCAAGCTTTGTCTCCAATGTCTCCAAAATGTCAGGTTAGCCCTCTGCCATGCTTTCCTTTTTTTCCCTAATTTCCGCTCAAAGAGGGCGTGAGAGGTGCTGCCTCAAATGAGCTGTTTCTTCGCTTCCTCTCCTGCTCTCCGTTTCTCCAAGGCTCTTCTAAGCCCGATGGTCCTAGGCCTCTTTTGCCTAGGCTGGTCTTCCTCCTCTTCATCATCAAACTCGCCAATGAGCTCTTCAATTCTTACTTGCGCCTTTTCTGCCTCTTTCTTATACTTGATCGCCCTTGCCTCATGAATGGCTGCATGATACTTCATTTGTTTGTTTTCAACCTCCAAGAAGTGGTTGAAATTCCTCGCCCTTTGAAGATCTTCTTGTAACACCTCAATTCGCCCTTCTTTGTGAATGAGGAGGTTTTCAAGGATGCGTGCCTCATTATCACTGTCATCGCTTGGGATAGGGATGATAGCTGATTTACCTCCATGCTTGGCACTTTCTCCAACTATGCTTTTGCCTTTGAAGGCCAATCTAGCGCTTTTTCTCCTTGGCAAGCTAGAAGTTGTCTTTTTGGGCAATTTCCTCTTTTTAGGAACAGTTTTGGTCACTATCAAGGAGGCAGCTTCAGCTTGCTGTCCTTCCTCAACATCTTGTCCAGCTTGTGGCTCAAAAGATGCTTCAATTGTTTGCCCAACTTGTCGCTTCCTCAACTACCGGTCACGTTGTTCCTCTTCCCGTACTTTGCCGGCCGTTCTCATCAACCTCGTAGCCGTCGTCGATAATCAATTCCCCCAACCGTCGGGCCCCAATAAATCTAGTTGTCACGTTCATCTAACTTCTTTTTTCTCCCTCGTGTTCACCGCCTCTCCTTCTCCTCTTTGTTGACTTGGCTGCCCAAAGGGTCATCTTGAGTTTTTTTAGGAGTAGGCCTACTAGACAAAGGCACTGGCGATGGGATGTGTTGAGTAGAGACACATGAACAGGAGGGACAGTGGCAAAATCTGAATGGCTAATGAATGAATCCCATGAAACCCCTTTCTTCTCCAGCTGGTGTAAGAAGATAATCTTGATCAAGGAATGATGAAAGAGAGAAGGGATTTGCTGGGGTGGAGCCTTCTTTTGGACAGTAGAAGCCATTTTCTCTATGCTTTTGGACAAAAAGTATGGAAGGTTTAGCTGCCTGCTTCTGGTAAAGTGCATCAACAAGCGGACATGATAGGCATAAATTCAGTTATACCTCCCTTCACAAGTGAAATATCTCATTATGGCTTTCATCAGCGGAGCATAACTGTCAAGAAGATAGGAAAAAGGAAAAATAGCAGTGATGGTTTCCCTATGTTCAGGCTTGATGAAAGGTCTATAATCCTCTAGATCAAGATGAGCTTGTTTAAACCACTTTTCACCATGATACGGGATCTTGGTAGCCTTGGATACATACCTTGGGGAGATTTTGAAATCAAGACCTGCTAACTGGAAGTGTTTGTGTTTGAATCTCAAAGCGCACAAATGTAAGTGGCGAAGAACTTGACTTCTTCTATCCTCTGGCAGAAATCAAGACAGCCTACTTCATGGAAATTGAAAAGCACCGATGGGTGAGCATTGATTTCTTCTATGGAGATAGGCTCATATCTCTTATGTGGACCGCTCCTGTGATCTTGCTTTGGAGGCATTATGACTTGAACAAGCTTTGGAAGAGGCAAACTGCCTTCACTGTATGAAAAATGTTCTGCTGGATTGAAACTAGTCACTAGACTGTTTGGACAGATTAGACAATGTGTTTAGGATTGATTGCAACAATGTTTCTTTGAATAAACCACCTCTGCACTTCTTAAAACAAATTTCAACTCGATGCATCCATCAGCCATGTAAAATTCTCAATAGGAAACCATCAATAAAGATGAGACAATATGCTGTATAAATTTCCTGTATGTAGTGTTAAGCAATCATTCCTCCTGGTGAGTTTGTTAGAGGTCAACCAACCCTTGCATTTGCATCTCTAAGATCAATCTTTAATATTAAAACCCTTTTCTTTAGAAATGGTCCTCCTCTTGAAAAATATCACAATCGACAGCTCTTCAAAATGACATAATGTAGTGAAAAGAAAAAACAGACCTAGGTTGGGTGTAAAATCAATGCACAGTGGTTTAGAAAACACACTTTTTTCTTGTGAGTTTAAGAGATCTACCAACACATCTATACCTTTGCCTTCAATGTTTAAATTCCCATCAACAAAACTCTGCCCTTCAATGTGCTGTCACCTTTGGAAACTCTCTGTCAATCAACTTTTCAAAATGATACAATATGGTGAAAAGGAGGGCAGACCTAGGTTAGATGAAAAATCAGTACAAAGTGCTTTATGAAGGACACTTTTTCTTGTGAAGTTAAAAGATCAACCATCACCTGTGTACCTCTGCTTCCAATGTATAAATTTCCCTCAACAAACTCTGTCCTTCGATATGCTGTTCACCTTTGGAAACCCTTTGTCAACAAATTTACAGTGGGAAAATACAGTGAAAAAGGGGGGCAGTGTGCTAAAAGGTGTGCTTGTGAGAAAATGCCAACAGTCACTCTGTTCTTGAAATCTTTGATGTCAACCAACACACCAAAACTCCTCGCTCAAGGAGGCTTTCAACCATTAAAACCTTACCCTGTATAAGTGTGCCACCCTTCAACAATTTGTATCTCTAGCAAACCATCCTACATATGTCTAGACAGTAAAAACACAGGGATGGGGTAAAATGACAGAGCTTTAGAAGACTATCAAGCTTTTAGACAGAGATTATATGAGTTTTCTTTTTCAAACAACAAGAATGTCAAAACCCCTCACTGAGTGCGCTTCACTGTTTTAGTAGTGTGGGAATGTTTGGATGACAGTGTGAAAGGTTCCTCTTCGGAATTAGGTCTGTATTTATGCAACGAAAATCTCCTTTTAATCAAAACACTGCTTTTTACAGGAAAACCTCTGCCCTTCGATCGATTTGAAGATGAAACAAACTGGCCCTCAACCTAAAAACCCCGTATCTCTATATGTGCTCTTTGAATGACAAATTCGGCCTTTCATCATATTGCAAAACTTCAGCTCACTGTGTAGGAATGACTGCTTTTGCTTTTAACTATAATGACAAGGTCCGGGGTTTTAAACCTTCTTTTCCTTTATCAAAACCTTGAAATTGATGGGGGAACATATAAAAATACCTCGAGTTTTGATGAACACCTGTTTGAAGGGCTGAAGAATCGCTGAAGACTTTGGACACCTGCGCGGCACCCTTTGAAGAAAACACGTCGCGCAGAAAGTACTTGTCGGGTCGGCCTGTCGGGTGGTCGGGCGGCCTTGTACAGGCACGTCGCTTCTAAACTCTCACGACTCTCCTTATCAGTGTTATAGATGACCTGTAATAGCTGCTCACTTTTCTCAAGTTTATGAAACTGAGCTTCCTCCCGAAAATCAAAAACTGAATCTTCTGCAAAGTTAGCTTCTGTTTGGAAATCATATAAGTCAACATATTGATCAAACATTTGAGAATTATTAACATAAGCAATGTCACTAGCCATGTACACTGGAGTTCCAGATTGCTTTTCTTCAACTTGATTTACAAATCTATTTTCTGACTTATGATATGCAGGATTAACAGGAGAAAGATCAGAGAATTTTTGGTTATTAGTTTCTGCATCTAGTAACGGAAAATGCGTTTCTGATGGTTTGAGAACTTCTTCCTTTTCCATTATCTGCTTGTTTATATCACTTTCATTGTATAAGATAAAAGAATCTAAATTGGAATGAGTGGAATAAATGGGAGTATTGTTTTCCATGACTGCTTTAGGCATGAGGTTATGGGAGGCACTAGGATCTAACATGGCATTATGTAATATCTTGTCCCGTATGTTCAGGCTCACATAGGAAGGAGAAACAGATCTTTCTTGGTATTGACCTTCTATTTTTGGACCGGATAAGAGCTCGGGTTTGTTTTCAGTTAGATTTAAAGTATCTGCCTCGCTCCCTATGTCAAAAACTTTGAAAATTTGAGATCTATACCTATCTACAGTTATTAGCTCAGTAAGGGGTATGGTAATTTTTATTTCGGAAACTTCACCTTCAAAACTAAAAGGAGTTTGTAATTTGGGCAGATTTGTTTCAGCTTTTTCGGACATGACCTTTTCTATGCTCTTAATTTGCTGACTCTGATTCGGGACTTTGTTTGACACCGTTACTTCGGGGGTTTTTGTAGAGGTGCTAAGAGTATCTGAGCTAAGACTTGTTTGAATAGCTTTATCCTTGTTTTGGTCAATTTTCTTGGCCACAATTTTGTTGCTATCCATGCCTTTTTTAGGGATGGTGTCAGAGGTTTTAGCAGTGTCAGGGCTACCCTTCTTGGAGTGGTCTTGGTTTTTTCTGCTTCTAAGGTTATACTGCCTATGAGCTTCTATAATGGCATTCTGAAAATCTATGGTAGGATCTTCGAGATCTTCATAGTCGGTTTCGTCCTGACTTGGGGAGCACAACTCTTGCTCTTCTGCTGTGAGGTAAACCTTACTCTTGTTATCAGAACCTATGAGTTTCCAATGATTTTCATCAATGGGTGTGGTATCCTTATTCTCTTCATCAACATAATTCTCACTGAAGGATGGTCTGATCTGCTGATCATTTCCTCTTGGTTTATTTTGAGACTGATCTTTTCTAAAGCCTTGTTTCTGGTTTTGAGGGTTTGGTTGGTTGTCCCTAGGAGGCACTTTTTCACTCATTTTTTCCCACATATTTGTCATGGATTTTATCAGGCCATCTATTCTAGGATCTAGGGAAGGAGATGAAGTGGAGACCTTATCTCTATATGGGACTTTTCCTTCTAATCTAGTCCTGGCTCTTTTTTCTGCTAAGTTGGCTTCTGTTTTTATGGCTATTTGTTGCATTTCTTCTAGGGTAGGGGGATCCTTGTCTCTCAGATGATATGTCATGTCTGGATCAAAACCCTCGGGGAATTTTGCCAAGATTAAACCGAGTGGGGGTTTGAAGTGAGGTGGGAGGGCGTTATACACATTGTTGAACCTAGTGCAGTATGCCTGGACACTTTTCCCATTTTCCCGTTTTAGGTTGTTATAATCTGACAGGATTTGAATAGGGTTCCTTCGGACTTCCCACTTGTTTGTGAAGACTTGGCAGAGTTCTAGGATGTTGTGGATACTGTTTGGAGGCAAGCTTTTAAACCATGTTTTGGGTTCTCCACCCAGGCTTTGGGCGAATATTCTCATTCTGACGGTTTCGTCGTGTACTTCCATGTATTCAAAAGCATCACTAATCCTACTTACATGTTGTTGAGCTGTGGTGGTGTCTTCTCCGGTAAAGTGTGGGATCTTGTCTTGATATTTGTTTGGGAGAGGAGCCAAGGGCGGTGGCAACACCAAAGGTGCGTACCAGGCTGCCATGACTGGAGCTAATGGATGATGTACAAGATGAGGACTAGTAGGCTGGGATGAGGTGGTTTGAATAGGTGTGGCGGATGAACTTGGACTAGTGATCTGGTTTTGAGCAGATCTGGGATGATAGGAGCCAAATTGATAAAGAAGCTGGGAATCAGGGGGAGTAGTGGGTGAAGCTTCTCTAATAGGACTCTGTGGTGGGTCTAGGGTTTCAAGATCGTCGAAGTTTATCTTACTATATGATTTGCTTTTGGGAAGAGTGTGTGATGACTCTAGTTCCAAAGGTGAATCTAGTAGGATAGTGCAATGTTTAGGCACAGATCTTGTTCTACGGATGGGTCTACCAGTAGCTAGATGATCAGTTTCGGAAGCTTGCCACAGAATCTTTTCTGGGTCATCTACTATGATAGGGGGATTTGGGTCTGGATGAGATCTGGTATTGATTCTTCGTGAAGCCAGATTTTAGATCCAGAGTTTAGAGAGAATGGTATTGGTGAATATTCTGGATGGGTGATTTTTCTAAGGTTCTACTAAGGCGAAGGATGGTCAAAAGTAAAGGGATGGATTAGTGGAGTCGCCAGGTGAAAATGGGTTGTTTTTGTGAAGATAGCTATGGTCCACCAACAATAACTATTCTGAGAATGTTTTTGGATTTTCTGAGTTTTATGTGCAGCCTATGGTTTGTTAAAGTATCCTAGACTTGTTTCAACACTTTGCTAGGGTGATGAGAACAAAAAGAGTTTACTCTAAATGGATCTATGGACTGCTTGCTTGTTTATGATACCTAAAAGGACCAAAAAGTCTATAAGAGTTTGCTGGACTATTATGTACTCAGTGTCCCACCATCTCTCGCTATATTAGTGAGTGATGGGATAGGTTTATCGGATAGTAGCCTAGGGTTTTGAAAAGTAGTAAGGCTTACTAGAAATTTAGTGGAATCGCCAGGTGGATTTTTAGTTATTTTGAGGTATATGTGTATGGTCCACCACCAGTACTTGACAAAAACCAATCTAAGGGAGTTTTTTGGGGTTTTTCTGAGTTTTATGTAGTTCTGAGGTTTGGAAGAGTTTCCTATAACTGACTCATCATTTTGCTAGGATGGTGAGGCAACCAGATTCTACTCTTCTAAGTTTGACTGAGATTTTGAGAGTTCCTAAGGGATACCTAGGATGTTTTGACTCAATGTCCCACCGTGATCGCCATTATGTTAGAGAGCGGTGGGATAAGTCAATCAAACAGTATTCTTAAAAATAAGGGACTTCTAGAGTTCTAAGGTGTCCTTAGATTGTCACTAACTCAAAGTCCCACCGTGATCGCCATTATGTTAGTGAGCGGTGGGATAAGTCAATCAAACAGTATTCTTAAAAATAAGGGACTTATAGAGTTCTAAGGTGTCCTTAGATTGTCACTAACTCAATGTCCCACCGTGATCGCCATTATGTTAGGGTCCCGTGATTTGGCCGATTGGCTAGCCAAATGACGATGTAACATCAAACCAAGCTTTGGAGCCCAAGGACCTAGCCTTCCCGGACTCAGAGAGGGCTCTCTCTATAAGTGCAAAAGATGTCGGTGTGTTTACTTGCGATGTTCTGATATTAGGCTAGTTATGAAGTGTGTTTTTGGTTTTTTTAGTTTTTAAGTTTGTGAGGGATAAAACTGATCAAATACATAAACTGGATAACAAGATGTAGATAAATTGGTCTATGGGGTCAAACAGGTCAAGGAAGCTATGAAGTGATGATGTAAAGCTGCTGTAGGGCCGATTTGATTCACGGTAGAAGGGATCTCTGGGAAAAATGGATTGAATGGACAACAAGTTGGTGAAAGACAAGGGATTTCAAGTGTAACTAGTTAATAGCAGACAATAAACATGTAATAGCAAGCCATTAATCATGCTAAGTATAACTATAAGCTAATTAATACATAGAAATCAAACATTCCAGCCATACATAAAGGTATAAGACCCTCTAACTTCGGGAAATGGCTATCAGACTTTGGGGAAAACACATAAGACAAAATAACAACTCATAAACTACGCCGGAACGCCTAAACATAGTCTCTAAGTCATTGGGCACTTTGACAAACAAGTTTTCATAGTTTTAGGCAAAGGGCTAGATCGGGACTAGGCCTCCTTGGTTCAACAAGATGAACAACAAATCAGTCAAAGAGAAAGTTTTATGGACAGAACTATGGGCAGCTTGTAGATAGGTAGGGCAAACCATACATCCTACTCAACATACATAGAACTTATAAATAAAACTTAGCAACAATACCTTAAGTTACTAAAGAGCAGCTAAGAATTCTTTAGCATAACTAAGGGAGAAGAAAACATCAAGCTATGAAGATTCAGGGATTTTGAGGTGCCTCCATGGGCATATCTCAAAATAAATCTTTACTGATCTATAGCAGCAATAAATATGTAGTATGAATGAAAACTAGAAGAAAAAACACATTAAGAATCACTATACCATTCTACCATGTCAAGGAATCCATCAACAATCCTTCATCATTCCTCAAAAGCATCCAAGAGGCAGTCCAAAAATCATAACTCAAGTGTATTCTTCAAAGCTCATATGACCAATGTATTAATTCTTCTCTCAATTTCAGCCTCTGATTTACAATGAGAACCATGGAATAAATAGGCTTGAGGAAGGAAAACCTCATGGAGCAACTAGCTATCCCATTGGCCAAGTCAAAATATCTAAATTTGTCCTTGAGGCTTTGCAAAGCCCAAGGCAAAAAATATCCCATAAAATATCTTAAAAACTGCTAAAAACGCAAATCATATTGACTTTACATGATTTCCCAATGATAAAAATAGCTTAACGCACATTTGGGAAAAGCAGATTTTTGGAGTTCAAAAATTACAAAAATACTTCATATTTATGCCTGAAAAAGGTCCCCTGACTTGCTGGATGCAAAATGGCAGCCTTCCCGATGTCGAAATGAGACTCATGATGGCTCGTTGGAAATCTCTCTGTGTCTGCTTTCCGACGCAAGTGAAATCACCTCAATCTGATCTCTGAAAGTCCCTCAAAACTGTACCTGTGTGCAAAAACCTAGAAAATAGCAGACTGCTGATATGGCGGGCAGAATGTGCAAAATGAGGCTGTTTTTCGTCAATTTGAGGGGGCGAATGATCTTCAAATGCCCTGAAAATCGCTGGAGACCTGCTCATGGAATTATGGCATCCATCGGTATCATCCTCCTCCCTTGACAACTCATCAAACTGAAATGGCGAATTTATGAGTTTTTGGCCAAAAACCCAAAACATTCCAAAAAACAAAAAGTTTCCGAAACAGGCCCAAAATTGGCATGCATGACCCTTAAGGGTCCATAGAAACATGCTCCGAAGCTGAAGCCAAAATATCAAGGGCTGATATGCTTTTCGCTTCCTTCCATGCTAGGTGCTTCCCCTTCAACTTCTTCAATTTCTCTTGTGCTATCTTTAATTTTCGCCTGGCAAACTGATTTAGCTTCTGAAAGTGGAGAGTCCTCTTTCTCTGTAGCTCAAGATCCCTATTCGCCCTCTCAAGCTTTGTCTCCAAATGCTGGTTAGCCCTCTCAAGCCATGCTTCCTTGTTTTCCTCAATTTCCTGCTCAAAGAGGGCAGTGAGAGGAAAGGCTTCGAAATGAGCTTGTTCTTCTGCTTTCTGTTTCTCCAAGGCTCTTCTAAGCCCGATGGTCCTAGGCCTCTTTCGCCTAGGCTGGTCTTCCTCCTCTTCATCATCAAACTCGCCAATGAGCTCTTCAATTCTTACTTGCGCCTTTTCTGCCTCTTTCTTATACTTGATCGCTCTTGCCTCATGAATGGCTGCATGATACTTCATTTGTTTGTTTTCAACCTCCAAGAAGTGGTTGAAATTCCTCGCCCTTTGAAGATCTTCTTGTAACACCTCAATTTGCCCTTCTTTGTGAATGAGGAGGTTTTCAAGGATGCGGGCCTCATTATCGCTGTCATCGCTTGGGATAGGGATGACAGCTGTTTTACCTCCATGCTTGGCACTTTCTCCAACCACGCTTTTGCCTTTGAAGGCCAATCTGGCGCTTTTTCTCCTTGGCAAGCTAGAAGTTGTCTTTTTGGGCAATTTCCTCTTTCTAGGAACAGTTTTGGTCACTGTCAAGGTGGCAACTTCAGCTTGCTGTCCTTCCTCAACATCCTGTCCAGTTTGTGGCTCAAAAGGCGCTTCAATTGTTTGCCCAACTTGCTGCTCCTCAACTACTGTCTGCTGCTGTTCCTCTTCCTGTACTTGCTGCTGTTCATCAACCTGTAGCTGCTGCTGATCATCAATCTCCAACTGCTGCTGTCCGTCAAACTCTAGTTGCTGCTGTTCATCAATCTCCAACTGTTGTTGTCCCTCAATATCTAGCTGCTGCTGTTCACTGCCTTCTTTTTCTCCCTGTGGTTCACTGCCCTCTCCTTCTCCCTGTTGACTTAGCTGCCCAGTGGTCATCTTGAGTTTTTTAGGGGTAGGCCTACTAGACAAAGGCACTGGGCGATGGACAGGCTGAGTAGGAGACACATGAACAGGAGGGACAGTGGCAAAATCTGCATGGCTAATGAATGAATCCCATGAAACCCCTTTTTTCTCCAGCTGGTGTAAGAAGATAATCTTGATCAAGGAATGATGAAAGAGAGAAGGGATTTGCTGAGGTGGGGCTTTCTTTTGGACAGTAGAAGCCATTTTCTCTATGCTTTTGGACAAAAAGTATGGAAGGTTTAGCTGCCTGCTTCTGGTAAAGTGCATCAACAAGCAGACATGATAGGCATAAATTTGGTTAAACCTCCCTTCACAAGTGAAATATCTCATTATGGATTTCATCAGTGGAGCATAACTGTCAAGAAGATAGGAAAAAGGGAAAATAGCAGTGATGGTTTCCCTATGTTCAGGTTTGATGAAAGGTTTATAATCCTCTAGATCAAGATGAGCTTGTTTAAACCACTTTTCACCATGATACGGGATCTTGGTAGCCTTGGATACATACCTTGGAGAGATTTTGAAATCAAGACCTGCTAACTGGAAGTGTTTGTCCTTGAATCTCAAAGCGCACAAATGTGTAAGTGGCGAAAAACTCTTGACTTCTTCTATCCTCTGGCAGAAATCAAGACAGCCTACTTCATGGAAATTGAAAAGCACCGATGGGTGAGCATTGATTTCTTCTATGGAGATAGGCTCATATCTCTTATGTGGACCGCTCTTGTGATCTCGCTTTGGAGGCATTCTGACTTTGACCAAACTTTGGAAGAGGCAAACTGCCTTCACTGTATGAAAAATGTTCTGCTGGATTGAAACTGGCCACTAGACTGTTTGGACAGATATGGACACTGTGGTTTGGATAAAATGCAACAATGTTTCTTTGAATAAACCACCTCTGCACTTCTTAAAAACAGTCCTTCAACTCTGGATGCACTTCAGCCATGTAAAATTCTCAATAGGAAACCATCAATAAAGATGAGACAATATGATGTATAAATTTCCTGTATGTAGTGTTAAGCAATCATTCCTCCTGGTGAGTTTGTTAGAGGTCAACCAACCCTTGCATTTGCATCTCTAAGATCAATCTTTAATATTAAAACCCTGTTCTTTAGAAATGGTCCTCCTCTTGAAAAATATCACAATCGACAGCTCTTCAAAATGACATAATGTAGTGAAAAGAAAAAACAGACCTAGGTTGGGTGTAAAATCAGTGCACAGTGGTTTAGAAAACACACTTTTTTCCTGTGAGTTTAAGAGATCTACCAACACATCTATACCTTTGCCTTCAATGTTTAAATTCCCATCAACAAAACTCTGCCCTTCAATGTGTTGTCACCTTTGGAAACTCTCTGTCAATCAACTTTTCAAAATGATACAATATGGTGAAAAGGAGGGCAGACCTAGGTTAGATGAAAAATCAGTACAAAGTGCTTTATGAAGGACACTTTTTTTTGTGAAGTTAAAAGATCAACCATCACCTATGTACCTCTGCTTCCAATGTCTAAATTTCCCTCAACAAACTCTGTCCTTCGATATGCTGTTCACCTTTGGAAACCCTTTGTCAACAAATTTACAGTGGGAAAATACAGTGAAAAAGGGGGGCAGTCTGCTAAAAGGTGTGCTTGTGAGAAAATGCCAACAATCACTCTGTTCTTGAAATCTTTGATGTCAACCAACACACCAAAACTCCTTGCTCATGGAGGCTTTCAACCATTAAAACCTTACCCTGTATAAGTGTGCCACCCTTCAACAATTTGTATCTCTAGCAAACCATCCTACATATGTCTAGACAGTAAAAACAGAGGGCTGGGGTAAAATGACAGAGCTTTAGAAGACTATCAAGCTTTTAGACAGAGATTATATGAGTTTTCTTTTTCAAACAACAAGAATGTCAAAACCCCTCACTGAGTGCGCTTCACTGTTTTAGTAGTGTGGGAATGTTTGGATGACAGTGTGAAAGGTTCCTCTTCGGAATTAGGTCTGTATTTCTGCAACGAAAATCTCCTTTTAATCAAAACACTGCTTTTTACAGGAAAACCTCTGCCCTTCGATCGATTTGAAGATGAAACAAACTGGCCCTCAACCTAAAAACCTCGTATCTCTATATGTGCTCTTTGAATGACAAATTCGGCCTTTCATCATATTGCAAAACTTCAGCTCACTGTGTAGGAATGACTGCTTTTGCTTTTAACTATAATGACAAGGTCCGGGGTTTTAAACCTTCTTGTCCTTTATCAAAACCTTGAAATTGATGGGGGAACATATAAAAATACCTCGAGTTTTGATGAACACCTGTTTGAAGGGCTGAAGAATCGCTGAAGACTTTGGACACCTGCGCGGCACCCTTTGAAGAAAACACGTCGCGCAGAAAGTACTTGTCGGGTCGGCCTGTCGGGTGGTCGGGCGGCCTTGTACAGGCACGTCGCGCCAACGTACAGGCACGTCGCGCCGACAAAGGTGGCCTTTGTAAATCTCCGCCCAGGCACGTCGCGCAGAAACCCAGGCACGTCGCTCGGTGTAAAAACATGCAGACTGTGTTATTTCGACCAGAATCCTTCTTGTTTGATGCTATGGAGGCGCGGGCTCTATTTCAACCTTTGAAAATGACGTTCTTACTTTGATGCTTCAAACTTATATCCTTTTCAAAAAACACCCCAACGGTCATTTAAACTTTGGAAGTAACATTGATTTTTAACTTTGTTTTGTGCTTAAACTTTGGGCTTGTCATTTGAATATATACACCCGAACATTGATTCTAACCCCGGGCTTTGAATTTTGACAAACAATTCAACCAACTCCACCACTTCTGCTACGGTGTTTTAATAACACAGGTAATTTGTCAATTTGCTCTGACAACTCTTGGTCTTCGGCAGCTTCTTCATCTTTTACCTATAGTGGGTGTTCAAATCCCTGCCTGTAGGTGTAGTATACAGTACCCTTTTTCTCTTAAACAATAAAGGTTGTGCTTCTTCTTTTTAAACTATCCAACAATGATCACAGGCTGAAAGACTTTTGGAACATAGTGAACAATAACTTAAAGGGGAAATCTTCTTGGTGACAGAATTTTAAAAGCCTTGTCTGCAGATCATTTTTCCATGTAGTTCTGTGCTACATCTGCCCTTTGGAATGATGACAACTGTGTTTGTTATAAGACATATAAACAGTGATAATTCATCAAAACAAATTTCTTCTGCCTATTCATAAGATTGTATACCCATTTGGCTCGTCTATCTGAAAAGATAAGCTTGTAAAATAAGAAAACATGGCTCTTTGATACACAGTCATTATTTTGCTTTGACCAGTGTGTTAACCCCTTTTTGTCAATAGAACTATTTCATAACTGGACGATATTGTTTTGCTGCTTTGACCCTTTCCCTCAAGGAAAAATGCCTTCTTTTTGGTATATATTCAATATTTTCTCTTTTCCTCTACAGGTATTGTCTGACAGACAGCTCTTTGAAGAGGGAAATCAATACCTTTGCATCATAAACAGTAACACTTACCTGTGCAATGACTCCTATTCGGTTTTTTTGTATCCTTCCACTGCTTTCTTATATCAATCAGTTTCAGCAACCTGCAATAGCTTTGGCCATCTGCTCATACATGGAGGAGGCTCTTCATCAGGTAAGGTATCTGAAGGCTTTTTGACCACTATGTTTGACACAGCCTTTCTCTGAATGTGATGGTGAGTAAACCACTTGAAAAACATCAATCTTAGCATCTTTACTTGCAAGCATCACTGTATTTCAGAAGAAGACCTAGCTACAGTGACACTGTTTATCTGCACTGCTCTAAAGGTGACTGGAATATCATCATTTGTTTTGGTCATCTCATGACAAAATATTTGAAGGATAGTCTCTGTAATTATGGAGGTCAGTGTCTTTTGAGAAAACAAGAAATTTCCTTCTGCCTGGGTAATGGCATTTGTTGTCAGCATCTGTTCTATTTGATCTTGTGGATAAACAGGGTACTTATGATTGGAATTTTCACCAATGACATGCCTTTCTTCATTTCAACAATTCACATGATTTGAAAGCTTCAGATGACCTCCTTTATCAGACCAGACTCTTTTTCTTAGCATATTCCAAACTCTGTTCCTGTTATGACCATCACTCAAATTCATAAAACCTGGAGATACTGTTTCACTGTTTAATACAAAGCAAACCGGGACCTTTGCAATCTTCCAAGTCAATATTGGCCAGCGCCCTCTGCTTGTGGATGAAGGAGGCGCCCTAACCCTCTGCTTGTAAATGAAGGAGGTTCTGGGCCTTGAAAATCTACCAGTTTGCTGAGACAGTGGTATCCCTTTCTTACTGTGATTTTCATGCTGGAAAGAGCTGTAAAGTCCAGATGAGTAGCTTTCTGTTTTGCAGACATATCTCAGGCTCAAGTTACATTTAGAAGCAGCTGTTCCTCTAACTGTAAACTCAAACATTTACTCCATGAGATGAAATTATCTTTTCTGCCTTTGTAGAAACCATAGAACACTTGTGAAAAACCTAATAGTCAGCTTGAGATTGGGGTTTGTGCAGAGCTGAGAACTAGGGGATATGAGTGGCACGACTTAGGGCTGTTTGTCAATTTTATTTGCGAAGTAAGAGGTCAGTCATGGTAGGTCTGTTGCAGATGGAGGCTTTTTGGCTTTTTGATGATTGCCAAGGGTGAAATGTCTTAAAGCGCCACTTCCTAACATAGGGGAGACTTTTTGAAACAGATGTGGATTTGCCTTTTAAAGCTGATGGGCAGACCAATAAGGCCGAAGCTAGATAGGATTGTGATATGAGGTTTTGATTTCGACATGGGCGAACTGAAAAGGTAGAAGGGTGAAAAAAATTTTAGGAGGGTTTTCTGGATGACATATTGACATAAGGAAATCAGTTTCTAGAAAACTCAGCTGTAGATATAGTCATCACTAACATGTAAAAAATACTGATGGCTAACACCTCCAGCTATTTGTTCCGCTGCTCCAGGTACTTTATCACCCACTGTGCTCTCTGTAAATTCTCTTTCAAAGTACCAATCTGAGCTCTCTGCTCCTGGATGATCTCCCTCAGTTTCGAGCTAGGAGAGCTCGCATCAACATCAATGAGTATAAAATCGGTGTCTCGGCCTCCTGAAGGGCCCTCATCATGCATATGCCTCTTTCCTCTGTCCTGAACCTGTACCTGTGCTAATGTCGAAGGCGAGACCCCTTCCACCCCGGGTGGAGATAATACTCGCGCTGCTGATGAAGTCAACGAGACCCCTTCCACCTCGGGTGGAGATAGTACTCGTCGTGTAGCTGCAAATAAGGCTCTGTGGCCTCGCTGATATGTCACATACACTGGAGCATTGATATGCTCAGTCTCAGGAATATCAAATTGGTGTGAAGGCTATCCCTCATCATGAACTACCTCGGGAGACGGCTGTGGTGCTGCAAAGAAGTCACGAGAGATGAACTCATCCCATGCGATGCCTTGCTGTGCGAGCTGATGTGCCACCATGATTTTGATCAGCGCGTAATGATATATACTGTTATGCTGTTGTGCTGGGGTCTTCTTCAGTACAAGAAATGTCATTCGCTCTATGTTACGGTACATGAAGTATGGAATTCTCATCATACGTACCCTCGTGAAATGCATCAACAAACGGATATGGTACGCATAGAGGCGCGAGAATCTGCCCTCGCAACTGAAATATTGAATGATCAGTCTCATCAATGGTGCATACTCATCCTTCAGAAATTGGAATGGAAATACCCTGCTCAGCTGCCTCATATATCCAGGTCTGATATATGGCTCATAATAGGATTTCTCTAGCTGCTGTCGTTTGTTCCATTCCTCTCCTATGTTTGGTATCCCGGTGGCCTGAGCAATGGTCTCTGGTGACAAAATGAAGTTTACTCCAACAAGGTTTACACGGCCATCATGCAAATGTAGAACAAATAGGCGAGCTAACTCATGATGATGTTGAGTTTGGGAAATCATCTCACAATAATGGAAACATGACTGATGCTGAAAACAATCCACTGCAAGCGGGCAAGCCTGCAATTGAACCAAAGAAGTAGGTTCCTCCCTGACATGCCTGCCACTTTTGCCACTTTTGTGAGACCTCCTTGACACATTAACCTCTGTTGTGGAATCACTGTCATACCCCTGCTCATAAACTGAATCCGTCTCTAACATGATGCTGAAATCAAGATGTTTGACAAATATATGCTGATATAGGTATGGTGAAAACAAGCATTAGGAATACGTCTGAACATGATGACTTGGTGCTTTGCCTTTCAATATCAAATATGCCAACTATTTCAAGCATGAAATGAAGAACTGTGGGAGGTATAAACAGTGGGATAAAGGACTGTCAAATGGCTTTGGAAAAGACAAACAATTTACTCACTACTTTGGAACATGTTGGGATTACACATCTTTACAAATGGTATGGGAATGGGTGATATTAATGGGACTTGCAATGTGATAGACATAATAGTTATCCAAATGGAAAAAATGCAGTCAAAAACATGAAACAACCATTGATCCTTATGAAAACTTGAAATTTTATCAATGGCAGGGAAAGAGGCAACCAGTAGGGTTTGGAATTTCACATGGGAACCAAAAGTATAAAGGGATATGGGAAAAATGAATATGGGACTGTGGTAAATCTACAGTGAGCAATAACAGTGACAAAAACTCCAATAGCAAAGAAATGAGATTGTTTTGACAAGTTGCAGCTCTGACATACAATTTCAAAATACCATCACTTCCTCCTCTAACCCTATGGAGCGGATTTTGAAATGAATATAGGGTTTAACTTTCACCATGACAAACACTTGTTTTCTCCATTAGACCACCACAGCATATCCAAAAATCATTGAGCAGGCTTTAACACACTTACTTGGGGGCGAATGAGGCAATTTGATACGAGTTTGGGTGAAGGAGAGTAATTTTCCGGCCTTAGGGCTCTATGCACCGCACGCATGCCCAACGCGCCGCGTCCTGTGGGTGCACCGCGCCACTTTCCTATGCACTGTGGTGCCTTCAACATACAATCACAGCGCCGACAAGACTGACAAGACCGAGTCTAACATTGGCTCCAATGGGGATGGCAGCTGCCACTTCTTGGAGGTGCCAAGAACTGCATATCTTTGGGAGAGCAGATTGTGCCTCCATCCATTGGGCTATGGAATCATTATTTCGACAGACAACACGAGAATTTCAACTCAGTTATGGACTGAAACTTGACTGAAATGATTGAAACACTGATTCGACAAACTACAAACCAAAACTGCAATGAAACTGGAACAAAATGCTGCCTCTGGCTGCTTATTTATTTACAAAATCTACCCTACTTTGCTGCAGAGCCAATAGATCAAGTGATGCTATAATGCCAGATCAACCATTCAAGTAACTGCGACAAGGACGCTGCTTGAGAGTGCTTCCACCAGGACACAGATGTAATTACTGGCAGCCATACCTACACATAATGAGCCTGGTTATGTAAATGACAGATTGATCTATCAGTCAAACTGAAAAACATTTCCATGTATGTTGCAATAGGATCGCAAAAGCCAGACTCTATTTGCTGCCCCAACTCTACAATACATACTTCCAGCTGCACACTGTCAATGCAAACATCCACAGGTAGCTCTATTGTTTCTTGTTTTGAAGGAGGGAGAGTTTCCAAGAGCTTTTTGGGATCTTGGAATTCATATGAAAGGATCTGATCGTTCAAATACTGAATCTCCTTCTCCAGTATTTCAACAACTAACTCGCAGAAACCAGTTTTAGCTTCAAGAGGAAACTTTGGAGATTTCAAACATTGAAGCATGGCAATGAAAAATATTTCATCAAATTCAAAATTCATTAATTGATCTCTAACTTCTTTTAAAGCTTCACAAAATGCATGGTTTTCCACATACCCTACCATTGCATTGAATGGATCAATGAGCACTGGAATCTCTGGATCGAGGTTGGAGTCGCCAGGTGAACGATTTCAGCCTTGCGGTGTCTCTGACTGTTGTCCACCATCAGCAATCGGATTTGAAATTTGTCATCTTTTACCAGAGAAAACACCCCAGTATGGTCGCCACTATGTTAGCGCTCGAATCTACCCTAGGCTGAAATAAGGTAAAACTCAAGGCAACATCAAACCAAGCTAAGCGTCGTAGCTAGCCCTACGAGGACAGGAGAGGGCTCTCTCCGGGTCACCTCAGTAAAAGATGTCCAGTTGGCCTGAGATGACTCAAAATGGATACTGATTTTAGGCTAGTAAATAGATAGGAAAGTATTTTGATGAATGACTGAGTTTTCTAGGCTGTATGGGACTAAGGACAGCATTGAGCAGAGATTTAATCAAAGGCACAGGGTATTTCATAAGGCGAGATAGGAATGAAGTTTAACAATTAAATTGAAATTAAATAGAATGTAAAGACTGTTTAAGAAAGCTGAAAAGGGCATTAAACAATGAATCCTTTCCAACAGAAGAAAATTACACAAATACTGAACGCTCCCTCAAGGCAGAGCAAATAAATTGGGTTCTACCTCCCTTACTGTAAAGTATTCAGCTGGAAACGATTATGAATGAACTATGAAACATTACAAAAGACATATGAAACAGAAAGAAAGACACATTTGCTAAATTCGTACCACAAGAATCTTATAAACCAGAGCTGCAACCTTTCATTATTCCTCTATCAAAGCTGTACAATGAAGCTCTCTGTTATCTCCCCTATGTTTCCCAGAACTCTCCCCTCTTCCAAAGAATTTACAATAATAAATAATACTATCTGTAGAAAACAGATCGACTCAAAATGAGGGATTATTAAATCGTTATTAACAAAACAAAGGATGAAGAGCCAGTCATCTGTTCTCAAAAAGGGCAGCCTTACATATGAAATCTGATGATAACCAATGCCGAGGCGAAAACTGTAGTTGTATATCCCTTCTGAATCGTAACTGAAGTCAGAAATAGACCATCTGTTCCTATTTCTTTGCCACGGTAGATGTCTTTGTTTAATTTGGGCTTTCGGTTTTTGACTTTACGCCTTGATATTTTGTTCTTTGCTGGTGGCTGTAGTTTCGAACTCCTCCTTGAATGGTTTGAAAACCAAAATTAGCTTTCTCATTTGTGACTTCATTTAATTTAGGAGACTTATCATTTTCAATCATCATAGCTCGAACACCTTCATACATATCATTGGATATTACACCCTTCTATGTATTTATTGAAAGTCGGAACGTGTTTGATTGTGCCCTTGTCGGATTGATTGGAAAATTATTTTTAAGCCTGTTGGAACTTGTGACACCAACCTCAACTATACAATTTCTCATTTATGTTTTATCTCTGCAGAATTTACAACGGATATGTTGAATGAGTTCCAATACGCTTCTCTCCAGCTGCAACAAGCTTCTCAACACGTGCAACTATATGCTTTCCATATGTATACTTATTTAAGGCATTTAAATGCACTTTGATGCGACAAAGAATGAAATCACGTTGTTGGTCATCACAAGTTTCCAAAACCTTTTGAACAACATAATTTGCAAACTGATCTTTCATCATTGCCTGCAGAGGTTCGTTTTCATCTGTTGAGCCCAACATTTCACTGATCAGAATCTGTCGCTCAGCTGGACCTCCAAATTGTAAACCCTTTTCTATAACATTTGAAGAAAACTTATGTTGACTCATCTGAACTATTTGTCCAGCTAGTTTCTTAATTATAGCAGCACGCTCATGCGGTTTACCATGCTCAAGGACATGCTGTATCACATAATTTCCATATTGATCTTGTGCCAGAGTGCAGACGGATTGCAAGATCTCATCCATCATAATACTCTGTATCTTGTCCTCTTTGCAGTGCTCCAACACTCTTTGAATAACACGACAGCCATATGGATGGGAGGACAATGCCACAACTTGGCCAAAAAACGTTGAAATAATGAAATGTATTTTATCCTGGGAAATACATTCAATACTCTTCTGGATAACATGGTTCCCATTTTGATCTCGCACACAGCGCATAACATGTCCATCCAATTCCTGGACGAGCTTCAACTGCTGGTCAGCATCAACAACCTCAACAACCTTCTGGATAACTCGGCAGCCATACATTTGAAGACTAAGTGTTAAAACATGGCCAGCAAGCAGATTTTCCAGATCACGCCTTTGCTTTGCAGTGCCATGCTCAAAAAACTTTTGTAGAACATAATTTCCGAAAACATCTGTCATGAGAATCAACGCTTGAGGAAAGATTTCCATAAAAACCATATTCTTCTCTTCAGAGCTTGTAGTTTCAAGTTTTTGTTGAATAAAAGGGCTTCCAATCTGATCAGCGCTGAACTGAAAATTCAAAACATCGGTTTTTGTTATTCTTGAACTCTTCCAGCAAAGTGGAACCATAGCACTCCTCTATGTCACCGCCATTTTCATACTGCCAAGCTCCCACAGATGAACTCTTTGAACTAGAGGAATAACGAGCGTTTCGTTCATTATGTCGAATAGGTGAAGTTGTAGACGTCATACAAGAACCAGGAAGCACGGGACTTCCAATTGGGTCCCTGGATATGACATGGCAAAGTCAAATGGAGGACTGGCATAGCGAAAAGCGGTGATAAAATTTTGGGCTAGGGGTTATGTGCGCCGCGTGGAATCCCAATGCGCCGCGCTCAATGGGTGCGCCACGCCCTTGGAAATTTCAACGGATTTTTTAGTCCATATGTGTCGCGCACTGTGGGTGCGCCGTGCCACTTTCCTATGCGCCGCGGTGCCTTCAACATACAATCACGGCCCCTTCAAACACAGTTTTTTTCTCAACTTCAAATTTCGACTTTCTCCTTTGGATTTTTGTGAATGTTTAACATGTAGATAGGTTGTAAAAAACAATGGATTTGCCTTAAATAATTGAGAACCCATTTATAACCTTTGACATTGGCACTTTTAGATGTGAGTTCTTACTTTCTGATTTAAATGATGGATCCTTTCTGTCTGTGCTTTGCAGGGAAAGGAGCTGCTGAAACCGAAACAGGGCTGCCATTGAAGAACTGTAGAATTTGAAACACTTTGACAAATTACATATTTATTACAAAAACACATTTGATGATTTCTTCTTCAAAACAGGGTTTTGAAGAAGAATCAATCTCGCATTACTGACAATGACAATCTTGAAATAAAAACTCACTGAAGACATCCTCATGGCCTGCACATGTTATTTCACACTTCTGAAGACAAAACCCTGTTGGGAAAAATACTGAGAGGGGGGGGGGGTGAATCAGTATTTACTGCATATTCAAAACTTTTACTTTTTCTTGCTTCTAAAACCCATATGCTACTTTCCTGAAATAGACTCGCGTATATACGCGGATACTCTTTATGAAACTCGCGTATACACAGATATCTAATTATGTTATTAATTCTTCACTTAAATCATTCCATCATTCATTCATCAGATGTTTAATAAACAGTAAACATGTGCAGTAAGAACAGAATAAACCATCACACAAAGCATCACACATGAACACCAGGATTTTTAGGTGGAAACCCAAGTCGGGAGAAAACCACCGCCGCAGTTGCTCAGCCTTCAATATTTTATTATAGAGAAAACATCTTACAACATATGTGCTGGCGCAGACTTGACCAGCACGCAGGCACCCACCTGCGCTCGTTTACCAGCCTCTCCTGGAAGGGAGCTCCAACCCCCTGACTCGTTTACCAGCCTCTCCTGGAAGGGAGCTACGAACCCCCGATCTCGTTTACCAGCCTCACCTGGAAGGGAGCTACAACCCCCTGACTGAAGGCTACAACCCTCAACACCTCTATGGACCACGTTTCATCAATTTTCACACTGGATCCAAAGCTTCCTTTAGGACACCACTTGCAGGCCACATTTCATCATATTTTCAGACTGGACCCTTTCCATACTTTTTAAGCATAGTCAACCATGAAACAGATACATATAACTTACTGACAGATATCAGTAAACCAGCAGAACAGATCAGACATTTCTTACCACAGACTTCAGCAAACCCTAGTTTGCATACGCGCTTTCCTTTCTCTGATGTCGCGTATATACGCGCTTTCGTCAACATAAACCAGCGTATACTTCAGTACAAATTACAGAGCTAAATTTATTGCGCATACGTGCTTTCTCTTCAGCGAAGCCGCGTATATATGCGCTTCCTCTTTGGCGAACTAGCGTATGGTTATTCACACTTATATGTCATTGCAATTCTTCACTGTAGATACATCACTTCAGATTTTACCCTTTCCCTCAGACAGATGTTCGCCTAGATGTTCGCCTCATCACAGATCTAAACAATCCATAAACAGATCTAGCAAATACAAGTATATTTCAGATCTAGATGCCCTTCTTCATCATTGGTGCATCATACATTCAGATCTATCATTCAACTGTAACCATTTCCATTCAGATATACTTCAGAGAGAAGTATTCATTCAAGCTCAGACATCTTGCACCCACGCTTATCATTTGCATAATGAATTTCTTCTCTTTATATAGGTTTACCCTTTTTCAATACCATGAGCCAAAACCACATTACATCCGATGGTATTCCTGGATGGGGTTGTTTAGACGAATCATAACCCAATACAATGGGTCAATACCATGGTGGTTACCCCTGGTTTTGCACTTTTTGAGCGCTTTTGCCCATACGCGACTTGGCACGTTCTTTCCCGCGTGCATACATGACTTCCCTTAGGCAAATCCGTGTATGCCTAGAGACATACTCTTTTCATCATAGATCTATCACATACTGAATTCCTTTCTTCATTGCCTTCTGTACGCACTGTAGATACATCAGATTTAGTTCATCAAGACATATTCAAGCACAACTTCATCAAGTAAGTTGCCATCATCTTCATCATATTGCTAACAAACATCATTTCATATCACATTTACATCTTTTGCCATCAAGGAAAACACCTGCCAACATTCTCATGTCTTCATCTTCATTCAGTGGGTTGCCATCAAGGACAACACTCTGCATCATATTGCTTACAAACCCTGGACTCAGAAACTAAAATAACTCTTTTTTACCACAATGGCATTAATGACTGCAAATGACGAGAAATGAACTTTAGTGAATTTGACTCTGACAGAGGACTAACAATACCGAGTCT